>VZRX01004410.1:98518-138163 GCA_013398075.1 Notiomystis cincta | reverse complement strand
ACAAATAAAAATAATTTTTAAAAGTTTTGTGGTCTACTTTGCAATATTCTTGTGTCAGAGGCACCAGGTGGCGCTACAATACAGGATTCTATGTTTAAAAAATTCCCAGTCCTGAGATGTTCTGATTTGTTCTAATTTTTATTCTACAGCTCAAGTAGACGTGTTAGTAGTCTGGGCAACAGTGTTTGCATCCAATCAAAAAAAAAAAAATAGTGCTTGATCATGTCATTTCTATAGCTTCTTTTTCTACAGTGTCAGTTATAGCTTGGATAGTCCCGAAATGAACATAAATTTTTATTTTTTTTCTTTTGCTAAATCCCAAAGAGTGTAGATTATTCTCTAATGTTATTCTCTAACAGGAGAAATACCAATCTGAGAAGAAAATACATAAATATCAAATATCTGCACCCATTTAAAAAGTACTCTAGATAATTTTTTTCACCAAATAAGATGATATTAACATGTAACAATTAGCAAAATAATAAGTTACTATCCTTCTTATTGCTTATATTCCTTATAGGAATAGAAGATACTTCTGACTCTCATGAGTTACTCTACAATCAATTTTTTTTCTTACATTTCAGTTCACCAAAGAACATGAAGTTACTCTATTAAACTTCTCCATCCCCAGCAATTCATGATGAAGAATTGAGAAGCTGAGGGAAAGTCTGTTATTTATCTTCATTAACTTTTAGCATCATTTTAGCACTTTTAGGTGAATGAAAACATATCCCATTAAGTCTTCACTATATCTGTGGTTTGGTAGCCCACTAATACATTATTGCCCTTATAACAGGGGTTTGAGTTTGCAGGAGCACTGGGCAGAAACTTGACAGCCTTCCTTTGTCTGAAAGAGTCTTGAGCTGCCTGGAGTTTTGTGTTTGTTTTGGGTTTTTTTTTTTTGTTTTGTTGCTAAACTTGGTTTAGTTGTAAAATTTAAATTTCCTGTGACCAGGTAGCTATGACCAGGCTTTATGCCTTTCTTTATCTTTGTATGGTACAACCACAGATTTATATCCATAGCAGTAAAAAAAGAATCTGGTATGTGCAGAACGAGCTATTTCCCACTAATGTGATGCAGTACAGAGAAATACATGCCTGGTGCTGGAATGACAGCAAAGCCCTTGAGAAATGCAGACAACAGGATGCTGTGAAGAAGACTACAGTGTGACTATGATAAAAGATGCAACGCAGTCTTAGCACTGGAGAGCCTATTGCTGTGAACAACTCACCCTTAAAGACATACAGGCCTGGACAGAATCAGGTTTCAGAGGTAAAAAAGAACACCTATCTAATGTAGGTGAAATGTACCTTATAGTATAGACTGAAAAACCTTAGGTGAAACACAAATTACAGAGACTAAAAAAAAAAAAAAAAGAAAAATAATATTCATGCCAGTGATGCATTCCAGATTGTGACACTAATACATTGCTAACAGAGACCTCAGAACCATGAGAAGCAGTTGGAACCAGGAAAATACATGGTTTCTGATAAGCCTTAAATTATATTTTCATTGATGCAGTGGTGGTGCCAACTGTGCTAATGAAGACAGCTATATTGTGATAGTAGAGCACTTTTCTTGGAACTTCATCCTACAATCCAATCACTGAAGTTTTCATAAGCATTACATTTACAGAAGGAGGTTATTTGCAAGCCTGCTCAACATCTGCAGATCAAGTTTCATGTAGAATTTCATAAAATAGAACCCAAAAGCTATCAGAGGGCTACCACTACTGCATTGTGTCTATTTTCCTTTTTAAATTAAGACTGTTCTTTGGATCAATTTAGGCCTCAATATAAGGGAAGGTAGCTGAATTTCTACAAAACATGTTGGAAAAGTAGGAGAAGTAATAAATCCCATATATATGACTGAGGGGTCTAAGCAGTTCTAAACTGTTTCTTCAATTCAGTAGTGCCTTGTGTTACAATAGCTTATGGTGAAAGTGCTATAAGCACTTTTCTATGTTCCTAGCAATATAACTGAAGAAGTATTTCAAACCCCACAATTTCTTTCCAAGGAGTGATTTATTTTTCAGATAACAGATGAAGTCAGTATTCACTAAGTTCTAAAGTTATTTTGTCTCCATTGTAACACACTGCTAAGGTAGATTTGTCAAATAAAAATGCTCAAATGAAAGGTAGACATCCTAGAAGTATGCATTCATAACAATTAAATCAGGTGATGCTACTCATTTCCATGCCATGCCAGATATCCAAGTAGCACTAAACTGCCATTTTGATGCTATTTGAACACATAAAAAACTGATCTGCTTCTGCCTGAAGAATTCAATAGTGAACAATAAAGCCCCTGCAAAATTCTGTTGCTGCTTTTTCTACAAAGCTCTTATTTAATAGTTGAAACACATTCAAATGTGACATGGTGATATTTGGGCTTTTGTTAGTGTAGGTTCCAGGAGGTCAGGTTTAGATAAGCCTTTCAGTCAAGCCTAGAATTATCTTTTGTTTGCCTGAACTTTCAGTGCAATCAATGAGATAGGAAAACAGATAATCAAGAGTAGGGAAAAAAAACCAGGAACAAAACAATGGTGTTGTGGAAGTTCATAACATGACATCAGTGTTGTGAAAAGCAAGTGTCACTTGGTGATTTTTGTCAGATAAAAGAGGAGGTAGGGCCATTTGTTGAAAAGCACTTAAAACAGGATTCCACATATGAAGACTTGAATTCTAGTGATAGGCTACAGCTTGATATTTTTTATGAGACAGAGAATAAATTTAAACGTTTTAAACTTTTAAATTTAAACTTAACTGACAATTAAGTCAATTAAGTTACCACATTAATATTAGTTTAAATATGAAGTATTGAAGAGAGTTAAAATAAAACAAGACACAACAAAACACCACCAACAAAAACCAAAAAACACACAAAAAACACCCCCTCACAAAACAAAACAAAACAAAACAACAACAAAAACAAAAGAAAAAAAAATCTGTATTTTGGAACAATTTAGAATTATTCTTTACCTTCCTTCTATGGATAGAAGCAAAAATCACTATTATCCCATTCACACAGGAAGTTAATTATAAAATAATATACATAAATTTACAATATTTTTGTGGTTTTAAAAGAGTCGTAACATTATACAATGTATGATAATGCAGTATTTCCTTCTGGGATCTACAGACAATAACTTGTCTAGAACCAAACATTTTCACTGTTGTTTCCACCCAATCAAGAGCTGAGCTCAGCTTCATTTGTATGACTGATACATACTACCATGTTATGTATTAACTAAGCAATAATACTTAGAGTAACCAGAAGTTGCATATTTAGTTACTGAATAAAATCAAATTCACTGTGAACGTAAGAATAAGATGCTGGCTAGGTAAGGAGACTATAACATATATATTTTAAATACTAGATGTGAGTGTTATTTTACTCACAACTACAGCACAAATGAGAAAGACTGTATTAGCTTCTTCAATGAAAGGTCATTAATATGTGAGAGAAATTGTGACAAAATTATAGAAAATGCTTAATAAATTATTTTTTTACATAGCTGAATAAAGAGTTGCCCTCAAGTATAATATTGTACTATAACAAAACAAAATTAGCCTAAGGAATGCCCTTGCATATCCTATCTTGGCAGAAAGCAGCACTTTCAGTGAGAAAGTGCTAGAAAGAACTAGAGAAAACTGAGGAAATTGTATTATCACTTGCACATGATTGTGATCTAGCACAATCTGAAAATCCAAATATTGCTAAAACCAAGCCTGAGTAGTACTGCATAAAGGCCACCAAAAGGATAAACCAAAGAAATTTTTGGCCATGAAACTTTGAAAAGTCTTCAGCTACAATTTAGTTTAAAAAATAATTTGTTTTGTAAATTTGTTCAAATTTCACTCAGCCCTTTCTTGCATTTCCAGCAAACTGCAGTTTTTATTCTCCTGCTATTAGACAGAGACCTCATACAACTGTGGAGCTGCTAGGTACTCTTCTGTTCATTCCTCTTCACTTGCCTGGAGCTTTTAGCCCTGACACCAAACACAGATATCACAGGATAGATTAGGCTCTCTCCTTGTTCACAAGATTCATAGCAAATTATAAGGCGCATTTTTGCACCTCTAAACCATTCACTCACGAAGACATCTCACTGACATCAGTGTTTTGTGTGAATCAGAAAATCAGCAGTTCAAAATAATTTTCACTTTCTCTAAATTTTCCAACAGAAACATATGCAAACACCATTTGCCACAGCCTTGTATAAAATGTGGCCAACAGTCTCCTGGGAGGCATCAGGCAGAGCATTGAAAACAGGTCAAGGGACGTGGTTCTTCCCCTCTGCTCAGCCCCAGTGAGTCACAAGTGAGTGCTGGGTCCACTGCTTGGGCTCACCAGTGCAAGAGAGACAAGGACAATACTATATTGAGTCCAGTGATGGGCCACAAAATTGATTAAGGGACTATAGCACCTGGAATACAAGGAGAGGCTGAAAGAATTTGGGTTATCCAGCCTGCAAAAAAGAACCTGGGGGCAGAACAAGCAACAGAAACAGACTTTTCTTCAGTGCTGTTCAGTGACATGACAAGAAGAAATAGGAAAACCGAAACAGAAAATTCTCTTTAAGAAAAAAGTGTTCATTTTCACTGCAAGGGTGACCAACTTGGAACAGGATGCCCAGTGGCACCATTGAGTCTCCATCCCTGCAAATATTCAAAACCACCTGGAGACAGCCCTCATAAACCTGTTCTAGCTGACCCTGCTTTGAGAAGGGGGAGTGGGCTAGAAATTTTCCTAACAGGTCTGTGACTCGGTAATCTGTAATTCTTTTGTTGTTCTAAACAGAATTTCTCTCAGGAAAAAATTCCTGCTTTTTAGAGTATATCTACACTAGCAGTTTATCACACAGTACACGTATTTTTAAGGAGAAAATACCTATTTAATAAATTGTAGGGAGTGTTTATATATTGCTGAGAGACACTGAAAGCCTTCAAGGTGAAATCAAGCAGAACTTGATCACAAGTTTTTCATTAGTGCATTGCTGATAGGGACACAGAGTTAGTGTAATCCAACAGCAAGAAATAAGGAAACACAGCAACACAACAGCAAATAACTTTCGCAGAAGCAGTCTCTAAACCTCTAATCAGATGTTTCTATACTTTGATGTAGTATAAAAATATTTAAATATGTGAGTTAATAAAAAATAGTATACTCTACCTGATAGCCAAATGTGTTATTTTGTGACCCATGTCTTGGGACTCCTGGATTTTCACATGCTGTGCGAGTAGGTTCTAAAAAAATTCAATACATTAAAGACAAAACAAATTACAGTATTTTAGTTAAATACATGAATGTATGAAAAAATTAAGCTTGTTCAGGAACATGCAATAAGCCAATCACAAAGACAAAAAGAATACATAATAGCACCAAGATAATTCAAAATAACTGAAAAATCCTAGACTGCCTTAGCAGGAAGAGGAATAATAAGCACTAAAAGAAATTCCAATACATAGGCATAATCATACCTATACATCGAGGAGAAGAACCACTCCATGTTCCATCTGCTTGGCAAATCCTGGTGCTAGAGCCAACCAAAATAAAAGGAGGATTGCAGCTGAAAGAGACTTCTGACTGATAGATGAAGCTTTTGCCTTCCCTTTTCCCTTGAGCAGGTACTCCAGGGTCACCACAAAACTTTGCTGTGAAAAAAGACATGATAGAAGTGGAACATGTCATTTCTTAAAAAAAAAAACACCTGAACTAAGTGAAGAAATTACTCCAAATTTTGTATTTATTTTATTAAACACAGATCAAATATAGAAACATTTAATATGAATTCAGAGAGACTAGATATATAATATTTAGTCTGCCAGATTGCAGTAGTTCTGATAGTTGTTCAAAATGACTACATAGTGTACTTGGTCAGTACCTGACACTTAATAAATCAAGTTGACAACTTATTTTATTAAAGTCCAAATACCCACAATTCACCCATGTCCCAAAACAGATCAGTCTGCAAATTTTAGAGTGCAATCCAAGAGTGTATCAGACTTTCATGTCAATCTTCCCTCCTCTCCTGCTTTCTTGCCACCTACCCAGTACTCAACATTTTTGTATAAGTAAAGGATTTAGCAGATAGATGTTAGGAGTCATGAAGTCCTGCTTCCTCATCCTTCACTGAAAGGTAAGATTTGGTATGTATGGAAGTACAATACTTGAAAGTTAGAACAGTTAACAATAATAAAGAAATGCCAAAAAACAAACAAACAAATAATAAAGAAACTTCTGTAGAAATCTAAAAGTCAGATAGTAATAAACTGTTATTAGACAGGATAAATTTCACTTATAAAAATATGTTCTTAAATTGATATTATTACCTTATTCCTATCACCTAAAGATTCCTTATGTCCATAGCACATCATAACTGAGTAAATGCACTGGTAGGAAATTTACCAGCCTTCTTCTGCAGTATGAAGTACTGAATATTGTCAGAAGCTGGATTTTGAAAAATTGACCCAGGAAATTAAATTAGCTATGGCAAACCCTGTGTCATCAGACTATATTATTCCTTGGTATGCCATGAATTCCAATATTGTGTAGTCTAGTTTCATATCAGACAGAAAATGGTGTAATAATAATAAAAACCCTAACCCATATGTCTTCAATAACATTTCTAAACAGACATGCTGTACAGACAGTGGAATTTTGTGTTCCATCTTTCATATCTATAAACATAATTTAAATTACATCTCTCAAACAAAAATCTTCAAAATGCATTTTTAATGTTTCTATCTTTGTCACCCGTGTTTTAAGCTTTCCAAAGGACCTGCTCACATGAAATGTTCCTCCTGCTCTCTGCTTCTTTCTACAGACACTGACTGAATGGGAAACCCATGCATATCCACACTGGTGAAGAAAAAGGGCTTAATCTGTAACACAGCAGAAAGGCATACAATTTCATCACTTTAGGTGGCAGGGGACGGTGTACAGAATTATGGGCCAAGTTCTGAAAAGATCTATGGACTGGGGATAGTGACACAAAGTGTACACATAGTGTACTTCATTTGTGAATGACAGATCATGGTTGTTATGCTTTCACTAGAAAATTCTGTGTCTGAATTTGAGAATACATGGAATACAAACTTTTAACACAGGGATTTGAAATTGTCTCCTAACAGTTCTTTGCAACATCAAAGTAACAGCAACTCAGAAAGGAAAAACAATTCTCACATTAAAAAATGAGGTTTTGGTAAATTTATTAATTTTTTCTAAAACTAAGTAAACTGCATCACTTAGTTGTCAGTCAAGCTGACTTAGTCATTGAGTATCTACTGAACATCTTTCTCCTATATCAGTAAGTGTGGAAACCAGGCATCGTGGTAAAGCAAAGTAGTTTCCTTCGGATACTAGAACAGGTGACTATAGAACAAACTAAAATTGCAGTGAACTGGAAGCTTTATGAGTGTTTCCACTGTCACTGGAAATATTTGAAAGGAAAAAGACTCTCAGAGCCTTTACCAGAGCAGGACCATGGAGTCCTGGCACTGAGATTGTGAGGCTAATTTCATTTTTAGAAGAAATTTATCTGATTAACAGCACATTTCTTCTCAATGTCTGATGGCAGCAGTGAGCACCTCTGTCCAAGATGTGCCCAGGTAGAGGAAATGCTCAGCCTGGTGACTGAGATTTTTGAGGAAACATTTGGTCTGAGGAGCATCAGACAAGAAGATTGAGTTGTGGCATCATATTCTACCATCCCTGAGATAGGTATACCAGTCAACCATGACACAAGAAGGATCCCCTACCCTCTGACCACCAGGCAGAAAGAGATGAGGGGAAATGGAAGTAATTTACCACTTGCGGGGACAGGCAAATCCCTTCCCAGCCTGCCTCATCTTCCCAGGTATCCTATTACAATAGGTATGAGGCCCTGGAACTGGATGGACTGACCTAAGATGCAGATGGAAGTCTTTCTGGAACTGGAGGGCAAGATAACCTACCCCCTTCATCATGACCACCTCTGTCAAGTAAAAAGAATGGTGGTTTTCAAAGGTTAATCCCTCTGAGGGAAACCAAGGACCCAATATGCCAACCTGACCTTACCCAAAGAGAAACCTGCTCTCTTTCTGGAGCCTGGGACATTACTAGAAAGCTCTCTAGTGTGGTACAACTCTCTGATTATTATCTGCTGTTCTTTATGTCCACAGCAATGAGGTAGCAACGAGAAGCCCAAGGGTAATCAAAAGAGATTTCAGGCCTTAGCATAATTGTTTGAAGCAACAGGAGGACATGTAGCGTTTTCTTCCATCCTTTCAGTATCAGGGAAGAATACTGAAAGGAATAGGCAGACCCAACTGATCAGAAGATGGCTTTGAGGATGGTGTCATCAGAGGAACTTTGGGGTTTTTGATCTTATTATGGTCTATACAACACCAGATCAACTGCTACTCAATGGCAGTCAGAAGACTGTCTCTTCTCAGAAGAGAAAAATTATTTTTGTGCAGGAGTTAGAAGGGCTGACCAGCAGAGTTTTAAACAACCCTGGAAGAGGGAAAGGAACAAAACTAGGTTCATCTATGATAAGCAATGGGAAGAGTTTGAGTACTAGTGAGATCCTTCAGCCTTCTCCATGAGGACTTAGAAGCCTTGACTCAGTCCATGAAATGACATCCTTGGCACAGACAAGAGCTGGTGGCATCAGTCCTGTGACTGGTGTGCCAGTATGGAGGGTTACACACTCTTCAGGAGAGATAGACAGGGCAAATGAGGTGAGGGATGAGGCAGGGGAGGGGAGTGGCACAGCTTGCTGTTTGTTGTGTGTCCTAGTTTAGGAATGGTACTGCCCCACTGCCCCACTCTGAGGTTCTCCAAAAGCACCCTGTTGCTCGCTTTCACTCCCTTCATTTTCCCTCCCCCCTTCCTGCTGTGGTGGGCTGGGGTTGAGAATTACAGGCACAAAGGGCAGTGATCAGGGGTTGAGATAACAACAATTTTCTGGCAACAGCAATGAAATAAGAAAACAAACGGTAACAGCAACAATATTAATTATAAAAGTGTACAAAAGAGAGCATGATTTACTTGCAAAATGTTTATTGCAGAGCCTAACCTGACTTGACCACAGTCATGTTTTTCTGACTGAAAGGAACACCTTTCTCCTCAGAAGCAAGAATCCTTTCCCCCACCCCTGGCACTGATGTGAGTTGTTATAGAATAACACCTGAGACTTAGCCCTGCCTCCTCCCAGCTCCTGCAAAAATTAACCCTGTCCTGGCCAAACCCAGGACATTATGGCATGTTAAGAGCCTTTGATAAGGATTAAGGGACATACAAACACACAAAGTGGATATTGTTATGGGAGTCTACTATAGGACACACAGTCAGGATGTTGACACTGGCAAATTATCCTTCAGTGAACTAAGGGAGACCTCTAAATCAACTTCTGTTGTCTTTTCGGGGGACTTCAGCTTGCCAAGTGCTAACTGTGAATACTACATAGCCAGTATAAACAGGTCTGGAAGATTCCTAGAACACTTGGACTCAAAGGTATACTGAGTAGGTTTGCTGATGACACTAAATGGGGAGAACCTGTTGACTCATATGAAGGCTTCTATGTCTTGCAGGAAGACCCAGACAGATCAGAGGCCTGGGCAGTCACCAACAATATGCAGTTTAACAAGAGCAAGTGTTGATTCTGTACCTGGGATGGGAGAACCCTGGATGAACATCCAGAATGGGAAAACACTGCTGGAGAGCAGCACTGCAGAAAGGGATCTGGGGGTTCTGGCTGGTGGCAAGTTGACCATGAGCCAGCAGTGCCCTGGCAGCCAGAAGGGCCAACCCTGTCCTGGGGGCATCAGGGACAGCATCACCTGCCAGGCGAGGGAGGAGATTGTCCTGCTCTGTTCTGCAGCCTCATCTTGAATATTGTGTGCAGTTTTGGGCGTCACAATATAAAAAGGATACAAAGTTATTAGAGAGCACACAAAAGAGGGCGAAAAAGACGGTGAAGGGCCTTGAGAGGAAGCTGCACGAGGAGTGGCTGAGGTCACTTGATTTGTACAGCCTAGAGGAGGAGAGACTGTGGCAAGACCTCTTGGTCTTCAGCTTCTTCACGTGGCAAAGCAAAATGACAGGAACTGATCTCTTTTCTGTGGTGAGCAGTGACAGTACCCAAGAGAATGATATGAAGATGTGTCAGAGAGGTTTAGGTTGTATGTCAAGAAAATGCTTTTCACCCAGAGGGTGGTTGGCCACTGGAACAGGCTCCCCAGGGAAGTGGTCACAGCACCAAGCCTGAAAGGGTTTGAGAAACCTTTGGACAATGTTCTCAGGTACATGAGTACAAGTCTTTGGTTTGTTCTGTGTTGGGCCAGCAGTTGGACTTTGATGATCTTTATGGGTCTCTTAAAATTCATTATATTCTATGATAATTTTATGCTTCTAAGTTATATCTGCAGTTAGGAATTTTTTGGCATAGGTCTACATTTTTGCCATCCATTGCCAAGCTTATAAAACCAGCAGTCCTGTACTGAAATTACTGCATGAGTAATTAAGCAAACAAATATACTGGGTCATAGATGACAAATACTCAACCAAGGACATGCTCATATTCCATTCTGAATAATTATTCTATGTCATAAACTATACCTTGCATATCTTCAGCTACAGGCTCTATGGAACCAAGCTAGGAACTAAATTTCTCATGTCAAGAACTGCTTAAAGATTGCTTATTGAGAATGACTTTCACCAGCTCCCCCTCATTTCTGCCAGATGGCAACTAGCTTAAGCTCTTTGACAAGCATTGGCTGCCAATTGTTTTCCTTTGCAAGCCAATGGGTAACCATTGCACATCAATGACATTCAGTTAATGCAATCTGCATGAAATAGCCTTTAATTCCCAGCCAGCTGCATTCTGTGCTAAATATTGCTTTTAAAAAGTTTAAAAGTAGAGTCCACTTTTTCAGAGTATACTGCGCTATTGAGTATTCCAACTTTAAAAATAATAAATAGCTTGTGGTATCCAAAAATTAATGAAGAACACCATATTTCAATCAAGAACAAATCATGAAAATAATTTTTCATAGTCTCTGATATTCATAATATAATGGACTCTAGAAGAGCTCTACATAGAGAATTTAAGCAACAAATAGCGGTCTTGTTCTTTTTCTTCCAGAGAAAAATACCTTTCGTCATGTTCCACCTCTGGCACACAGTTTCAGCAGCAGACAGAAACTGTTGCTGATGATATGAAAATATAATTGGGGAAAAACAAGAAAAGAAAAGATAATCTATATTATATGCTTTCATAGTACTGGGATATAGCCAAAATAGAGAAAAATTTTGACAGGGAGAGCTGAAAAATGAAAAAAAAAATAGTGAAAGAAGAGAGAAGTGCATTTTGCAACATTTAGCAAGCTACCTGGCAAGCACAGCTACTTGGCAAGTTCAAATTAAATTGCAGAGACTGTAAAGCCATGAATAAGATATTATCCTCTTCCAGTTAAACTCCTTTTTGAAGACCTTTACAGAGTGGTATAATTATTCTACAAATAACTACAAAATCTCCTTCTTCAGTGCAATCAATTGAATATCACTCAGAAGAATCATAATCACTTAATAAAAAATATATATATAATAAATGGGATTGGATACTGTAATGAAATTTGTAGCAATACAAAAATCCATTCATGCTATTTATAACTTTTAGGTTAATAAAATTTACCGCATAAAATATATGGATTAATTTACTGCAGGGTGAAAAACATAATTTTCACAGAATCACCCAGTCACCACTACAGCCAGAAAAATTTCTCTGCGACATCACAGGAAGTTTAGGATGAGTAATGAGGATATAAAAGTGATTATAAAGAAAGTTACCCCATCATATATATAGCTGAATCTGAAAAGAAGACAGCACCTTTTAATCTTGAATTGCCTTGGATTATGTTGTACCCATTGTCTGTAATTTTTTTTTTTTTTTTTTTCATCTGTGTCTAAGGACTCCTATATGTTCACATAGGGTTTACAGATATTCCCATGATCTTCTCAATCTACTACTAACATTAAAATTTTGGAAAATTTTAGAAATTTTTAGAAAGACTGTAATTTTCCCAGGTTTGAGATTAATTGAGCCACTGGGGGAGAGAGGGAGGGAAAAAAAAGTGAAAACTTTAAAGAGGAGAAAACCATTAAAGCTGAACAGCAAAGTACAGACCATAATGTGAATACATACGTAAACATTGAGGTACTTCACCACTCCATGTTCCATTCCCAACACAAGTCAAAACAGCAGGAAAAGAGAGTTCATATCCTGGAGAGCAGACATAGCTAATGCTAAATCCCCAGTCCAAGTTTGTTCCTTCCAACCTTCCATTAGAGATCTGCGGAGGAGTTGGGCAGGTAACAGCTGCAATAATATTCGAAATAATTAGGCCCAGCTGCTGTAAATATCCCCGGTGTACACAATTACTAGAAGAACCATATGGGCTAATTTCACCTTTTTTTAGAGGACAATACAGTCAGGGCATGCTATCTTTCTCACTGTATTCTTGCCACATTTCTTGAAGTTAGTACATCTGGTTTCCTTCATTTAGGAGGCAGTGGATGATTGATGAAGTGTCTTAAATAAACCAGGATGCTGCATCAAACCAAATAGGAAGACTACCTAAAAATCAGTATGGAAACTATGACGTGTACAACATTTAAGATATGTCTGGTAATCTACTAAAAATTTTTTTTTGTCTGTTAAGATAACATAGAGTACAACCATGTTTTATTAGTGTGGCAATAATCAAATATTTTCTTACTGTTGACCACCTTAGGAATTTGCTAGATGGTAATGCCTAGGGATGAAATTCCAGGACAACTGTTCCAAAATATTACTTGAAAGCCTGTTTCTAAGTACCAGAGTTTGATTACTATCTGCTTTGTGAGTAGTTTATCACCAAAAAGCCTCTAGTTGCTATCAAGAGGGAGAAAATGTAAGGATTTGCAATTCCTTTAAACTGTTAGTGTTGCTACCTCTAAGAAGGCCAACAAGAAGTATTTCAGTATATTTTCTAATTGCCAGGCCTCCTAGGAAAAAACAGAAACATCTTCTGTTTGGTTGTAGGCAAGAGGACTGAAAAACAGTACAGGAAGGCAGTAGAAATAAAGAGATACAAGTGTTACGATGAAGATAAAAGTGTTATTCACTGGATAGTGGTGTAGTAACAGACAATTTCTAATTAAAAGCTTAAGGGGAAAAGGTATTAAAGAAATTAAATGAAAGAAAACCTGAAACAAAAAGAGAAAGGATGAAATTTAGACCAAGTTGATAGAATGAATGAGATAGACCAAAAGGTAAATTATGCTAGCAAAAGAGAAAGAAAACAAATAAAACTGATACAATTTAATCTGGCAAAGCCAGTTGGGAAAAATGAGAAGATGTGGAGATCAAAAACTGAGCAGAGAACATACAGGTCACAACAATGGAGGAAGTGAAATGCTGCACCCATAACATTTAAAATAATGTTTAGAACAGGGGTCATTTTGCAGGCTTAGAAGAATTCAGAGGCAATAGATGGTGAGTAATATGTATTTGAATGCAACCTGCAGAAGGTTCATATGTACCATTTCTCCATTCTTATTATTCTCTTCAGTGAGAGAATCTCAGTTATGCAGACCATAAAGATACTTTGCAGCACCATTCATGGCTGTTTGAGAATACTAGTATCAAATAATCCTTTGCCAGCCAGTAAACTAAATCTAGATTTTGTGGCCTTGGTTTTGTTCCAGAAAAGGACATGATAGCTTTTGCCACACTTTCATGATGCTCTAATAAAACTAATTCAAAATGAATGCTCTAAGCAGCAGAATTCTGTCTTCATTCTCCAAGAGCTTCACAAATAGTCCTTTTAAAAGGGTCTGTATATTTTAACTTCTGAGCTAACTAATAAGGGAGGAAATAATGGTGAATAATTGGGAAAGGAGGGAAGAAGTTGAAGAAAACAGATCTAACATCAGAATTTTAGGGTGAGAAAAGCAAAACAAAACACCACCCAGCAACAAGCCAGAATGCTTGTGTGTTTTGGTCAGAAAGTTAGGCATGAATATGTACCACAACATTCTCAGTTTAAGAACTACAAGGATATTACAAATGCAAGTCTGCAAAAAAGACAATGTTAGAATATTTGAATATTTACTTGCAGATAAACATGCATCCTTTTCCAACTAGGCATAGCAGAGGAGTATTTATATCTTCTCTTTCAATGGCACAGTGACAATTATGCATCCTTTTTCTGCTCAGTTCATTTTCCAATTAGTTTAACTAAATAGTACCAAAGGACCCTGGCACTTATTCTGACAGTAAAAACTAATTGTTATACATTTTACACTACTGCATATTATATATTATTTTAATTACACTATTAACTTCTCTAGTGTACTTACACAAACTAACGTACAGTAGAATGAAATTTTGAGACCACTAGAGAGTCTTCATAGGATTATTAATTAGCATTTTTACAAGCTGCAAATACGTATGACCCAAAACCAGAAAGACTCAAAACCCCAAAATTGACAGTAAAATTCTTTCTTTGTATGATTCTGCTTGAATCAAATCAGAATTAGATCTCCTGATCCCAGGTAGGTGTCCTGTAGACCATAAGAATTTGAGGCTGAGAGACTTTATCATAAATACTTGTTCTGTCTCATGATTTTCTAGCTGTTGACTTACAGCCACTCTTGGAGACAGACAGACTCTTGGTCAATAGGACCACCACATCCCTTCTTCAGCTCTTAAAATCATTTTTTAATTGAAACTGAGGCTCTCTATGAGCACAATGCAATAGGAAAAGAAATGTGAAATGTCAGAAGGATTTAAAAATTTGACATCCTTAAGAAAGTGTCAGGAATATAACTTAAAAATTGACATTGTCAAAGGTTAATTAGAATTAAAGTGGACTTGGTAAGATATTGGGGGAACCATATTCAGCAAGAAAAGTAATTGCAAATATGGTGGAGATTTGAAATTAATCTGATCTAGTTTGACAAATGAATTCATGGGAGGAAAATGAGTGCTGCTTAGCAGGTGTGTTACTTTGCTTTCTTAAAATGAAACAGAAGGAAGATGCATAAGAACAAAGTAAGTACAAATTTAGCTAACCAAGTTTTGAAAAAATAGAGATCAGACATACTTAGCGTGAACCCAGAAAGAAAACACCAAATGGTAATGCTGCTTTTCTACAGATGTAGTACAAGGAAGAGAGAAAAATTACTCTAGAGAGAAGTTGTTTTAGGGTTTAGCAAGTGAGTTTTGCAGAGAAAATATTTTCGATGAGACATTTAAGTTTGTCTTTCAGTAACGTTCAGAATTTTTGCTGTTAAAATTTTGACAGGGTACGTTAAAAATTCCAAATCTGACAATAACAAAAAAAACCTCAAAAAAAAAAATCAGAAAAATCAGGCATGCAATTTGAAGAAGAGGAAAAAGAGTATCTTGAGATTAATACTTTCAGTTTTCATGGCAGAGAAAATAACATGAAGCAGAAAAATCTTTATTGGGAAATTTGCAAGAACTACTTTTTGTAGCAAGGTGATGCTTAAAGGTGCCTGTCTAATAAAGGAGGGATCAGGAAAAAAATTAATATTATAGATAGAGTAATTCAGATGAATTGGCATTTGACAAAGTTCATTATGTATGTATTGAGATCTTTCCCAGAGTGTCTTTTACATGTTTGAGTGTTCTTTTCTTGTAAAAGCAGGGACATATATATGCTTACTTTCATATGACATGCTAATTGTAATTAACAAATCTAAACCATCATTTCATATTGTGTAGTTCAGTTAAGCAGAAAAGTACTAAAGTATTCTACAGAACTATAAAAAAATGTTCAATATACTGTACTTGTAAGAATATAAAAGGGAAAAGAAGCAAAAGATGAAGTCACTGTTTCTGCAGCCAAAAGAAATCAATTCAATGTATTCACACTAAAAGTAAGTTTTGGGTTCAGTGGAAATAGACAATAAATTAACAATTTACAATAAACAGTGCAAGTAAATGTCATAGAAGGAATAGTTGACAAGGGAAATAAATGTTGTACCTTTGCATGTTGGGATGACTCCACTCCACGTGCCGTTGCTAGTACAAGTGCGAATTAAGGAGCTATTTGCTTCCATTGTATAACCAGGTTGGCACATGTAAGTCACATTTTGTCCAACAACATAATCATCACCATATCTCATGCCATTGGCTGGGACTCCTGGATCTCCACAACTGATAACTGCAAGTAAATAGTTGAGGAACATATTGTAAAATCAAAGTGAGATTTATCTATATGTGAGGGAAAAAACATGACAAAACTAGGCATCGATTGGGGTAAAAAAGGAGAAGGAAAAAGTATCATAAAACTTATCTACATCAAAAGAAGATAAAGATATGACACCTTAATTAGCTGCCAAACATATGTGGAGCTATATAACAGTTATATTTGGAGAACATAAATACTTTTGTTCAACAGTAGTAGTAAAGGACAATTTTGATCAACAAAATTTCAAGATTACGAAATGAAAAGAAAAAAAAGAAAAAAGACCAGAAATAATCCATATGCCACTATAAACCCTTTGATATGCTAAAATTTCCCTATCAATTCAGTTTCATTATTAAAAAAAATAAATGCCTATTATTTACTTTACTTTTCTATGGTAGTCTGAAAGGGACCAAAATCTGGAAAAATTTAAAGTATATGCCTGCAAAAGCCTCCCACTTTATAAATGCTCACATAGTTGCTATGTACATAAACAGGTGAGAATATTCAGGTGACCCCCAAATATAGGCTATGGCTTATATAAAAACTAGATCTATAGTACTTTAATGTGTGGGAGTGGTTGTAAAACCTCTTATGATTTCTACATTCAGCAGATAATTTAATTTCCTAATGAAATAAAATACTCATAAGGAGTGAATAAAAAGTTTAATATAATTATAATCTGAGAATACTGTTAAAATAGGTAAGTGTCCCTCAGATTTGGAACTGGATCTATCAATTTCTGGAACAGTTTTTAGAGTAAGAAATCTAGAGAATAGTAGTGGCAATGCTAAAAAGTGGCTGTTTTCAGGGGAAAAAAAAAAAGGAAAAATCTAGTTCATACAAAATATAGCATCCCATGTGTTTTATGGTTTATTTTATGGTAAACTTGAAAATCACCCTACAGCATTGCTATTTCTTCTGGAAAACTGTGAAAAGCAGTTTCCTGGACAGAGTACACACCCTGGCCACTTCTAATGCCAGCATGGATGATGTCAATGGCACCCTCTCTGGATCCTGGTCTCCAAAATCACAAAAATCCATGACTACATATTTGAAGTGTAGCTCCCTTGACCTAATAACTCAGGACCTGAGAATCCAAGATAAATACATATATATAGTATGCCTTCTCTACAGTTTATCATGGTCTAAGCTTATATCAAATCTTAAAATATCTCATGCAATCACTGTATAGATACAGAGGAGACTAGAAAACATATCAGAGGGTTAACTGGGTTAGGTGGCTAAAGTACTGATAAAGACAACTGGAGATCAGCCTATTTTAGTTTACCTAGTAACACAGTCATTTCACATTATTTAAAAACTAAAAAGCTATAGATTTTTCTTGGTCACTTTTAAAATAACGTAGAACTGGGAAAGACAGAACTGTTTCTCTTATTTATACAAGTACCTTCAAACTCTGTATGTTCTAACTTTATTTGAAATATTCAACGTGCAAATTTTACTAAAAAAATCCTTGACATTTTTCCAGGTATACTATTGTTTTGACTGAATTAAAATATAAAGCTAATACCTTTATCCTTTTTTCATCTAATTTTTCATTTCAGTTGGACCACCTTTACTTAAGTCACTGTTAGGCAAAACCCATCTTCAATTGTTGCAGTGATGCTGCCCAGAAAGCATTTCCTGTCGATGAGCCAGTGGAGCACAGCAGAGTGAAGGTGGGGAGCCCCAGGGCTGTGCTGCACAGCCAGGGTGGCCTTCAGCCCTCTGCTGTGCCACACAGATCTTGTTTCTTTCTAAGAAAACCCTAAAATAGCCTGCTGTGGTCTAGGTCTGCCTGAGGTTGCCCAGAGGCCAGTCCTGTTTGATGGTGCACTGCCCAGGGCTCCCAGCCTGTAAAGGAGCCTAAGATTATCTGTGCTATTCCTTTCTTACAGTACCAGCTCTAAATCCCAGCATTTTCAGTGATGTAAAAGAAGGAGCTGTAATGAGCCTGGACTGGCTGTAAATTTTGATAACACCTTGACCAAACAAAAGTGGTATATCTTGAACCTCCCTCTCTTTCTTTTACTATAATACTTCCTCTGTCAACATATTTCAACGTATTTCAAGTTAAAATCTCATGTTTTAACCTGAGTAATGTGTCTTGAGAAGATGGTTTTGGCATGTATTTCAGCAAAATGTTATTTTAAAATGAAAGAAAAAAAATACAGATGCAGCTGACATCCCAAACCACCTTTATCTTTGGTACAATTAATTTGGTTCTCGTTCTAATTTGTAAAATACTAAGTAAACTAAAACTCTCTCAGGCTCTGGAAGCCTGGGCTCTCAGGCTTTATGACTTCAAAAATCCATTAAATGGATTTAAAAGCACAAGAAATTTTATCACCTAGCTTTTGGCTTCTATTTGAGTTGCTGTAAGTGTGTTCAAAATTTTAAAAACAGTTTGCTATACCTCTGATGAGGATATGTTTCTTCAAAATGATAGGCAGTCTCATGCATCACATAAATGTAAAATTTTCATAATTGCTACTAAAAGATGAACTAGGACACGTAATAAAGAAGGAACAGATGGGCTTGAAAATAAAGTGTTGCAAAATGCTCATAATGAATGTTAGAGATGCTGAAATAGCTTCTGTTAGTTGGGTAGCCAAAGGAATTTTAAGGTTAATGAAGAGGCCAAACAGAAGATGCTATGTGAAAACGGGACAACAGTTTTGACCTTGGAGTCACTACGAAAAGAATCTTCAAGTGTTCATTACAAGGCTTTTATTTTCTATCCTCTGGAAGAACAGAATATTATGCTGCTAATTTTTCAAGATGAAGTAAAGCGATTAAAATAAAAATGTCTGGATATGTCATATCACAAAACATAAACAAGATTGAATATATATACTAGTAAAGAATTAAAGTAGGTAGATCATGTAAACATAGAACTCCCTTAAACTGAAACAGCAGTCTGTACATTTTACTATACTGTGACTTTAAAATATATATTCTTCACATTTGCATAGCAGTATATTTTTTAAAAAGTATTTTGCATACAAAATCATGTAGGAAGTAGTGCAAGAAAAAGCTAAAAACTTAATTTATTGTCTTGAGACTTCTATATTTTACTTTATTTATTACTTTCAGAGGAGAGGAATACCAGAGATGTTCATTAGAAACATGTCTTACTTGTGCAGTTTGGCAAGGATCCAGACCATGTTCCATTGGCAGTGCACTGTCTTACAGATGATCCAGAAAGTATGTATCCTTCCAGGCATGAATAAATTACTGAATTAGAGAATGTAGTTCCATCGATACGGAGTACTTTTCCATTAGCTGTTGTTCCTGGATTACCACATTGCACAGCTGTAAAAGAAAATGTGAAATATTTTCAAACTGTAGTAAAAACGATTTTTGAAATAGGAAAAAATTGGAGAAGGAACAATCCTTCTGCCAGCAGTGTTATTTGGTTAAAATCCATTCTGTTGTCCTTAAAAATTTAGGTTTCACCACCTACTGATAAGGCACATCACAGAGTAAAAACTGTGTACATGAATTACTATTTTTTACCCTTTGGTTTGTAGAGAAACACATCCTACACAAATCTAGCTTTGTAATTTAGTGAAAAGGTAGTTTAGCTGCAAAACCAAACTTCCAATTATGAGAAAATATCTGATCTACAACTATAATTGTAGATTTAATTTGAATCATGCATTTCTAGAATCACCAAAATATTCTTCATAATTCAAAGCACCAAATGGAGTCAACTATTACTTCACAGGCAGCTGGAATCCTGATGTTTCCCAGTTCTTTGGTGTTCAGTTTGGGAATTCAAATGTGTCCTTCCTATGGGGTCACATATATATACATCTAATCTATATGACCTAAACTAGTACAATTTACCTGTACATGGACTATCCACACCTACATATATCTGTGAACTACATTTATCATTTGAAGAAAGAAATATCATCAAAACTGTCTTAAAATGTATAAGCTGATTTATTTCTATAATAGATGAGGTCAAACAAAAATAGCAGATGGTACAGTTGGGCAAAGCATATCCCTTTTGATACCAGCATAAAAACATATGAATACACACACACACACACACATATATATATATATACACTATTTCTTTTAATGCAGTGTAAAGTCGACAGACATTCAGCAGAAAGGATATTACAAAACCAGTTAATGAAACAAGTTTTTAAAATAAAATTACTCTTTCATACAGGTAACACAGTCAACAGTGAGGAAGTAGAAAATAAGAGTACAGGTTCTTAAATTATTTTCTTCTTTTCAAGACACTTTGTTTTGCAAAAGAATCTGTTGGGAATTATTTCCTATTCTGAAGCAAGGTAATTTAGGCAATAAATGATTCTTCAGAAATATCCCTTTATAGCTTTCTTTTATGATAATTTGTCTACCTTGAAATTTCCAGAATTATATTTTACAAATAAATTTGTTTCAGCATTTTGTCTTCTACTGAAAAATAATAATGTCAACAGTATTATAAAATTAAATTTTAAGTCAACCATTTATACATAGATGTATAAATCTTGATCCTGACATTTTCCTAAAACTGAGCTCTTTTGTCTGAAATTCAGGTGTATAATGGTTGTGATTAAAGATCAGGTTATGGTGAGATTTTTAACTGAAACAATATTCATCAAAAAATTGAGTTCTAGAGGCTTATCTATTTTATTTCCCTCAAAACCTGTAAACATGCAGTTTCATGGGTGCCAGGAACTGGATTCAAATTTGTCACCTGATGCCAAGCCACTGCTATAGTGCAAAAACTTATTTGAAAGAATTTGTCAGTCCAAAATAACTGCATCCCATTTACAACAGAAAGCTGGCAATGCAAAACTGTTTTTCTGGTCAACAGTATTACAAATAGGATTTAAAAACTGAGTGGATGTTTGATTTACCTTTGCACTCGGGTTGTCTTCCTGTCCAGCTTCCATTTGCCAAACATGTTCTTTCTTCTGAGCCATGGAGGATATATCCAATATCACAGCTGAAATGTATCGTGCTTTTAATTCTAAAATTGTTCTCCTCTCTAGACCCATGGCCTGGGATGCCTGGATCACCACAAGAACCAGCTGTATCACCTAGATTTTAGTGAACAAAGATTAGAATAAATAGGAAATATTATTATGATACTGCATTTATAATGCATGTCTCTATGCATTTATAAATAAATTTATACATATATTATTTTTAAAAATCCCCATATATCAGTGGATGTGAGTCCTTCTAATTACAAATTTACTTGATCCTCCACTAATTTTTTGTACTTATTTTATAGAAATACAGAAAAATAATTATAATTTTCTCAAATTCACCTAAGACCATCCTAAAGTTTTGATAACAGAATTGACAAATAAAATAGGGGGAAAAAGGACAAGCACAAAACCTTGGTATTCTTTCATTTCAAAATAAGGAATTCTGAGGAAAACCAAAGTCCTGACTGCAAAGACAATTTTCTTGTTTGTGCATAACTAGTGTTCATAAAATATTTGTTAGTTTTATGATATTACTAGAGTTGGAACAGTTTTACCATTGAATGAAAGTTCTAGTCAACAATGTTATGTGCACTAATAGGAAGCATTTTCCTGAATTCTAGAAATGTTGAAACATCCCTTTAAAACTCTCTGATAGCTAAACTCTCCCTCAGATATAAATGTTTCAGAAAATTCTGAGATAGTGGGTTAATGTTAAACATGTTTCTATAAAAATAAATTAATAATTTCAAATTATATCTGTTGTATATAAATGTTAGAATAATCAACACAGTAATGATGATGATAATAAAAAGTAATAATAATATCTAAGATTATATATCTAAATCTTCAGTTATGGTAAGAACTTTTAGGAAGTTCTAAGTAACACACTAACAGCAGCTCATTTGTTTGAGTCTTTTAGTATTTACTTAGGATCATCCTCTTTATTTTTTAGAGAACTTTAAGATAGTTTTCTATGTAAAAAGAGATGAAGGTATATTATATTACTGAGTCATTACTGAAGAATTGAATGCTAGAATTCTTTTAGCTCCACTGTTCAGGTTTTTCCCCATAGCCCATGGTTTTTTTTTCTAACAACTTGCAAATAAAATTAATTTCTTCTAGAGAAAAAAATATGTTAAATATATCAATTTTTTTGAGAAAATACATGCATTAGTTACACAATTTTAAATAAAGACAAAATATTTCAAGAATCAGGAAGAAAGAATTAATCCTACTATGCAAATAATCTGTTATGCAGAATAGCCATACTTTTCTGGGGTTTGTCTAAGCTTAAATAGAAGTAATAAGAGAAATTTTTACATAGAAAAAGTAAACAAATTTGCAAACTCTAAATATTCAAAAGCCCAAAAGTGACAAACTCACTGTAGAGGAGTTCTATGAAAAGTTAGGACCCTAAAGTCTTATATACAGAGAAAAATAGAGCTTCTGCTGCCTTAGTTGCCACTGCTGTTGAGAGTTAAGGGTTGGATACAATTCTTTATTGACAAAAGTATGTACAGAACTGAATAGTGAGGGAAGAAGAGTAGAACTAGCTTACTTTGCTTTGAAAACCATGGTGCATGAGGAAATACTTGGCTTAGCCCATTATGTGCAAGAAGTACATGGTTCTATATAGTTAAATGATTTCAGAAATATCAAATATACTCAAGTAAGTATAAGGGCTAGCTGTCTGGTTCAAAATCACAGACTGAGAAGTTAGGCTGTTCTCTGTTTACACATTTCATTTTGTGACACAGATCAGTAAAGCATATTTCCAGCCCTGTTTAAAAAGAAATTGCAAATAGTTCCAAATTATTGCAAAAAAAAAACCTATAAGTTTTCAAAATAATTTATGTCCAAGTTATGTAGGTGACTTAATAATCTTCTAGTTTGAAAAATGTCTGCTTCATATTTTTGAAATAATTTTTAAAAATTCCTAGATTGAGGGTATTTTTTGTTGTTTTGGGAATCTGAATCTTACATTTTCTGGTAGTATTTAGTTAGACCATGACAAAATTGGAACAGGGCCTACTCCTTATTCTATACTTGTAAAGTCTTCACAATAACAGCTCAGCTCAGTTTTTGGCAAGTTACCTAGCATTATGCCTAAAAGAATTTCAGGATGAAAAAATGAAAATAGGTTATTTGTTATGCCAAATAGAAATCACATATTCCTCTTCTAAGTGAAATCACGTGTTCTGTCCTAATGCCTAATTATTACTGTGGATTATTAGACTTTTTATTTTAGGAAGGTTAACCACCAGCTCTTTTAATTGAAGGTTACAGAAATAATTTTTCTAAATGACTAATCATATCAGGATGTGATGGAATCAAAGAATCACAAAATAAGCTGAGTTGGAAGTGACCAACAAGGATCATCAAGTTCAGTTCCTGACCCTGCAGAGGACCATCCTCAGGAGTCACACCATGTGCCTGAGAGCATTGTCCAAACTTCTCTTGAGCTCTGTCAGGCTTGGTGCTGTGACCACTTCCCTGAGGAGCTGTTCCAGTGCCCAGCCACCCTCTGGGTGAAGAACCTTTTTCTAAAATCCAACCTAAACCTCCTCTGACACAACTTCAGGCCATTCCCTCGGGTCCTGTCACTGTCACCACAGAGAGAGATCAGTGCCTGCCCCTGCTCTTCCCCTCATGAGGAAATCTTAGACTGTGATGAAGTCTAAGAGAACATATTTTTATTACCTCATGCAGACTCAACTAAATTATTTTTACAGTTAGTTATGAGCCATCCTTCACTCACATGTGTAACAAATTCTCAGTTGATATTTAATCTCGATGAAATGAAGGGTATTTAGACTACATACAACCCTTGCTGCACATGGGAGGAATGCTACATTGCAAAAATTTCTGACTCCATCTGATATGCATATGATGATTGAAAACTGCTTCTGAATGCCAATATATATCAATGGGACACGACAATTCCTTCTAGCTTAATGTCACAAGACACTGTCATAAGGATGATGTGACAAAATTTAGTTACCTTATGTTCACTGATCTAGCATTTTCTTTTTTATTTCTTCTTCATATACTAAAAGGACAAGCATGCTTTATCTTTTCTCAGTTGAGTATTCTATATTCTGTATCATAAATAGGATCAAAAAATATGCAAATTCTAAGGCTTTAATACACATTAAAATGAAAAANTGCTTTATCTTTTCTCAGTTGAGTATTCTATATTCTGTATCATAAATAGGATCAAAAAATATGCAAATTCTAAGGCTTTAATACACATTAAAATGAAAAAAAAAAATCAATTTAAAGCCTAATAATGAAATCTGATGATTTTACATATTTTACATGCAAAATGCAGAAATTCTGTATCACAAACTTCAAATTAATTTATAATGAGAAAGCAAAGATATAAGCTTTGAAAATAAATCTCAAAATTTTACTAAGAATTATAGTTTGGTCCAGTTAAGGAAAATAAGAGTTTGTATTCTGTACAATTTGAATAATTATGATTAACATTTAAATGTTCCTATGTCAAGGAATTTTTTTCTTCATGTATTAAGAAAAATTAATTACATCTGATTAGAGTTTCCTATGTGTAGGCAGAAAAACAATAATCAGAAAAAATATATTTTCATGTTCCTCACCCACAATTGTTTATCCCAGGATATTTAAACACATTTAATTTAATAGGAGAAATACTATAGAATAGTCTTATTTTCAGTAGGGCTGCTTCGATATTTTCATGTGTATTTTTAGGCTTTGAATCTGTATTCCTTGATATTTTTGTCTATTTCTTTTTTGCAATTACCAGTTTAGATTTTTAAATATTTTTTTCTTACTAATACTATGAAAAACTAAAATAAGTAGCCCTAGATTTTATCTCAAGAGGACTTTTTCCCCAAAACAAATATGGATTCATGCTAGCTGTAAAAGGATTTTTTATTTAAATAGTTTAAATTTGCAAATACAGGAATATATAATTAATATATCCTATTATTAAATAGGATTATTTTGCATTAAAGTTTGATTTCTAGTGCATATCGTTAAACATCACAGGTTATATTAACTTGATCTTTGCTATAATTGTGGCAAATTTCCTTCTGAATTATTAATAAAAAGTTTAAGGATTAAATTATGTTTACATTTTTCTAGGTTTTGTCACATTCTAGATTCCTGAGAGTTTGCAGGAGAAGGTTCAGATACTGAAAAATTCTTCAAACATTTTAGAATTTAATGCACTATTTTTAACCAAGAAGCTCTATTTTAATATTTCATATTAATTTTCAACTATTTCTGTGCTATGGGCTGTAAAATTTCATATTCCGAAACTGCAGCTGATAAGGGGTTTACAACTGAATATACTGAAGAGATGAGGGCAGGAGAAAAAAAAAAATCAAAGAATATTTCAAATAGGTGAGATCTCTACCTGGACTACCACATCCATTTCTGAGGTTTCCAATACAACAGGAACAAAGACCTGTTAGAGCAGGTCTAGAGGAAGTTTATAAATACGATCAGAGGGTTGGAACACTTCTGCTGTGCAAAAAGGCTGAGAGAATTTGGGCTGTTCAACCTGGAGAAAAGAAGGCTTGCAGGAGACCTTATTGTGGCCTTTCAATACATAAAATAGAGAAGAAAGATGTAGAGTGGCTTTTTATCAAGGTCTGTAGGAAAAGAGGGAACAATTTTAAACTGAAAGAGGCTAAGTTTAGACTGGGCATAAAGCAGACAGTTCTCACAATGTGTCCAGTGAGTCACTGAACAAGCTGCCCAGAGAATGTGTGGATGCAGCACCCCTGGAAGTGTTCAAGGTCAGGTTGAACAAGACTTTGAGTAACCTGATCTAGTTGAATGTGTCCCTTCTCACTGAAGTAGGATGATCTAGATGACCTTTGGAGATCCCTTCCACCACAAACCATTCTGTGATGCTAGAGGAAGATGTCCCTACCTATAAATGGAAGTTGGACTAGATGACTTGTAAATGTTCTTCTGACTTCCACCTTTCTGTGATTCTATTATTTTCTAATACACTAAAGAACCTTGGACTTTGAATGTGAAACTGGTATAGCATAGTCAGTTTTGCGTATCAGTTATTTATCACCTATATTTTTGGCACAGCTCTAATGGAAGAAAAACATGTCACTTGTTTTCTTATTTTCTGCTGTTGAACGTGTCTTAGTTCTCTGAATTACATAGGTTTAAATAAGATTCAAAAACTCACTGATTTCTTCAGTTAATTAATGAAACATAAGCAGGACAAGAAAAAACTTACACTAGTATCTACTGAGAATTAAACTGATAACATGGTTAACTTTTATTACAGTATTTGCTTACATAGTCCTCAATACCAAAAGGGATTTAGTCAAATCTCAAATTAGTGTGTGACTTGGATTTCTGTTTTTTAATTGATTGCTGCTCTTAAAGTGAATCAAACTGAACTTGTGAAACAGAGTATTCCTAAGCAATAAGTTTTTCAGAAAACATATCTCGACTTCAGTGATGGCTAAACTGTTACAAGGATTAGGTGTTCCCTCAAAAACTGAGCAGCCTGTCTTGAAGTAATGTGGAGCCCACTTGCCCTTATTATACAGATGGATGTATTACACAATCAAGTTATATGTGAGGTGTCATCAAGGCAGGAGACATTCTGCGAGTTAAAAGAAAAAATATAAGAAAATTAACCCATCATCTGGAAGAGACAAAGTTGCAAGATTTCACTGCGAAAATTAATACTCTTACCAGAAATCACATTAAAAATATTTTCAAAGCAAACTGGTTTTGCTAACAGTCAATTGAATGTGAAAATCCTTGTTCACATTGTCAGCACGAAAGTCTACTTGTTCACAATTATTTTCTTGCTAATACTTTATGCTTATTTTAGTTTTACTTTTCTTTTTTTTTTTTTACTTCTACTTAGGTGGTAATTCAGTTTTATATGTGATTTTACAGGTTTTTAAATGGCCTTCTGAAAAAAATCAAAATAAATTTAAAACCACTTCAGGATACAGTCCTTAAATGACATACATTACCTGAGCAATGAGGGAGAGATCCACTCCAGTGGCCATTTAACTGACAGGTGCGGGATGACTGCCCCAGCAGTGACCGTCTCCCTGTGCAGCTATAATGAACAGTAGAACCAAAGGTGTATTTATCTCCAGACAGGACCGCGTTAGGAGGGACTCCAGGATGTCCACAGTCAATCACTACAATGCATAATTATTGGAGATAAAAGAAGGTTATTATCACTGATCGAACAATTTCTAGTTTTCATTTCATAACTGCACGCATAAGCTTTGTGAAGGGGCTGACATTTTTAGGGTTTGGGAGAAAGGGAAAGATTGTGGGATTAGAATGCAAAATATGCTTCAGACCAAAAGCTGTGAAAGAAATTTTTGGTGATGTTAAAAAAAGATACTTTAGATACATATATTGATGGTTCAAACTCATTCATTAAGTTGATCTTTATGGCATGAACACGTGCACACACCTTGTACACTGCAGAGAAAAATTACAGGAACACACTATCTGCCATAGTCACTGCTGTGGTAGAGAATATGCAGAACTTTTAATCTCTCTTTTAATAATTCAGAGAAAGGAGTTAATTTAAAAGTGAGCTAAATAAATCAAGTTTGGGAAATGCAGTTAAAATTCATAAACCAAATATAGTATGTACACAAACTGAATCTAGGCCTGATGTTTAATTTCTTTTTATCATACACCTGTCCATGGTATGTAGATTATCTTGGCCAGAGATATTTGTATTTATGTACAAAGAAACCCACAAATTAGAGCTGCAAATACCTGTGTAATAGATCAGGCTGCTAAATCATACAACCCTATTTTTTATCAAACTTCATTGTATTAAGTGGTATTTTTAGAAGGACTTTTTTATTAAAGAAAAATCCAGATCAGAAGCCTGATCAAGGTTGAGGATGTGTTGAATTCCATGGTATTTCAGATATATGCAACGTTACAATGATTTTACAAGCGCATGTAAGACCTAAATCATATATGACAATTTGTCTTTCTTAAATGATTATCTTTGGTCTTAGAGCTTTAATTTATTTGCATTTAATGACATGTTCTCCCAAAGGTCCAAGTTTCGTGGTGCAGAACCTTCCTGACAGGACCACAAAGGATTTAGGAATGTGGTAAGTTATTGACCAACTTTGATTCCTACCCAGTGTTACTGACCCTTGTGTCCACTCTGCAGACTTTGAGGACTTTGAGTAAAAGGGCCAGAAGAGTCAAGTGTACATAACAAGCACTTGTTATCAGCAACTTATTTTGTTAATCATTTTTTTCTAACTGAAATCTACTATCACTTAAGGATGATTGCTAAGAATGAAAACTTAGAACATTGCTAATAAAAAGTATGTTGGTCATGCAGGCTTCAACAAAATGAGACCTTTTTCTTGCAAAGAATATTCACAGTTTTTCAGAATATTTTATTATCTGTAGTGTTCTTGATTGATTCTTTTGTCCTATTCAGATCTCATACAGGGCACAGTTAATTTCTTACTGGTACCTTACATTTTCCACCTTTGGGCTTTCCTATACACACTTTTCTATTTACATTTATGTCTAGAAATCTTGGATCCCTAATAATTGGCTTAAAAATTTATAGCACCCTTAATATTACCCTTAATTTGATTATGCATTCTACAAAGTTTAATTTGATATTAATGTTTTTGGGCTGGGATTTCACATGAAAAGTTGATTGAATTTCCTCTCTTTTTTTTCCTAATAGTAATGAATTTCTTCTTTTTTATTTTACCACCCTCATTGAAAAAAAAATCTTCTCTATATCTAATCTAAAATAACCCTTTTTAGTTTAGTCCATTACGCCTTGTGCTATCAATACATGCCATTGTAAAAAGTCCCATTCTAGCAATAATTTGCAAAACATTCTAGAACCTCTTAAAAAAAGACTCTTAAAATTTTTTGTAAGCTTACAATTACAAAATATTGTGGATACCTCTTAGATGGAATTCAATGACCCCTCTATATAAATGACAAAAATAAAGCACAAGGTGCCCTTTTAAAAGTAAATATATCACTTTTACTCCCAAAGTTCTTTTGAAAGAAGAGTAAAGGCTGTATTATTAAATTACTAGTGACAATTCAGATTAAAATGACTAAGAGATTAAAATACAAATATAAAAAGAAGAAATTTTTGCAACTTTACCTTTAAATTAATTTCTTTTTGGAGATATTTTACTATCAAGCAACATCTCTCTTTTTGAAATGGTAATGTTCCCTTTAAATTTAATGTAAAACCAATAGACACTTTGTTTTAAGTTTAACTATGACTTGTAATCAAGATACTTATCCCATCAAAGAAAGGGACAAATTCCACAACTGAAAGTTTTAGTAATAATAAAGAAAAAAAGTTGGGTTTTTTTTTTATTTTTAGAGAGATAATAGTAGAACTAGTGAAGCCTCCCGAGAAGAAATAGCTACAATATTGCAAATATCAGTCCATGATTCCTGAATAAGGAATCTTTAGCCTGTTTTCCCTTTAAACCCCAGAAAAGAATCCTTTCTCAGTGAAAAATGTTGATCCTAAATCAAACGCTTTTCATAGACTAATAGAGAAACCAGGTAAATCAACCGTCCCAGCCAATTAAAAGTCTAAGAAACATCTCTGGTTATATCTACATCACAGTTAGAAAGTTGTTTATGACAAACCAGAATAAAAATAACCTAGTTGTGTTGTCCACTTGCCTTAGTGAATAGGTTGCATATAAGTATGATGTTCAGGTACATTTATTAGTGTATAAACTGAGGACTTTGTCCAGAGGACATCTTGGGTGTTCTACAGTGCTGTTACTGGTGAATTCCATGGACAGGTTTTGACCGTGTATCCCTGCTATCAGGGATTATTCTGCTGGAGCATTCAGAGATGTTTTTTTGGCTATTGCATTTCATAAGTATTCTGTGTTATTTGCCACATGCAATATAACTGCTACTTCAGCAGCTACTGACACCCTCCATCAGTACTGCATACACACACATGTATATAAATGTGATTATTGTAACTGCTGTCATGAGACATGATGAAAATGTTGTGTAAAATAATACCTTATCTAGTCCACATTCTTTGTAGAAGCAAACTCATTATCTACTTACTAATGCACTCAGGTAGAGGTTTGTCCCAGTGGCCGTTTGGTTGACAAATTAAAACTGAAGAGCCAAATAAAAAATATCCAGGATTGCAGTCATAAAATACCACTGTGCCATATGTGAAATTTCCATGTTCGATTTTGCTTTCTCTTATAGAATTTGCAGGAATTCCAGGATCAGAACAATTGACCACTAAAAAGAAAAAGAGCACAGACTTGAGAGCCATACTAATACAGTCTCCTAAAATGGTCTCCTATTCTCTGTATAAGAAATATCCAATGTGTTGCTATCTTGGTTTTATATACCCTAACTTTTTATATAATGGTAGTGAATTAGGAAGAAGAACTGAAATGATGAGACACTAAAGCCAGAAGATGTTAAACCCAGAGCATATAAAAGGAAATGCTTCTTTAGAGTGTGATGATACCCTAAAATTATTAGCCACTAAAAGTTACTGAATATAAGAATAAAATGAATTTATATTCCTGCCTTGACATACACTATTGTCCACAAATAGAAACATATTTTGGGGCTAGATAGGCCTTTGGTCTAACTCACACAGAAATGTAAACATACTTATGTTCCTATATCAGCATTTTGGTGATGGGTCACCTTTAAAACAGATGTTTTGAGCTAAAGGGCACATGGTCAGTTAGATAAGACTGTGGAATTTCCTGTGCATCAGTTCCTACCCATTGCCACTCATCCTTTCACTTGGCACCACCATGAAGAGCTTGGCTTCATCCTCTTCACCACCCTCCCTTCAGATACTGATAGTGATGAAGTCTCCTCTCAGTCACCTCTTCTCAAGACTGAACAGGCCCAGTTCCCTCAGCATGTCCTTGTGAAAGAGATGCTCCAGTCCCTTAAACACCTTTGTATCCCTCCACCAGATCCACCCCAGGTTCTCCAGATGTGCCTCTCTAGGGCCAAATAGAGGGGCAAGATCAACTCTCTCTTCCTAATGCTCTTTCTAATGTTCCCCAGGGCCACACTCTGGCTCATGGACAGTTTGTCGTCCACCAGGACCCCCAGGTCCTTCTCTCTCTGCAAAGGCTCTTCCCAGCAGGTCACCCTCAGCCTGTGCTGGTGCATGGTGTTACTGGTGTTACTCTTCCCCAGGTGCAGGACCCTGCATTCACATTTGTTTCATTTCAGAAGTAAATGTGCATGGATGTGTGTATATAAAATTATCAAAATATGCTGAAAAGCTCTGTAATCTGCAAAGGAAAAATGATATTGCCAGATACAATTTAAGATTATTTTTCCTGCCTAAATCACTTAATGTAGTCATTTTATGGCTCATGTCCTCTCTAGACACTGTTCTAAATGTTGCAGTCTGCTTGTGTGATTCTTCTAGCAGTTCTCAAATATTGGAACCACAAGCCTGGACAATATACATTTTCCAAGGACAGAAATAGCTTTCTCTTTGAATTTGACTTCTTTAACAGTAAAGGATAGAACAATTTGTTAGCAATATTGATGGACAATATTGAATTTTTTTCTTTTTTTTTTTTCCTGGAGGAAAATCTGAGCTACGTTTCTGTCTTTTTTCTTTTTTTTCCACCACAAAGATCACCAAAGTCGAGCTCCAAGTCCTGCACAGGACAGCTCCAAGAATCACACCGTGTGCCTGAGAATGTTGTCCATGTTCATGTTAATAAGCATATATTTAAAGTAAAGAAAATAATTGATTCATTAATCAGGAATAGTGAGCACTTGAAATAAAATAGAGGGAACTTTGACCACTCCAATAGTTTCCATAATTATTATGGTTGGCTAAGAAATTAGATATTTAGAAAAGTTGTAAATAGTATAACGACAGCAAACGCACTGCTGAATTTATAGAAAAAAAATTATGTGACAAAAGTAAAGTCTTCACAATGGTGTGCAGCCTTTTCTATAATACTGAACTTTTGGTAGCTTACAAATATGTCAGGAAGCATTATTATTAGTAGTAGTATTACTATTAGTATTAGTATTAGTATTTCTCTTCAAAGCAAATAAAATCATATTCATTAGAATGGATTTCACTGCACATTGCAGACATGATAATGATGCCCCACACAAGATTAGTTCTTTTTGTTTTTAAACTCTCTTCTAAAATGAATATACAATTTTAGGACTGTGTAAAATTTCAAAGAGTAACCTGATCAACTTATTTATCAATCCCTACATGCCAATAAGTTATCAGCACGTTGGCACATTACTCTGCAATATGAGAATACCAAGGTGACTGATAGCAACTGTATTGAAAATGAGATTAAGTAGGTACCCTAAACACACAGTAAATGTTTAGTATTGTAAATGTAGAAAATAGTATCTTCTCATCAACAAAGAGTTCCTTGAAATTTAAGTTCTGTAAACTATTTGGCAGTATCTCTTAGGGGAAAGTGATCAAATGAAAGTGGAGAACATCTATTGAAAAGAAAATACAGTCAACAAAACATAATTTAGTTTGTGCACAGATAAAAATCTCTAGAAGTTGCAGTGAAGATGCTGAAAAACAATCATTAGAATTTCTGTGTATGCACATGCAGGTTACAGCAAAAAGTATATTTTTCTAAATAAAACCAATTATTTAAAATCGCATGGGAGATTATAAAAAGACAAAGGTGACAAAACCTTCCTAAAACTGCTTATGCAAACTCAAACAGGATTAATTTAATAATATTATTTTTCTAAGTGAAAGAATTTTACATATAATATCTAGAAGCATAGAGAACCAACACAAACAGACAATGTTAATGAATTAGAATAACAATTTTGAAAGTCAAGATGCTCAGTGGAGCACCAATGGAAATGTAAAAGGAAAAAAAGGAGGTTTTCTTATGTGTCAGTAAGAACTATGTTGGCTCAAAATGCAGAGAAAATTATTTCAAGTTTTAAGCTCTTAGTTATCTCTCCATAATTTTGCTTAAGTAACTTGTAGAAACAATTTTTTAAAAATCAATGAAATCTACAGATACATAAGAAAGTTTCTCTGTAACCATTATCCTGGCAACCTGAGCGTAAAAAAATCATAGATCCACAAAAAGTCTTTAATAATAAGATTATTACATTAGTTAATTAGTCTCTCTGCTGGTGAGAGAGGAATCACTTTGTCTTGTGTTCCTTTACTCTCTGTTTATTTTTCAGCCTTAAGTTTACAACATTTAGTTAGAAACCTGTAAATGCTGCACTCTTACCTTTGCATATTGGAGGTGGGTGGCTCCACTGCCTATTAGCTTGGCACTGAGCTTTGGTTGGTCCTTGCATAACATAGCCCGTATTACATGAAAATGTCACAACATCATTGAAGTTGAAACCATTTCCACTTGTCCTTCCATAAATAGGACTACCAGGGTGACCACAGCTGACAGCTAGCACCAGTCANGCCAACAGAAAGCCACCCAAAAAAAAAAAAAAAAAAAAAAAAAAAAAAAAAAAAAAAAAAAAAAAAAAAAAAAAAAAAAAAAAAAAAAAAAAAAAAAAAAAAAAAAAAAAAAAAAAAAAAAAAAAAAAAAAAAAAAAAAAAAAAAAACCAGAACAAAATGTTATCTCTTTTCGTTATTTATTATGCAATAAGCATTATATAACAGTATCTTAAAGTTTTGATATTACTGCAATAGTACTTTCCACGATGTATTCGTGTTCAACTTACTTAAATTTTTAAATAAACTGAATAGAATTTGACATGCAGTAATGAAAGTAAATGAAGAAAACTCTTCTGAAGAAGCAGGAGAAAAGCAAGCACTAGATTTTCATTACATGTAGTCTGAAACTGAAAGGAAATATTTCACTTCCTTAGTTCCTCAGGTATTATTTCTTACAAATTTGTCTTAGTATCAACTCAATATTTTATTTTGGGGCCTAAATATTTAGTGAAGCTATAAATTTATGACTATTTTTTGAAAAATAAAAAACAAACAAAACCATGGGCACAGTGAAACTTTTATGTTTATACAAACACTGACTATAGTAGGTAAAGTTTATTTTCTGTACCCAGAAAAATCAGATGAAAAAAATTAAGGAAAATTGGACACAATATTTACTAAATGATCCAAAACCACTTTGTAAACATTTTCTTCTATTTTGTAAGAAACTGCTGGTAAAAAGAAAAAGGTTAATCAGTAATTAAAAATAAAAATTAAAACATCACAGAATAAATGAATTAACATTGTGTACTATGACTTGGCATTAAGAGAATTTCTGCTACAAAGATAAAGATATAGGATATTTGGAGACAGATTAATACAGTTTCAGTATACTAATATTACTGAACCTGGAGAATAGTGGTAATTTACTTTAAAGTACTTAGAGAAATCTTTGATTTTCCTAAATTAAATACAACATTTCCGGTTATTACTTAAAGATCTTTCATGTGATGGGTTGACACACTTATCATACAAAAGAAACCTCATTAACAAAGCACAATATTTACTCAAAAGAACACAAAAAAACACAAATCAAAGTAATAGTATCTCTGTGAGGAAGAAGAAGAAGAAAAGAAAATATAAATTGGTAAAGAAAACATTTTACCTTCAGTGCTGACAATGTACTTCAACAGTATTTATTTATTTAACTAAAACAGTGAAAGCAAATAGACATTAAGTATTTCCAAAAGCCACTATGGGTCATAAAGCCATTTTCAAATTTGAGTAGTGGCATTCTTAAGTCCTACCACTTTTTGAAGAAGTTTCATATCCATAACAGCAGGTATTCATTAGCCAAAAAATGCAGGGGAAATTTCAAGTGACAACACTTCACCTGAGAGATGAATGACAGATTTCATGTGTCCACGTACTTTTGAGGCTGCCTGAGCCCTCACCTTGTTTGGCACAGGTACTGGTGTAACACAGACCAGGGGGTGCTGCCATGCTTACTTACGCACACAGGACGGGAGCTGACCAGACCAGTTGTGGTCCTGCTGACAAATTCTTACGGAGGAGCCAATGAGCCGAAACCCAGGGCTGCACTGGTAAACAACCGTGTCTCGATAGCCATAATTTTCTCCTATTACTTGTCCATTGACTATAAGATCTGGGATACCACAGTGACCAGCTAGATTTATTTATAGTAAAAAAAAAGAAAAAAAAAAAGGAAAAAAATATTAGTAAATATGCCAGAGAAATTTAAAAAAAACCAGTCCCTTAACTAAAACAAAGGAATGTTGAATATCTTTCCAGGTATTTTATTGACTTAATTCTAAACTTTATTTCTATTAGCTTGGTGAAAACTGCAATAATGCATTTGTATAGGTATAACTACACATATATAAAAAATTATAAAAGATGACGTAGCAAAGAGATTAAATGTCTTATATAATATCAAATTTCCTTTAAAAAATATTAATAATTCCTTTATATTGTAACATGTAAAAAAATCTGTATTATTTACCTTAGTTTTATTTTGGTTATGATTAAACTATAAGGTAATATTAAAGCATCATACATTTAAGTAAATAGAAAAATTACACATAAATAAAAATAATAACGAAAATATTATAAATATCAACCCATGTGGACATTATAAATGTAGCTTTTGTACAATATTAAAAAAAAAAATAACTTGAGCAATTTATTACTGGAATTTGACTCTGTACTCTTTTCCATTCTTTCTCTCCTACTGATCCTTGTGGAGTCCCAAAGAGATTAACATCCTTTGGTTGAAGGCAGTCAGCACAACAGCCACCAAATATCCTGCAAATAAAAATCTTTCTATGCCTAGACCTACTCTTTTACTCTCAAAATATGAGAAATACTCTATTTTCACTATGAAAGTCATAAAGAGACAGTCTAGAGAGAGACTGGAAAAAAACCCAACAAATTATGTGTATTTACTGTTTTTCATTATGAATTCTGAAAAATGGACACTGTGACTCAGCAAAAAATATGGTAACAGGAAAGTCTTCTAAGAATGGTTGGCTTCATAAAGACTGGGACATACAGTAGAGAACTCACTGCAAAATGAAGACTTAGACAAACAAAAAACCTGAGCATGTTCCATCTAGCACTTTTTTGAAGAAAAATAGAAAAAAAAAATCAGTCACCCAAACTTCTCTGCTCTCCTTTTGTCATGTACTTTTCCTCAACTAGCCCCAACAGAAAAATCTCCAAAGCATGAAATGGAATTGCTAATAAGAAAAAACCATTTAAAACCAGTCTGGTTTGGATTGGTTTTGCCTTTGAAATTTTAAATGCTTCTAATACCCTGATGTATTTTTCTGCATTTTGCCTCATTCATCTGGGGCTAGAAACTTCCTAATAAAAAAAAAAAAAAAGGAAATTGAAAATCTTACATTTTCTTACAACTTGAGCTTTGTATTGAATTTCATTGTATGAATAATGATAAAACAATCAGAACTTACAGTATTAGTAGTATATGAACCTCCACATATATTAAACTGATGACTGCAATTTGACTTCTGTGTAGTTAGCAGGAATCCAAGTCTGGTACTGTTCAAGGCCATGTTATCCCTTGTTTGTTCCCTCCCTGTTTCCCTTAGTCTTATGTAAAAAACAGGCATACATGAAATTTATGTTTTCTAGGATAAAATGGCATAACGTGTTTAAAAATTTTTTGTCAGAGTATTTCCTGATATTCTGAGAAATTCGTAAGCCATTCAGCATGGAGTAGACTTTTTTTGAACATACCCCAAAGGAGCTAATTTCCCTATCCTATCATATTTCTGATTATAAACAGGACTAACCAGACAAGGAATAAAAACTGAGCTGTAAAAGATTAGTTTCTATCAAAAGTGCAACCAGTCTGCAGTGATTCAGACCATGCTCAAGGAAATATTTTTCTAGTTGCATTTAATTAAAATATATGGCTTGGTTCTTAATTAAGAATTTAGTGTTGCTTTATGGCAGAGTGGAAGCAGAATACTTCACCAGAAAGGTCAATCTCTGTTTCCTATGCAGAGAGAATAAAACTGAAGCAATTCAGCATGTGAGGTAATTAAGATAACAGTGCAGTTTCTGTAACTGAGTGTGGACTTTACAAAACCTATACAGTTTCAACAGGTGGAAATTCATTGCAAATCATCTGAATGTCTTGAAGTAATGTCCCAGTCTCGCTCCAGAAAATTTAAAGTCATTTAAAAATCCCATCCTCTTACTCCACTGTCATAAACCTCTCAGACCCTAGTTTTGACTTCTTTTGACTTTTGAGTTTCTTTTTTTTTCCTTTCTTTTGAATTTCTTCAACATCTACTATATACAAGGAGAGGGATAGTGGATGTTACTTACCTGAAATTCAGCAAAGTATTTGACACAATTTCCCACAGCCTTTTCCTGCACAAAAGGGCAAGATATAAATTGGGTGGGTGGGCTTCAAGATGGGTAGGGAATGGGTTAACAGGCTGCACTAAAAGGGTGGTGATCCATGGTTCTCACTCAGGCTGGAAGCCTATCACAAGCAGGATTCCCTAAGGATCAGTAATGGGTCCCATAATGTTAAATATCTTCACAAATGGTCTAGATGATGGGATCAAAAGCAGCCTCACCAGGTTTGCTGATGACACCTGGCTGGTGGTGAGGCAGACATGGGAGAAGGAAGAGACATCTCACAGAGAGACCTGGACAGGCTGGAGGAGCGGGCGAGCAAGAACTGGCTGAGGTTAACAAAAACACCTGCAAGGTTCTGCCCATGGGATGACAGAACCAAAGAGCCCAGAATAGGCCACAGTCTGAGTGGCTGGGGAGCAGGGTCACTGAAAGGCACCTGAGGGTCCTGGAGGACAAGAAGCTGACTGTGAGCCAGCAGTGTGTGCCTGCAACAGTGAAAGCAAAATGGATCCTGGGCTGCATCTGCAGAAATATTGCTAGCAGTGGTAGAGATGTGATCATCCCACTCTACTCAGTGCTTGCCAGGCTGCCCATGAAAGATGTAGAAAGATTCAGACTGCAAAGGCAGACCATGAAAATAATCAAAGGGCTGAAAAACCCCTCCTATGAGGAAAGGCTGAAGGCATTAGTTCCTGAAGAAGAGAAGGCTCAGGGTGCGGCTCATGACAGTGTTCCAGTACTTAGAGGGTGGCTACAGAAATAACAGAGGCTCTCCCTTCACATGGAGTCACGTGGAAAGGACAAGGGGCAGTGGGTGCAAACTGCACTGGGAAAGGTTTCATCATGATGTAAGAAAGGATTCTTTTGAGAGTAAGAACATGCATTCCCTGGAACAATCTATGCAGGGATGTGATGGGAGTCCACATCACTGGATGCTTTCAAAATGTGACTAAACAGGTTGCTAGATAATCCCATCTCATCTCCCTTTGCCATGAAACGTTGGATCAGATGAATTTCCAAATTCCCTTCCAACATGGGCTGTTCTATGACTCTGTTACTTCAAATCCCTCTGTCTTAATTATTTCCTCCCACTCTGTATCTTGGGAGCATGACCAGTTGTGAACTTCTCACTACTAGTAAGGAAAGATATTTTTAAAACAGTAGAGCCTACTCCTATCCCTGTGTAAAATTTCTAAACTGCAAAAATAAATAAAACTGAATTAATGAGGAATATTATAAAGCTGTATTATAAAACTGTAGTTCTGTCATAACAGAATTCTAAATCACTCAGTGACAGCGTTAAGGAAGTAAATAATATTTAAAACCAGGATATACCAGACTTGTGACACATTTTTTATCGCAAATTTAAAAATAAAACAAACAAACAAAAAACACACTTGGGGATTTGCAGAGTTTTTTTGCCACTTTTTACTCTGCTTTCCAGAGGAAGTTTAGTGTGACTGAGGGATATAAAAAATAACACTAAAACCAACCAAAAAAACCAAAACAGAAAACCCAACGACTCCCCCAAAAAACAAACAAACAAAACCCAAACAAACAAAAAACTCCAAGCTAAACCAAAACCAAAACCAACAACAAAAACAAACAAACAATCAAAACCAAAATGAAATGAAACAAAACCAGAAAAACAAAACAGGGAAAACCCTAAACACCCCAAAATGGAGTTCAGCATTATTTGTTTTATTTTCAAATAAAATAATTGACAACTGTCATGTAAGTGCATGTGATAAGCAGCTCACGTTTCCTATGAAAAGTGTATATAATGGTACACATAGTAGCTGTTAAGGTGGAGAACTTTACTAGAATTTCCACTGATTTATGCAGATGAGTAAATTCCCTAAGATCCAATAAAGTTAGAGACTTGTTAATACTTCCCAGAACTTTTATTCTTTGCTTTATTTTCCCACTCTATTTTACACATCCATAGAGATGTTCTCTGTCAGGGGAAATAAAGACCTCAACTTATAGTAGTTGTATCATTACTTCTCCAATATCAAGAGGAAAAAAAAAAAAAAACAGGGGGGAAAAAAAAAAAAAACACCTCT
>VZRX01004410.1:69494-98363 GCA_013398075.1 Notiomystis cincta | reverse complement strand
AAAAAAAAAAAACATGGAGGAAGAAAAATCAAAACACCTCTCAAACCACCAAAAACCTCTATCACCATCAACACCTGCATTTAGAAGAGCAATTATTACTTAATTTCTCTTCAATTCTATTCTGGGTTTGTTGCATTTCTTCTAAAAGTAAAGTATTTATTTTTCTCAGGAATTTTAGTAAAATTCTTACCTTTAATGTTTTTCTATTAAGCTACCTAAGAAAATAATACCAAAATGTTCATTATACATTAAAGATATGCTCATACTTATTACTGTATATTCTAATATTTTTTATGATCAATTCTGATAGTAACTGTTTTCAGGACTTTCGTTTAAACTCTTATTATAAGGGCTTTGTGACAAAGAAGTATATTCTAATATCCTGGTACCAAATAGCTAACTTCACACTAAATTAGGATTCTAGACTACTTTAGGCTAAGATATTCAGGACTGATTTCATGACAGCTTTGTCAATTGTCAATATCTCTATTTTGATGCTGTACTGTAAGACCTGTTGTAGTTCCATTTTTTCCTATGAAATGGATATAAAAGACTTTGGTAGCAGTTCTATGAATCCAGATGAGACCCTTGGGTCTTAATGTAACCTGTAACTTATTATACTGAATAAAAAGATGACACTTTTGCAAAGACAAGTGAAAATTACAGAAAAAGGTATTAAAAGAGACTAAATGTGAAGGTTTTACTGAGTAGCAGATTTGAGAAGGGAAATAGAAATCTAACATTATCAATTTCCAGTCTATCAAAACTTGAGAAGAATATTGCATGAAATATTATTAAAAAACAAAATTAGTCAAAGACTGGGACTGAAGGATATTAATAACCTGTGAGCACCAAATAAATTACCTAATTTGACATGAAATCCAGCTCTAGCAATGAAGAATGAGCATAATAACTTAGTGTCAGAACCTTTGAAATCATAGATGTAAATGAGGTTTCTTTTCTGCAGGTTATTCTATGAGGCAAAAAGAGTAGGAATAAATGAATACAGAATCCTTACATTAAATAGCAAAAACGTGCCTATTCTTATTTTAGTTGTCAGTAGCGTCAAACATGAGCACAGCAGTGAAACAAACCTCCCTACCAATATATTATTGAAAACACAGATTTATGTTATTTATTATTCAACAAAGTTAATTAATCTGTCAAGATGACCTCAGCTAAAAAGGGAAGAATTGTTTCTTGGTATTTTTTTTTTCTTCTTTACAGGGCTTGCATTTAATAAAAAGATATAAGAAGGCACAGCCCTGGACAAAACAGGGCTTGGGGCATTTCTCCTGCTATTTTCAGGAAAGCTCATCTTGACAGCTGCTCAAGCTGTACTAAAACTGTTCAGGATGAATGGTAAAGTTATTTTAAATCTTTTTTAATCCATGGCCCACAGAGGGAAGTTCTCTGCTGAATTCCTTGAAACAGCTGAATAATTCTTTAAAGATGAAACATCATATACCTAATTTGAAAGTCTAGTTGTTATTATTATACAGTAGTACTGAAGAACAAAGAGAAGCATATGGCTAACTCCAGAGATATTAATTCAGTATCACTGGAGATACAGAATCTCCCTTAATTGAAATACCAGGAATTTAAAAAATATATTTAAAAGCAGTGAAGATGAAAAAGTTAATTGCTTATAAATTTTTCTAGACGTTTCAAATATGAAAATAGTGGCAGAGACATTACAGTTCAGAGGTTACATTGACACAGAAACCCTTCAGTGACTGAAAGCGGATTGAGAAAATATAAAAACTACCACTGATAGATTAATGCACTTTTTTGCAGAGCAAACATTCTTTGCTGTTAGCTTACCGGGATGCTTTGCCCCAGATGGTATATCTGCTATTCTTTTAACTCCATTGACAGCACTATTCTCTACAGAGCTGATGGATAACTGCTTTTTCCTTTATGAGTAACAAGCTGCCACAATGACTCATCAGCATTTTAAACCAGTATTTTTGAATGAAAAAAGAGCTGAATAAAACTGGGATAAATATTCCCCAGCTAACACATCAAAGGTTATGTCTACATTAGAATTTTCATTCGGATCTCCCTTCTAAATCTTAAATGTGCTGAGTGGTTTTACTATGAACAAATTAGTTTTCTTTCAGAGGAAGCACATTGAGAAGCTCAACTAGGTGCACAAAATCTGTTCCATCTCCTTTTGGAGAAAAAATAATCAAAATTATTGACAGATCTTTTTGACAATGTAGAACCATATGAGCAATGATGGCATTTAGCCCAGAGGACTAGATATAGTCCAAGAAAAATTCTCTGAACCATATGTAATGCAAATGTAGATAATTCAGAATCAATTATTTGTTTCATGATCTGCTGAGTCTGCTGGATTGTTTGTTAATTCAAAGACACAGTATATGAAGTGTACCCTTTCTCTTAGGAGAAGATTTGAAAGGTATTCCTGATATTATTGTTTGGGAAGTGAAAATGTTGACATTTAATGTACACACTAACCTAAACAGCTCTTTTCTTCTATCCATTTGCCTTTATTGAAAGCTCCTCTAGTACAAGCCATGTATGGGAACCACACTTCCCTATGCCTTATTAATCAAATAAATTTCATTCTTCATTTTTGCATTTCAATTCATAGGGACATTTTATAAATGTGTTCCCCAAATCAACTGAATTAACATCATTTAATCATGTCAAAATTAACAATAAAATATGAGATCCTATAGACCTTTAAAAATTTAATCATATTTCATTGTTAATCTTTATTTGAGATTTAATACTAATAAGCAATACTAATAAGTAATTTAATACTAAACTATTTTTCCAGAAGTTGCTGAGTCCATCAGTCATGTAACTGGCACAAGTGAGAAAGAGAAGTATGGAACTTTGTACATTACCTTAACAATGAGTAAGGTCCTAGAAGGAGATTCTTTGTAATAATCTAAGAGGACTGTATCTAACAGAAACACTTTTCAAAGCATGCCATACTTTTCTTTGTTAGTTTCACTTTGTTAAGTGTTTTTGACTAAGCTGTCTAAAATGTTAACTGAAATAATACATAAAACATTTTAACAGGTAAAAAATATCCTCAAAAAATTCTTTAGGGAAAAAAAGAAAAAAGGAAAAAGTAGTCCTCATCCTAAAATCATGATGTGGTAATATTCTGATAGTGTTTCTCCTTTGACCTAATAAAAAAATTTGAAAACAGTTCTAATGAGAAAACGGAAAAAAATTCAGTGTTAGAGAAATCTTAGGAAATGTTTTTCACCATTCATATATTAGTTAATCCTAAAGTTTATCTGAAAGTACTATGGAATTATTAAAGTAGACCTGATTTACTTCTATTCTAGGAAATGCCCAGTTAACTAAATATCTGATTACAGGAATTAAAATAAATACACACAAAAAAATCTAAACTCTTAAAAGTATGATAATACATGTTTTTATGATCAATGTTATTCCTGACATTTAATTAAAACAAATAAAATTAACATCATAAATAAAGGAAATTATATAAAATATAAAACTGTAAATATGTATTCTGTAAATATTATAATTATATAGCGTTTTCACGTAAACAGACAAAAGAATAATCAATTTCTTGTTGAATATTTAACAATTTTTCAAAGAGGAAATTGTATAACAAAATCACAGATTTATCAGTCTCTTTTTATAAGTGGGATATTTAGTAAAAATCTATTCTACATTTCTGAATATTTCTCAGGATTTATTATATAGACAGTTTCAGTGTTACCAGCATAGAAAAAGATCAGGCATAATTGTGAAAGACAGTTTGTAACCTTGGAGACACAAATGTCATGATTTTAATCTTTGCCTATTATCTTATTCTAAAAGACTAAAGTGACTTTTTCACAATAAAATGTCCTGAAACATTTAGTTTTTTAAACTTTGAGAACAGAATTATTTCCAAAGCTCTATTCTGTTTTGTTTCACTTATTTTTTCAATTTGAACATTGTTTCTTCTCATCAGCTGTGGAGGATAAGGACCAAAGCGTCAATTTCCTACTAGTATAATAATGTGATTATTCATGAAGTACTACTTTGTCATTTAGGTATTATTTAAAGAAAAAAGTGAGCTTGAGAAAGGAAGGCAGTCATATTAAGTATTCTAGTTTTTGCCACATATTCATTATCCATAAATTATCCATCTTTTAGTAAAAGAAGCCAGAATGAGAAAGGAAAGACAAAAAAGAGCTGTGAAACCTATCCTCATATTCTCACACTATTATGGCTGTCATCAAAAACATGCACTACTGTTCACTATGTCATGGAACAACATAACTTGGATTTGACTCAATATTTTTGGTGATTTAAAGCTTACCTCAGTTCTAGTTCTCATCTATCTCTGATTAAGTTCCCCATGAACTAGTTTAAAGTTCTACTCCAAATATTAATTTCTTGTTTATCCCACTATTCATAAATTTTTAAAATTATACATACTTGGAATTAAAATCAGGCTACCTAACACAACAATTAAATGTAATTATTTCAGGAGAATTTTGAAAACAAATAATTGCATTTTTAAACAAAATATTTGGAAAGGGTATTATGTTATCCTGTAGGATTTCATGTATGTCATCTGAGTGTACTCCTAAGGGCATCTTCAAAACTTAAAACAGAAATACATTGGTCATTGCTTCTCTTCAAGAACAACTACATTTTTCAAAAAGTGAAAGCAGAAAGACTCTAAGAAAAATCATAAAGAAATTTTACAGTTGAGAGCCGAAAACCGTCAGAGGTAGACAATGAAATTCAATTTTTTTCTGACTGTTTTTCAATTATTGAAAAGAAACACCAGAATTTACTGATAAGTTGCACAAAAATTCATTTCTTGAACCGTTAAAATACCCACTCTGTAGGTCTTCCTGCTGTATTTGATCTCCTTTCTCCCACATTCTAATATTTCTTTAATGTCCTCCATTTCTTCCACATTCCGACAACAACCTTCTTAAAAATATTTCTTATTTCTGATTTGTCATTAGCTGAGCTCATCCCTCAAATTACTTATGGAAGAAACAAGAATTGAAATGCAGGGAGCTCATTCTTGCACAGTGATGTAACACAGTGGGCAGTGTTGTTGCAAGAGAAATTATGGCAGGCATTACTCTCTCCCTTTTATAAACCTGCTCTTTCACTAGCTTTGCTTTTTTTTTTTCAGCAACGTATACAATTTTTGCATGCTATTTATAATGTATATTGTAGTTTTCTGTGTAGTACTTGTTTTCATGCTGTTTTCAACAACTTGCCATAATAAACCATTAAAAATAAGCATTATAAGCTTTAAGGTAGTCCTAACTGTCTGATACAATAGGTGTGTTTTAGTTTACTGTTTTTCTCCTCAAGTTATATAGTTGTTTTCTTAACTGTTTATTGTTACTGGACATTATAGTGTATGAACTGAATAATAATGAATCTCTTCTGAGAATTAGGGGTCCTCTTTTAAGTTGCAAGTAAAGATTATGAAACCTGTTACTATTATTAAATTATATTAGAATTTTATTTCTACAGGCACATGTAGGAGAAATTCAATTCATTCTATGCTGATCTTCACTTGGCATGAAGATATTTTGGCAAAATTCTTAAATGCAAGCATTTTTCCAAGGTGCTATTCACAAATAGCATGCAATTTATCTGTTTTTAGGTTATTACTTCTCTGAGGAAAATTTTTACATTTCTCCAAACTTCAACAACTGTAACTTCTGCAGAAAAATCAGTTAAAATAGAAACAACCAAACTGGCAAACAAGAGAAAAAGCAGAACATTTTGATTACGCACATACTACGGTGCTTCAAAAATTTAGATTTAGAACATCTTGTAAATGCTGACAATTTAGAAGGAAAAGAGTATCAAACATGAAGATCTTTTATTTTTTTTCCTCCTCCTCTGTTAAATGGTTTCCATTGTAAAAGGAGACACAAACAAAGCCTCTATCCCTCTCTGCTGTATGTCAGGGAACATTCCAGCTTCAGACTTGTAGCTTGATAAGCAACACTTTTGCTCATTCATGAGTCATTCACTTAAGTGAACATTAGCAAATAATACTGTTTTACAGAAGAAAAATTATTTGGGATGGAAAGTAGTTTAAAAAGGCAAATGGCAATCTGTACAAAGATCTATTGCAATAAACCCCTATATTTAATGTATATGCTAGTTCAGTTTTCTGAAAGTGTGGATATTCTGTCATATACTCATGCCTCTACAAACAAGATACAACATGATTTACATATTTCATTCTAAATCAGAATACCAGCATGCTTTTGATTTCAACTGAAATTAAAAATTTGGTTAAATATAGAGTTAAAATCAATGTCTCTACAGTAAATACAAAATCCCGATCAAGGTATACATGATAATGAATCAGAAAGAGGCCCTGAAATTGTTTCACCTGTTCATTTTATATTCACAATTAATTCAGGCAATGGTGTCTGAGTATATAAAATAAGAGAAGATGCCCAATCTTGTACAAGCAAAGGGTCTCAAATTCTGACTTTCTCTCAGAAATAAGGCTGCAGTGGTCCTGACAGAGTTTCCACAAACTTTTTTTCCTTTTGTCTGTATCTTTTCAAGAATACAGTTTAATTCTATAGCACAACTACTTAATTCAGATCTAGTATGCAGATATTTTACTGAGGATATGTATTAGAGCTGACACATATGGAATCGATGTGTCTTGCCGCTTACGTATAGTTCTACTTTAAAGACTTATACAAAAGTACAATAACATAGATTTTGCATGTTGTGGAGATATTAAAATTTCTGAAAATATAAACAATAGTTATAATTTTAAGACAAAAACAATGCAGCCCAGCCACACACATGCAGAGCTCTCTTCAATGCATCTGCTAATAGAAAAAGGCAGGCAGATCACTTCACTTCCTTTTGCCTCCTAGAGAGAAAGAAAATGGACAAGTCATGACAGTACCATCCATACCTAAACATCTGGTCTCAATTCCTCTCCAGAGTCCAGATGACAGACATTCCCTCACTGCAGAGCCAACGAGCATGTATCCTGAGTCACAAGTGAATATAGCTGTAGACCCATATGTGATTTGAGTTCCAATCTTATTCCCATTTGGAGGTGTAGGAAGTTCTCCACAGGAAATAACTTCATGGCAAAACACAAACAAAACACAAGTGTTCAGCTGAGAATCACAAACACACATACAATAATGCCTATCAAACAACAATACTTATCGACCAGTCAATCAGATAAATAAATTTCACACCTTGAAGTATTTTGGATAAATCTGTAGAAAACAAAGATTAAAAATTGGCAAACAAAAAATATTCCTTTCCCAGAAATTATCCCTAAGAGAGGAGGAAGAACAATTAAAATAATTTCTGTAAAGTTAAAAAAGCCACTCAGAACATTATTAAATGCTGTTTAATTACCTTGGTTTTATAATGTACTTTCTGCATATTGGAACATCACAATTGCTATCAGTTCTAAAGTTATGCTTCTTTGGAAAGGGGGAATTTTGATCTTCTAGGCCATAATGAAATACTTATCCTAGCATTCTCAAACACTGCATTTTTATCAAGAGTGAATGATATTAATGGAATTTTTTGCTATTTATTTACAATTAAAAGTACATTTTCAATCAAAATAATATTTGTCTTTTTCAATTTTCTTTTAATAATTAATGAAAACAATTTATTAGTAGTAAATAGGAGGCTGAAATTAGGTAGTGCACTTTATGCCTAGAAAAAAATAAGTCATAATATTTCAAAAAAAGCTTCTCAAAACATAGCTAAAAGTGGTTTGTCTTTTAAAGTGAAAAGGGATACAAATACAAATTTAGTATGCAGAATATGTATATACACAGAGACATAGATACAGACATATACACAGTATTTTTAACAGTAGCAGATATGAAATATTGCAATTAAGTTTAAAAAATTCTCTAAGTTATATATTAGGATTCCAGTTATAAAGAATTCAAAAATAAGATTAATTTCCAGTATAATTATCTGTCTTTGAAATTACATTTTAAACCCTTTTTTTTCATGTATCTCGTCAATACGTTATAAATATATTTTAAGCCACAGTTATCTGGCTTATCTACAGACTTTTTAGATATTGTGAATTTATACATAAACATGCAGATACATACATTTTTGATACCAAAAGTAGAGCTATATCCCACTCTGTCAGAGGGTACATCATACAGTGTGCCATAAAGACAAAGAGTTTTGCAGCTTCAAAGTGCAACCAAAACCTCAGTTTTGAAAAAGAGATATCTAAATTTAAATTTATAAAGAAATGTGCTTTTCACAGCAGTGGGGGAGGAAAACACAATTATACCTACATCTTTGGTTTAAATATCTGAATATTAATTATTTATATTTTTGAATAGTAACTGTTGCAGGTTATCAGCATACCAGCTAATGGTAGGAATGCTGAGGATATGTGCAAATGCACACTATATGGTAACTAGCTGAAAGGAAAGATTATTTTATTTCTCAAGTGTACATACAGGATAGAAAGGTTTTGCATTTTTAAGATATTACAGCATTCCTGACCTGAAAAAAAACAAACCTGAAAATATTCTCTTACTGCTTCTTTGTATCTTTATAAATTTAGGGACCTTGAAAATCCAGAAATGTGCTTGCAGATATGTCCTTGTCACTAAATGTAATGTATTATATTTATACTTAACTTTAGGATACCCAGGAATTCCAGACAAGAAACATTTTTTCTAATTAATTGTTTTCAATATTAAATGAGTTCATTTCTAATTCACCCAATACAATATTTTTCCTGAAATCTGCCCAGCAGATGCAGATACAACATGTACTCACTTTGGCAGTAAGGCCGTTCATTTCTCCAACTCCAGGTGCCATTTGCAAGACACTCGATAGATGCTGGTCCCAAACCATAATAACCAGGATCACAGCTGAAAACTACTTTTGTTTTATACTCATAGTGTGAACCATTCACTATTCTCCATCTTCCATGTTCCAGGGTAAAAGAATTGATGCTCGGACATGTAACAACTTCCAGAATAACAAAAACACATAATTATTGGTGGCTTAGTACAGGCAAATTGGGAAAATCATTACTAATCAAAAACTGTATTTTAAACACAGTGACATAATCTTTGAAAACTAAGGCTGTATTTGAAATTGCCTGTGGTTAGCAGCTATGAGTTGTCTCATTTAATTAATAATGATCCAGACAGAGCAGGGATTGTGTATGCAGAGTGAAGTAGTTGGTATAGACAGAAGTTATACCATGGTTGGATTCACTGTAGGTGAACCTTCCATGACACTTTACATCAGGCATCAGAATCTTTACTAAAATTTTTAAGAACATTTAAATGGAGGAATTATTTTTCTACCCAGGAAAACTCTATGAGATATGAAAGACTTATTTGAGAGGCTGCACATTGGTGACAGATGAAATAATATCCATATCCAAATTGTTTTTTCAACAACTACATAATTTTGTCTCATTTCTTAATTCTAAGTGTTCTCTCTCCAGAAATGGAACAAAAATATTCTACAACACTAATATAATAAAAATAGTATAAGAAGCATAATTATTTTTCCTACTTTGTTTTTCTCTATTTTCATTGGTTCTTTAAAAAGAGGAAAATTCATGACAGAATGAAATTTTCAAGAATAAGAAGAAAACAAGGAGAAAGGGGAAATCCTGGAAAAATACTCCAGTTAATTTGCTTTCATTTCCAAAATTAATTGGAATAATCCAAACTGTATTGTGCATGAGACATTGACGTCCCTATATCGCTCTTACAATCATCTGGGTTTTCATATCACATTTGTAACTGCTGATATCCACTTCTTTTTGGGAAAAAATATTTTCTCTGCAGTGATGTTCCCCCAGGTTTAGATGGTGTACGACTATAATGATGGGATGAAAATAAATAATAAGCAGCAGTTTTGAACAATTATCACAGAGGTTTTGCAATTCTGGATAATAAAAAGGATATGAATATGGATAGTTAAGAGTGTATGGATTGTGCAGCTCTCACTGAAGAGATGATCTTTGCAAAAAACCTCTACAACCATTAACATTGATTTAACTGTAAATTAATTATTAGTTTGATTGTATTCTATAAGCTCTAGCATGTTTATTCTGCTTATGTTATTAAGTTTCAGCATGTCTTAATTCCATATACTTCATATATGTATTCATAATTGATACCAGCAATAATTCATAGATTAAAGTAAGATGAAGATGAACGTTTAAGTCATGTGAAGATTTGTGCCCTGGATAAATAAGCAAAATGTACAGACAGGTTTTTACTCACCAGAGACTTTTTCCATGTCACTCACCTACACAGCGAGGTGTTTTGTTGTGATTGCTCCAGGTCCCATCCGGCTGGCAGACTGCAGTAGTAAGCTCTTTGGCTGATAGCCTATATCCATCATTGCAAAAATAAGTGACACGGGTGCCAACTAAGTAATCTGTAGTTAATATCCCACCATTTAGTGGAGCTTTAGGAATTCCACAAGATATAGCTGAGTAGAGAGAAAGACAAAGTTTTTTTTGTATCTTCAGTATAAGTTTCCACTGACCTCAGAGAGATTATGTATTGCAAAATCAGTAGTCTTAAATTAATTAATAAATATTTTTAAACTCATTAATGTGTGTTTTAAGCATGCAAATAAATTCTCTTAAAATTCTAGGAAACTGAATCCAATGAAGCTCTTGCATTTTGATGGAGGAAGTAAAAAATAAGAACAATGGCTCGTAACTGCAGCTAACTATTCAAAATGCAGATGATAACAAAGAAAAGGGAATAGAAAATATCTGGAAAAAAATATGACCAGCATGGTTGAATTAGTAAGGCACCAGTCTGAGAAACTAATATTGTTTATGTTCAGATTTCTTCCATCAGTTGTACTTTGTGACCTCTGGCAAAGCACTAAAATTACCTTTCAACATTCTATTTTTTCCACCTGTAAAGCTGAAAGAAAATACCCTTTTGAAAATATTAAATCATAGAATCATACAGTGGCCTGGGGTGAAAGGGGCCTTAAAGACCTAGTTCCAATCCCTCTGTGACAGGCAGGAACATCGTTTACTGGATCAGGTTGCTGAAAGCCCAGTCCAGCCTGGACTTGAACACTTCCAGGGAAGAGACATCTACAGCTCCTCTGGGCAACCTGTTCCAGTGCCTCACCATCTTCAGTAAGGAATTCCCTCCTGATATGTAATTTGAACTGATTCTCTTTCATTTTAAAGCCATTTCCACCTCTCCTATTGCTGCATACCCTTGTAAAAAGTCCCTCTCCAGGTTTCCTGTAGGTTTCTTTTATACTTCATCTTTGTCATCTGTGACTTTGGAAGTGACACTGAAGCACTTGTCAGAGAACGCTGAATCAAAACTGCTGCTAAGTACCTCAGCTATCTCCATGTCCCAGGGAAACAGGTCTCCTGTATCTTTCTGGAGAGGGCCCACAATTTTTCTAGTCTTTCTTTTATCACCAATATATCTTTAGAAGCTGTTCTTGTTTCCCTTGACAACCCTGGACAGATTTATTTTATCAGGGCTCTAGCTTTCCTAACCTGATCAATGGTTGCTTGGGCAATTTGTCTGTATTCTTCCCAGGATCCCTATCCTCACTTCCACCCTCTCTAGGCTTTATTCTCATATTTTGTTTTGTCCAAGAGCTCCTTGCTCATCCAGGCTGGTGTCTTGAAGTTTCTACCTGACTTTGACAACATTTGTAGGGGTGCAATATTTCTGAGCTTGGAAGAAGTGATCCTTTGGCTATTAACCAATTATCTTGGTCTCCTCTTAAATCTAAGGCTTTATTCCATGGTACTCTACCAAGCAAATACCAAATTCTGCTCTTCTGAAGTCAAGGGTAGCTAGCATCCACCTTTCTCACTGCTCTAAGGATTTCGTACTCTATAATTTCACAGTCACTGCACCCTTCAGCTTTACATTCCTCATCAGCCCCTGCTTGTTGCTGAGAAAAGGGTCCAGCATAGCACCTCTCCTTGCTGGCTCTTATATCTTTTAGAGAATAAAGTTGAAAACTGCAAATAAAAGTATAAGTTACTATTTTATTTCTTTTCTTTAACAAAACTAATGTACCAAGAGAACATCCGGTTCTAAATAATACTCTGTTTTTGGGAATAAAAATAAAAACTAACCCTTTTCCACTTTCTAAAACCATATACCTAATGTAGGTCAGATCCAAAAAAAGTGAGAAAAAAAAGGGCTTAGGCATTTAAGTCTGAAGTACCTTACTTTGAAGTCAAATCTTGAGCCCTAAGAAAGTACCTATCATGCCCACACAGGAAGGTTAATCCTCTCAGACTATGTATAAATACTTGGGAAAAAAAAATGAGTGCTATCTATTTTTGCCCCTACTGAGAGCTGATCTGACATAAAACTGATCTGCTTCATAAGCAATATAACAACCATGTGGCACAGTATCAAAGCTAATAATGACAGCTAAGACACAGGTAAAGCACCAATCCTTTAACTACTTACTGAACAGAAGTGTAAGAATCAATGCTAAAATATTCTAGCATTGACATCAAAAAATCCCCTTGTATTTGACATGTAAATTTAAAAAAAAAAAAAACAAAACAACAAAAATCAACAAAAACCACAGCACAGACACTCTGCTGAAAAGATCACAGAAAATGATTTCTGATTTGCTATCATCCTGTCTTGGCAGACATAAGAACATACACCTAATGACTGTTACATTATCTATTGACAACTGGAGACAAAAGACAAACACACCTTTAGAAGAAAATAAGAAAACCATGATTGGGAAATGGAAGACCCCAAGAAACTATAAGTGAATTCAAAGATCTAGAGGGTATGAGGACATGACCCCAGAGAGATAAAAAGTGACAAGTTAATTAAAGGAGAATGTCCATCTTCCACCTTTTACTGAACATCTGATAAAACTGTACTATTTCATCTGCCATCACCAAAGAAAGAAAAAACTTTTGTGACACCAAAATGAAAACATGTGACCATGTTTATTACTTCTCAAATTCCTCAATAGCTTGGATTGCAGATTAGGCAAATCTATCTATTCCAAGATGATAATTATATGCTTGTACAACCAAGGTATAATCAAATAACACTACTGCATAACTGGCCTAGCTTAACCTCTTCCTTCAAAAGCACATCAATGATAATAAGAACTTTAACACAATAGCAGAACAGGGTCCACTATGTTACATCAGGGCCAGCATTCAGCAGTGCATAAAATTAACACCCACTTGCAAAATATTTGTAGCATGTACACAGCACTGATTAAAATCCTAAGCACCAAAAAATTCTACAATATTGTTTATTCATGTAATGCACATTATTCACATTGTGTCTCTTTTACCAATCAGTAAAATATATATCAGATACATTCTAGCTGCAATCTGAGGTGTTCTGTATCTACCATTGAGATTAATTATTCCTTCAGCATTCAAAAATATCCATTAGTGACTTGATAAATTTTGAGTCGTATCATCCATCTTAATAGTCAGTCTTGTGGCACAAGAAAAATATATCCCTCCCTTAACCTTAAATTTTTAAGAAATAAGATGCAACCCAGCAATACTTGATAACAGACTTTTATATAAACAATGGATCTCCCAAGGGTCACCCAATGACATTTTAGTTTACAACAGTTTTGAGCTGAATTTTACATTTGTGGAAACTTGCACAGAAAAGTTGCCCAGAGAAATTGTGGATGCCCCATCCCTGGAAGTGTTCAAGGCCAGGTTGGACCGGCTTTAAGCAACCTGGTCAAGTGAACAGGCTGGTTCCTGCCAATCCTTGAGGGATTGGAACTACATCTTTAAGGTCCTTTCTTAGTAAACCCTTATATGATTATATGAAAATTACTTTTTAGTTAAGGAAAAACATGAAAATATCAGGAGAAGTTATTGCCACATCAGATACTTTGACAGGAAAAAAATGACAAATAGGAAATATCCAAAATTCCCTAAAAATAGAGCTATCACAGAAATGTTTGATCACTATACGTCAGCTTGGGCAATGTTGTTAATCAAACTGAAAGATTAAAATCTATTCCTTTTTCACAAACTTCAGAACATAGTTCCAGTTGCAAAGGTATACATAAAAAATATACACAGACCTTGGAAAATCTTAATTATATTAGTTGTCAAAGAACATCAGCATTTTGAAGACTAAACTGAAATTTCAGAAATTATTATTATTATTATTAGACTGAAATAAAATTCTTAAATATTCTTCACTAAATGTTAAAGCACCAGGTTTTTTATGTCAGTCTTGTTAGCTCCTCTTGAAAAACTGTTTCTTAAAAGTACATTTGTTTTCATGAGGTTGAAAAATTTTGGCACAGAATCATGACCACGAAATATTTACCTGCTATTCATTTTAACTCAGAAAACTGACGGCTTACATTAGAAAAGGAAAAAAAAGGAAAGTTTCTTAGAGTGTATTTTTTTTTAAATAAAAGACTTTACCTTGACAAGCTGGGACTGGGACATCCCACGAGTAATAGCCGTAGGGAGACTTCCTGCACACGGCAGTGCTCTTGCCGATGAGGCGGAAGCCCCGGTCGCAAGCCCAGCGCACCACGCTGTTGAGCTGTCCCCCCGTCTGGCTGACGATGAAACCGTGCGGAGGAGACTCCGGGGTGCTGCAGTAGAGAGCTTCAAACATAAACATCACATCAATGAGACCCAACGTGTTGGGCTCTCAGGTCACAATTCTCGAGAAATGCTCGTTGAACTCAGTGGACTCTGATAGAACACTGGGAAACCGTTACTAAAAGTGGTGTTTTGTGTACGGATAATGCATGCACTGACCAATTTCACAAAATAGAAAGGTGATAAAAATAGAGCTTTATAAGCTCTTTATAAGATTCAGGTTTCAGTAGCCTCCAAAAAAAAATAGAGTGATAGCTCATTTTCTGACTGGCTATAACTTTGTTTTTGTTTTATTTTGGTTTGGTTTTTTTACCATTTTCTTTTTAAATCAAATAAGCTACTGAACTTTAGCTTATGCTGAAATTTATTGCAATTGTATACATTTCAGTAGTATACAATTTTTTGAAAGTAGGGAACAACTAGTGCAACCTGAACATAATTCTTTTAAAACAGTCCTTTCCTTCTGGTCCTAAATAAGTTCTTTCATTTAAGTTCTGTGATACATTGAACTGAAGAGAAGTAAAACATTTAAAATATATTTTAATGATATTTATGACTGCCACCGTAAATCCGTGGCAAAAATACTGAATCTGCTTTTAGCTGTTGATTTATTTAGAACACATTAAGTCTTACAGAAGTCTTATTAGAGACTGAAAAAAAAGCATAACTCATTATGAGAGCAAAAAATATCTCTAAGAGTTACAGTTTTTATAATCTGGAATTATTTATGTGCTTAACAACTCTGACATTAAATAGTGGTTACGTACTATGTTTCCTTTATCTCCCTTGTTCATGGAGTACCAAGCAATTTGGGTCTGGCTATCTTGTCATAGGAGTGGACCAGAAGGCTCTTATAACCTGGTAACCAGTTTAAGATGAATTTTGTTTGTGTAAATGTTTAACTTGGTCTCTGATTAATTTGATTAATGGCTGCTAGCCTTTAAGTCTGTATTCCCTTTCTGTAGAAAAGAAAACTGTGCTGGAAGTTTGTTTCCAAGTGCTTCCTTGATGCTTTGAAGCATCGTTGATAACTATTGATATTTATTTTCTCAGGCAAATAGAGCATTGCTGCTTCACTCACTCTTAAAACCCTGCCATGTCTCATTACTTATTTCAGGTCAATGTTTTTCTCACATGAAAGCTTCCTCTGACCAGAATGGACTCATATGGATGTTTGTTTACAACAAAAATTTATTAAACATATTAAAGCAAAGAGCAGAGTGAGAACTACTGCTATATCTTTCAGACCACATGCTATGAAAATATTTTCTTCCTTACACTGAATGTCTCCTGACCTTGAGAGAACCAAAGATACAAACACCTCTACTTCTTTAGTGTGTAAGAAAATATACCAGTACTTTCTGTGTGAAACAGATCACTAGAAAATATTTCCTGTCTACCTCTCAACAGTTGTCTCACTGACTGTAAGGAAAGACTTTGAAGAATTTTCTCTTTTTTCTCTTTTAACACATCCAAAAGATACTACAGGAAATGAAAATCAATACCATGTATTATTTTGTATCTAGGAAACAGTGATTTTTATCTAATTAACCACAAACATTTTATTTCTGAGAAAACTATCCTCTCCTAAAAGGAAAGATGATACTGATATGGTTTCAAAGTATTTGTGATACTAATTATTTTTCTTCTATTCTAAAGCAGCCAAAAATTGAGTGAAGAAAAACAAAACAAATACAGCAAAAAGAAGACTTTTATACTTATTCTTTATTTCTTTCTCCACTTTGTAAAATGAAACAGCTTTATGCCAATATCTTCTCTAAAATCTGTGGATGTACTCTTCCTTGTGTGTATTTCATATCTTTGGTCATTATAAAAAAATCGAATATAGATTTTGTGTAATTGCTGTAAATTGAAACAAATCTACTTTAGCTTAATTAAAATAATTTTCTGGTAAAATTGATATTATATAATAACTCTGTAAAGGTAATTTTACTAAAATCTAACTTTTTCAAGTACCATTTCCCCCCAGTGTTCATAAATATGTTAATGTGAATTAATAACACATAAAATAATGACTTTTTTACATACTAATTTATCTCTTTTAATGTTATTTCCTTCTTCTGTTGAATCTTAAATTAAAGAGTTCAATCCTTCAGAGTCTCAGATTTTTCCACATTATAGATGTTCACTCCTGCCTTGTTACAATGCCTTCCTCTATCCCACCAAAATTCTTAATGGTGAACTGCATAAAGATCTAGTTAGAAAAACATCCCAGTATGAAGAAGCACGCAAGTGCAAATAAATGGGAAAGAGAAGGGGGAAGCTGCTTCTTTTATCTTTAATACTGCCTTATGCCATTTTAAAGCTCTGTTTTCTATTAATTCTCTACAGAGCACATGCATGGGGGGGTTCTTCCCTCACCAGATGAGGATCATCAGGTTCATATATATTGAACAGATTGGATTTCCTTTCAGTCAGGTTAATTAAGAATACCAAACATAGCTTATATTACCCTTTTCAAATAAACAAATGTTCCATATTGAAATTTTATGCACATTATAGAAAGTCACATTTGCATACCTATGTATCTTATCCTGAAACCCTTTTTATTGGTGCCATGATCTGCTGACCACCGGAGAAATACTTCATGGCCATTGCTGGTTATATTTAGAGAAGATGAATAGTCCCCACTGAGAGATATGAGCAATGGGCTATGACTATTTGGTCCTTGGCACAAAGGAAGGAAAAAAGAGAAAGAAAAAAGGAGTTACAAAGTTTAAAATAACATACAATAAACTATATATGCACACAATTAATATATATTATTAATATATATGTAAAACATCCTTCAAGCAAATGGCAAATTGATTTGAATTAAAAATAGAAGTAGAAATTATATGTTATAACTGGAAGCTATGTATTTGCTCAAAACAAAAATTATTCCTAAGTATAGCATGCAGTGCAATTTTAAAATACAGTAATCCAGCAGTGCTTTTTAACATAACAAATAAAAATAATTGATTAAGATTTTTTTATACTGACAAATTATGATATGCATAAACAATAGTAAATTAGACAGATGCAATATAAAAATGCAATGATGCAGACAAGGTATCATCCAAAGCTATGCATCCTATAGTTACCATCAAAAACCTCAAGTATATCAAATTCCTTTTCTGTCTGGAAGAATTCAAAGAACATGCTGATATTGTAACCCTTTTCCACAGTAATGGTCCATGCACACATCTGGAGATTTGGGTAGCTGTCAGGATATCCAGGGCTCAGTATCACTCCTGTTGAATCCAGACGCATTTCATTGGCTGGACAGAGCACTGTGAAACAGAAAAATGGGCAAGGAAATCGAAACCCCATTAGTTCTTTTATGTGATTGAAGAGATTTCCCCGAGCTTAAAAAAACTGCATTACACATGCTATTTCCTTAAATTGAGCAACATGGTGATGTAAAAGTTGATAAAGAGATTTAATTTTTAATTTATCTAGATTCACTAGGTCAACAAGAATAATAATCTCATTATATAGAAAGAGTTTATATTACCATGTTATTGGAAATTTTTTTTTTTTAAATGTGTTTGCTTCATGACATTGAACAAATGTCTTCAGTATGTTCAGAACCTAACACTGCTAAACAGGAGCTTGGAAATCTTTTTATACTGACAACTAAATCCTTCATGAAAATGAGTTACACAAGAAAAATAATAGTTTTCTCAAGGACACTGGAAATAATATTGTCTCATTAACTACAAAACCCAGGTCTTATGTTGAAAAAATTATTGAACTATGAAGAAAGATAAAGAAAAGCAGAGAAAGGGAGAAAAAAAGAGTATTTGTCTTCCTAAGAAAACTTTGTAAGAATCATAGAATATTTGAGTTGGAAGCAACCTTTGCAGATCATCTAGTCCAACCCTCTGCAAATCCATCCAAACTTGAAAATCTGTGTCTGCCTTTTAGCATCTAGTCCCTAAACTTAAAAAGGAGTTTCTCATGTTCTGTGTTTCTTTCAATTGCTCAAGAAGAGATTGAATACCACACCTCCACCCCACTTAATAAAACTCATATGGTGGAACCTGGCTGACAAAGTACAGTGCTGTGCCAGTTGTGGCACATATCTCAAGAAAATGAACCAAGTAATCCTCTCAGCTTTATATGTACACACAGACACATATATTTATATAAAAATGTGTGGCAGGAAGAGCCCAACACTAATCTGGCTGCACTCATTTATTTGCAGCTGGTTTTACTTTGCCAACTGTCCTTAATTTCAGGACTTTCAGCTAAACATCCCTCAGAAATTTTATTGAGAATTTAAAGACTTGTTTCTGTTAAACAGATTCCCTTGGGAATTGGATAGATAAGTTTTACGTGAATCGGAGAAAATATATCTGAGATATAGGTAAGAGTCACCATTAAAGAATTTTCTCAGAGTCCTCTAATTATGATGCAAAATACAGTTGGAATCTTCTTACTCTAAATTTACATTTTATCCTGAAAATAGAAGTCAATTTAAAGGAAAATTAAGGGCAAAGTTACACGTTTTGTATGGACAATACTCTATTTTAACTAAATAAGATGATAGGAATTGGCTAAACTTGTGGAATTTAGTGACTACTTTCACATCTAAAGGAAATCTGAAAGAATTTTAAGAAATGTTCAGCCAACTGACACATACCAGAGAAAAGCAGAAAACAAAAGTTACATAGTTTTAAATAGTACTAAATGTGATGTAAACTAACCTGTAATAATTAAAGTTACTAAATAAATATTAAATATGGTTTGCTTCAATATTTTTTCTTAGGAATACATTATTTATCTAGTAAACCTTCACTACAGTACATTAGATTCAAGACTAATATATTGTTATTTAAAATCTGCTCAGCAGCATTCTTCAGATTCACTTATGGATTAATTTTGAATGTTGGTATCAATTTATTTCAAGTCAAAAACTAAAGAAAAATTCAAATATCTCTTTACACTCTCTAAAGCGTATAACATATGCACAAAGTTAAAGCATCAGGAATTAACACTATTAAGTTCAACAACAAACATATGCTCTACCCAATGAAAAGAATTAGTAAATTAATACTAGTATGAACTAACAGAAGAACTGAGATTTTTCCTTGAAAGTGATCTTATGTAGTGTGTCAAACTCTAAACAAGGAAGTATGGTAGCTTATCCATAGACCAATGTGAAATAGTAATATTGAAAGGCAGAAATTTCTGGCAGGTATTTTTGCTGCCTTTAGATTCCACAAAGATCTCTATTCATCTTTCATTACTGTAATTTAACTTATATCCTGTGATCTTCAAACTTAGACATGATATAAATAAATATAAAAGAAAATATGCTGCTGTTTAATTTGCCAGTTGGACTGGCAATTTTTAACACAATTTGACAAATTCCTTTGCAATTTTCTTTTTAATGGTCTGAATCTAACTCTGAAGACCATGTTAATTTCATTCTGCTTTAAACAGAAATTGTAAGAGCATCGATTTAATATTTAGCATTGGAACCATTGTTTGGCATTCATATCTGACAGATAAAAGATTAACTCTGGTAACTGAAGTCATCATTCCTGGCTTTTTGTCTTGGGTCTAGCACTGAATACAAATATGCCTTCAGCAACACATTCTGAGAGAATGCCTGAGGATCAGCACATATGTCTCTATTTGCCCTATCTAATATTACATCATTTTAACATTTAAAGCAATGCTTGGAGGTTACTATGAATTTCCACCTATTAAATGCTATAAATCTGCCAAGTTAGGATTTAAATTAGGGTGTTGGAAGCTATTTCTAGACACATATGTATGTAACCAAATGCCTGGATTTTCAGAAATTATCAGTGTCAAAGTTCTTACGAAGCTTAGATTTCAATTTCACTTCGCATTTTTAAGAATTAGACTTACTTCTTTGAATGATTTTGACTTTTGCATAGTTTTGTCCATAAAATCAGGGGAAAACAGTTTATTCAGCTGTTGTAGCAGACCCTTCCAGCTTTCCAGGAATGAAGGGAAAGAGTATGGTTTTACAAGAAATTTTTTTTAACTCTCAGCTGAAAGTTTAGGTGAATATTATAGTAATAATAAAGTCCTAAAAATTAATATACTGATGTTTAATTTCCTAACATCTATATTGTGCACCATTTCATAACTTTAGAAATTGCTAAGAAACAGTAAAATATTAAAGTTTTACTTGTAAAAGTAGTAGATTTATTCACAATTAATTTACTATTGCCAAATAAATCTTTCACCATGAGTGTTTTATGGATATGTTAATGAATTAAAATTACTGGAGAAGGAAACACCAAAACATCAGACTGGTAGAAAAAAACAGATGGCAGTATTTTTCATATAATACAAATGTAAATCAAACACACTTAGTATGACTGATTTGGGAAAGTATTTTAATCCTGCTGTAGATGGTAGAATATTAAGCTCAGGAACAGATGGATCACAAAGGAATATCACAGCAACTAGCAGAATTCAAAATGGCTTTTGTTTACATAACTTATACTTTTATGAGGCCGTGGTGTTTTGGTTTGGTCTTTTTTTCTTGAAAAACCTTTATCAAACATGTTTATAATTGTAGCTCCTTATTTGTCCTTCAAGATATAAATGGAAGAATTAGTAAGAAAACACAAACTCATGCCCATCACTGGAACTTCAGAGAGATTCCATTTTTTTAATGAAGCATGTGGAAGTCTTATCTTCATTAGTTTCCTAATCAGTTTGGTATGAAAAAAAACTCACATTTTTTTCTAAATTATGGAAAAATTGTATTCTAGCATAGCACATCAACTTTCAGCTTAATAAAGATTGTTTTAAAGTGTGATGTGACCAGCTGGCAGGACTGTAATAGTTTTGACCTCAACAATGAGATGGCATTATCTCTTTTTTTTGCTATTTTCAATAAGAGAAAAAATTAACAAACACATATTCACACACACATACATATGGAAAACCTGATTTTTAGAATACATTGAATAAAAATGCAAGCACTTAAAACTGCACCGAGAAATTATTTTGTGAACTTGTTCACCCAAATCCATGCTATGTTAATTTAGCGTTTCCGAAAATTTCCATATAAATTTTCATATTACCATGTTGCAGATAAAATGGAAGTTTCAGTATTTACCAGACTCCCTGCCAAAGGAAAAAGAAAAAAACCCAACACCCCTCCCCCCCCAAAAAAACCCCACAGTAGCTCTTTAAACTTGTGAAGTTCATTAAAAGACTACTAACTATTTTGCATTAATATCTGACATAGATGAAAAAAAAAAGAGTGATATAGTGGGATAAATTGTCAAAAGTCTGAAATATTTTCAGTGTGCTGCCTTATGTGAAAAGATGTAGAAGTTATTTAAGGAATCACCAACAAACTGCTCTGGCAGCAGGAAAATAAAAAGGAGAAAAAACCTTGACAAGTAGGTGGTGCTCCATCCATCTGAAGCCTTTCCCCAAGTCGACATGTCAGAATCTCATTCCCAACCAGTGTAAAGCCTGGCTGACACTGGTACCTTATTATGTCTCCTGTGAAGAAAAACAAAACAGGGCAAAACACAAACAAACAAAAGAAGCATTAAACAGCAATTAACTGAGTCTTTTAGCTTTGAAAACATTATTGATTAATGAATTTTCTTGCCACCATATTATACAATGGGCTAAATGACCTCTGGCATAAACAGCTTTGATTAGTCTAAGAAATGTGGTAAATTAACTTTGTGTTGCACACTGTGGTGCATCTATCACTTTTTCCCACCACATTATTTGTTGGATAGTTTGCTAAGTTGTCTGGGTTTGACTGATGCTGTGTGACCCAAATGTCCACAAAGCTTTAAGCAATATAATTTATAGGATAACCATTACAGAACTAAATAAAGGTCTAAGATCAAGTCAGTAATTCATACAACCCTGAGGGGAGAAAAAATTAAATAGCAAATGAATTTGTTGATGCTATCTAAATTTGGCACACTGAGAATAAGAAATTGTCATTTTTTAATTAATTAATATATCTTTATGTACCAAGAAAAGTAAAAACTTTCATGTCCCAGCAGTTCTCTTTGGTCCACATTACAGAGAAAAAAAGGAAAAAAAAAGTAATTTCTCTTTGTGACCTATATAACTAATCATACATTGGTGTATTTACTAAAAAAAATATTTTCTTTGCCATCATGTGAGCAAAACTAGCTGACCAAACATCTGAAATTAGATTATATAAATCACATTTCTTTGAAATATAGATGGCTAGGTAATATTATTGACATGTATCAAAGTCAGAATTTCATCCCCTTCTCTGATCCTCAGAAATTTTACCAATTTGATTTTACTTTTTAGGTCACAGAATCTGAATTCTCTTATAGAATATACCATTGTCTACATGTTTTCTTATGGGTTTTGTTTGTTTGTTTCAGTGTAATGCAATGTTTTTTATTAAACAGTATGAAAAATATATTTTAAAATTTAGTCAATTACAAGCAGTTACTATATTACTTATATGCAATCTCTGAAACATAGATGGGATTCAGGATACATAGGGAAAAGGAATGATGTCTTAAAAGATGTATTTTCAAATAAAAATCCAAAATATTACAAGTATAATTTTCATTCTGAGAAATACCCTTTGCACAGCAAGTTTATTTTATAAACAATTTTGATTTTTTTAATATATTACCTATTTCGAATTCATCATCCTCAGCCAGAATTTCAGCATTTGGTATATTTGCTGGAGGCTGGCAGACACGGAGCTGATAGGCTATAAACAGGAACAAAGCACAATTCACATTCTCAAACATAGTTATCAGAGCCATGCAATAACTGATTTAATATCCACATTAGCAGGATGACATAAAAACTCTATTAATTTATTTTGAAACTTTCAAAAGAATCAAGAGAAAGGAAATGAAAACACTGGAAGTTGTGTCTGCATTCTTAATTAGTTATTCAGTTTTAGTGGTGGAACCCTCTTCATAAATAACATAAGAACTTTAGAAGTGGTTGCTAATTTTCTCACTTAAGCGATGCCAGTCAAAAAGCAAATATTTTTCTAGTTTTCAATCATTGTTTTGTTTGATTTTTTTTTTAACAATACAATTTTACTGTTGAACTCTTCCACTTTTGAAACTTTGTAATAAATACAAGTTTTGGGATGCCAAAGATTCTACACAGAGGCAGTATAATTAATGGACAGAAGCATTTTGAATGTGAAATTTCCCAATAAATAAACAGTTATGGAGCACACATCACCTGCAGACAGTGTCAGATAACAAGCCTCATCAAAATTCTCATTTGAAGTTTCACATGAAATAATTTTCTGAGATTTAGCACATAATGCAACAGTCATGCAAAATAATCATGTGAAAAAAATAAAAAGATAGTAGGAAGAGTATGCTATATGGACTAATCTTTTTTTCCCCAGAGATTCAATGAAAATGGGCCCATGTCTGGAGACAGATAAAATATGATTTGATCTTAATACAATTAGGACAGAAGTCTGGCTAAAGAAATCACATTGACATATTTTTACCTATAGTGGAGTCTTCCCTGTCTTAAAGTGTATGTTCAGGATGAAGTATGCTTGGTTTTCATTAATTTTACATTTTCATATAGCATTGTTTTATAGCATTTCTCTTTAGCACAGAAATATTATCTGCTTATGGCAGATGACAGTTCAGCTTCAGTAATACACATTCTTGCTTGCTTCATGTAATTAGATCCAATCCTTTAGTACTCTAATTGGTCAAACTTGTGACAATCACAGAATTTATACCGTAAGTAAGACCTTGCGTTACTAGTGAGTCACCCTCATTTGATATCTTCCTATTACACTCCTTTTTTTCAATCATGTAATGAAGATCTTCTTAAATCAGTGAGTCAGAAAGCCTTAGAATAAAGCAATTTAAAATAAAACATGCCAATTAAACATGAAACAGCTGTGCTGTTTGCATCTTAAGAAAAATAATAACAAAAATCATGAACATAATTGAAAATTTATTCAATAAACAAGTTATATAATTTATCTCAAATGTGTCTCATTTTAGGGTAACAGGAGTATCATTAATTTTAATCCCAAAATTATTTATTTTAAATAAATTTGACTCCTTGCCTTTATTTGACTCCTTGACTGCCTTGCCTTTATTCCTATAATTTTTGTGCAGCTGATATGAAGGATCATAGACTCCAAGATAGGGAGAGATTTATTTATCTTGACAACATTAGTCCAAAAATAATTTTAAGTTTCTTTATGAATAATCTTTGTGCTGCTCAGTTTGCATCGTTATTGCACATTAGGGTCCACACCTGTGGTATGACAATTTTCACAACAAAAGAAACAAGTGAAAGGAGATCTTTAGAGACACTTTAATACTAGCAAATTACTAGACCAGAAGAAATAGCCTCAAGTTTCTCCACAGGATATCGGATATTAGGAAAAATGTGTTAACCAAAAGGGCTGCCAAGCACTGGAACAGGCATCCCTGGAGGTATTTACAAGACATGTAATGTGCTGTTTATCAGCCTGATTTAGTGGTAGAATTGGCAGTGTTGGATTTATAGTTGGACTTGATGATCTCAACAATTCTATGATTCCATGGGCATTTTGGCATATGTTTGGTCATATACTGATATATTAATAGATATCAATACATTTCAATTCATTAATGAATACAAAATGTCACTTTGTCTTTTGAAAGTTGAAACATGCAATTTAGATGCAAGATTTGGAATGGAAATTCTGATCCCTCTCTGCCTAACCCTGCTGGAGTCTCTACTCCATAATAATTGCTGGTGAGTTTTTTTCATTGTAGGCTTTAGGTATTTTTTTGCTTTGTTTCACTTAAATTCCTTTAATCCCATCAATTCTGTCTGTATTCACCATGGCCTTTAGTAAGTAAAAAAAAAAAATAAATTTCTAGTCTCAAAATCTGCCCAGAATCCAGAAAACAGGCTGTAGTCTGTTTGTGTCTCCTTGAGTATTCAATCCAATGGGCATTCACAAAGCACCTAAACTCACCCCTACTTCTCAATGTGTTTCTTTGTAAAAGAGACTTGGCCACAGAGGGTCTGGGTGACTACAAAAAGAGGTAGAATAATTCATACCCATTTTCATTCAGTCAGTATTTAATACAAGGGCAGATTAACGTTAACTACACTTTGTAGTCCACTATCACTGAACTACATAGTGTAGTAAACATTGTATCATAGGTATAGTTCACTACCACTGGTATCTCTACAAAAACAACACTTTCTTCAAAATATCCAAATGTCAAAAATAAATTTAATGTCCTCCAAAAAATTTAGGTTTCAAAGGAATTTTAGAAGCATTGTAAAAAATAAAAGGATGTGCACCCTGAACTTCAGGCTCTTGATGATGCCTTCTTTGTTCACATCTCATCATAGTGCAGTCTTTTTATTTTTGCAAGAGTAATAGTAATTTTAATATCTGGTCAAGAAAATAACTTTTTTTCATCATTCATGTTAGTCTTTCATATGTTTGCATTACCCTAGTAGTGGTCAATCATATTAATAATAGCAACTCTCCTTAGAAAAAGCAACTGAATTTTTTAACTCCTTTCTTCCTCTAGTGACCAGCATAAACAGATGAAAAGTTTATTTTGTCACACTTACCATGATAACTGAGTACAAAGAAGCCACTAGTAGTAAAGTCACTGTGAAACTTGATCAGAATCTGATTGGAAGTGCTATAGACTGATTCTAATGCAGTGTTGCCACTAAATTGTCCAATTTGAGGGGAAGTTTGGTCTGGTCCATCCCTAAGAAAAAGAAACAGAATTTTTTTTTTCTTTTTTGGGTCCAAAACATTAATACAATTTCTCCAAATTTTAAGTGAATGCAGTAAATTCTACCTAGATTATTCTAAAAGGCATGAGACAACTAAAATAAGAAAAAACAAAAATGATGGGCTGAAGGTCTTTTAATATCCTGTAAGTAGACTCGATACTAATTCAACCATCTTTTGAAAGTCATATTCGTATTTTCTAATAAAAATTGCAGCTAGATCAAAATTACTGAACTTGTGGTTGTACTTCATCTACTTGCCACAACCTCTGATCACATTTGTGAATCTATAATTTTGAATGTGGCTATCAGAACATAAATAAAACTAATACTGTTGATGTCCTGCAGTCTTTTGAATCTGATAATTACTAGGAAAATTAAGAATAGTGTTGTTAGAATTAATTAATAGAATAATTTGAAAAGACAAGAATGAACGTTGGCTTTGGCAAAAATAAAACCAAAATGCTTACAGTTTACTGAATACAAGAGTCCCCTTGAAAAGTGCATGTGGGCATTAATAAATGCACATTTTATTTGGAATGCTTATTCTAAATTACTTTTAGATATGCTCTAATGCCAGCACTTTTTAACCTAGCATTTCTCCCCTATAATTAATTGTTTTAATGTTATCATTTATAGTTTACAGGACACATGTATAGATAACAATTGATTTAAAGTTTATTTTTATGAGTGATTCAGAGTTTCCTCAATTAATTTGTTGCTATGTTATGAATTTTATATAAATGCTTGTGTCTTTTCGACTCAGGTAAGTATTAATATAATTGTTGGTAGCTTTAACCAAAACTGAGCATGATATGTAGCTGATTAATTCCTTGAATCCTTCTTCATATGAATGCATTGATATTATTTTGTACTATTTATTATTTTTAGAAAATCCATGTATTGCTGGTAAGATCATTGCTATCTTATAGAAAAATGAAATATTTGTTTCAATAGAAAAATTAAATCAAAGTTAGTACTAAACAACCGTGGAACTCTACAGAGGACAGCATCATCATACAAGAGTATTAAATGTTCATCCTTGCTTCCTTGCAGATCAGAATTGTCAAACATTAAGTAATATAAAATTAAATTTAAATTTATTTTTTTCAATACTTATCAGCATGATGTATTTTAAAAGAAAATAATTTCAAAATAAAAATATGATTTTTTTTTTATTTTGAAAATGTTGTAGTAATATGTTTGTCCAAATTATGGCACATTGGCTCCTTCTCTTCTGTTTTAGCAGGGAAATTGTACACTTTGAAGAAACATTTGAATTTTGAATAAAATGAGGGTTTTTTTGCATTGGAAATTGCTAGAAAATTTCTGATCTGCTCTGTAAATAAATAGTATCTCAAGGGTGGTATAAGTTACATAATTAAATAGCCATCATGTATATACTACCATTTTTACACATGTGTACAAATGAGGACTAAAGCCATTAAATCTTTTCAGATGTGGTGGAGGGATTAACGTGACAGTCTGCTGCTGAGGGTCATCCTGCAGAGCCATGACAGACGTGGATTTAAATACACAGAGAATATAATTTGTTTACAGTTATTGTTAGCTCAATTCTTTTTGTCACAGCCAAATACAAATACAGCCTCTCATTTTATGTTCTTTTAAAAGAAACCAACTTGGAAGAAATGAATGAAGGGTTGCCCTACTTTAGTTTCTAATACTCCTCTAAAACAGTAATATGCACATCTGAAACTTCTTATCACTCCTTTCTTAAGTATTATTTCTTTGATTGCTGATGAGCTATTACAGCATACCTCTGTATGCTTTTCTTTGTTGACAAACTGAGAAACACTATTATTTTTTTTTCTTTCTTGTCCCGTGCTATCTAGAGAGAATAGTCCATTGGAAAACATGGATTGGTGCAACTCAGTCATTTCTCCTAATGAGAAAAGACCAGTTTCAAGGGGAAAATCACAAATATATTCTTTTAAATTCATATTTGCTTACATAGTGTCAATCAAACAAACATCAAAAGTGTTTTCTTACCAGACAGTTATGAAATCATATATTGGCTCTGTTTGGAGAACTGTGAAATTGATGTAGATTCCATTCCCAGGTGGTACTCTTACAAGCCAGAAGCAGTCTTGAAAGTTTGGATACTCATCAGGGTATCCTGGAGAGTATATGGTGCCATTCATTGCAGTTATGTTTCCTCCACACAGAGCTATAAAAAAGACACTTTTTAGAAACAGACAGTAAATGGTTTTTGCATTCTACTTAGACTACATAAAAGTCTTACTTTTGAACACAATTGGTACACTATAACTTCACTGCATATGACTGTTGCTGTCCAAAGAAAACAGATTTTATTCAGCTTTGTGCAGAGTCAGAAGTCTACTTTGACAGTATTGGTCAAATATAAATGTAAAAAAAATTATAATTCTGATGTCACAAATATTATCAGAACTGGAATTAAAGATATATATATATATATA
>VZRX01004410.1:42287-69459 GCA_013398075.1 Notiomystis cincta | reverse complement strand
TATATATATATATATATACACATATAGGGTGAAATTCCCTGCACAACTGAAAATTACTTTGTTAGGGCTTTGTGTAAATTCCAGCTACAAATTAGCAACAAATCACACTAATTGTTTTCATGTATGGTCACAAGAAGACAGCCAACCAAAATTAACACATGAAAGAAGGCACATAGAAGGTTGAAGTGTGAGTGAAGACTAGAGGAGAACTTCAAAATTAAAACATTGTGTCCAACAGTATGAATAGTAATTTTGCATTTATGGATATAAACTCTAGTAGATAAAGTAAGAATCCTCTATGGAATTCATGTTGAAGAATACTAATTTTAGACATCATACAGTGCAAGAGAGACCATACAGGTTCTGGACTTTCATAACTATGTATTTCTGGAAAACTATTAGTCCAAATTAGATTATTTTCTCCACAGAGATTTCAGATGTATGTTGAATATGATACCATCTGGTTATTACAGAAGAGAAATGTTATAGAAACCTAGTTGTGGAAAAATGAGTGAAGCTTAAAACTGTATAATTTGCTTTATTTTGCATACATTTATTTTGCCCACTCCACCCCACAACACTCATGGTATGACAACACAGATTTTCTGAAATATGTTTAGAAATCTCTAACCAGAGCAGGTTGTTGGAAATACAAGTTTGACATATAGGAATTATGCATCATTTGTATTTAACAAAAGCATGTGTTATGGTTTATGTTTAAGCACTTTAGTGTAGGGTAAGGAGGCCTCCATAGTGATTTTTGAACCATCCAAACTCAACAGCATGGGCACTGGTTTTTATTCAGTTTTAACCTAAAACTCTCAAAGGGTTTGAGCACTACAGACACAAAAGGTTTTGCAGCCAGGTCTTAAGGGAGTGAAGACATGGTCTGGTGACTGTCAGGGAACAAGATTTCTTGGAAAAGGAGAGGGAACAGAATCCAAACAGATTAAAGCAAGGGAGATGAGTTAGGAAGGGTCAGAGAATGTTGGATAATGCTGAGCCCAGGTTAAAGGAATATTAGGTGCATGGGGAGGCAAGAAGAGAACAAAACTGTTTAAACAGAAAGGAAGTTTAGTCATATTTAACTTAGATTGCTTCGAGAAGTCTGAGGAATTAAACAAGCCTTGGTATATCTTGTCTTACAAAAAAGACATTAAAACAAATACAAATTTAAGACATGTCATGTATTTCTGGTACTAGGCATATACAAAAAAGACAACTTCATTTTAATGCTTTTGAACACAAAACCTTTATCTCAAATCAAACGAGGTAGAATTAGGAGATAACTCACTATCCTTTTCCTGCAAAAATAAAGAAAAAAAAACAAACAAAAAACAACTTGAAAACATCTGTAGCATATAAAAATGTCACAAACTCTTTACTAAAAATAGAATGGTAAGTATCTGCACAAAACCCCATGTAATTTAAGAAATTTGTCTAGGAGTTGAGTAGTGTTGACAGTCTGTAATCATTCAGCAAACATGCATCTTAGATCTCTATTATCAAGCAGGTAGATTTTTTTATCTTCATTTTTCATATTAAATTAAGTAGGAAAAAAGAACATTCAGCCACTGCTCAGGAACTTCATTAGAATTGATACTCAGAGCAACAACATGCTTTGGACATCTTAGAATTTACTAATTAAATTCTTGGTTCCAGCAAGGTACTTCAAAGAAAGAGAATTACTCCATTAATAAACTGTTTTGATTGTGAGGCACAGAAAATACAGCTAGAACCAACTAACAGGAAAAACTAAGTGTTTAGCAGTTAAGACATGAACTATGAAGACATTACTATTCCACAGGATCTAGAAAATGGGTGGTGAAACTTAATTATAATGAATTAACTTCTTCCCCTTTCAAAAAAAAAGACAGTGTAGGTGTCATCTCTCTTTTACATGATAAGGCTTCCCCTTCTGAATTCAGCACCAGTTAGGTCTTAATTTAGCTACCACATCCCCCAGAAATTCCTAAGGCTCACTGACTCAAGCAAGAATTTTGAATAATTAGGCTTCTTACTTAAGTACCTAAATTTGGGTATTTGGTGCAAAATGTAATGCAAAAATCGAGAAAACAGAGGAGCTTTTTATTTTCTATTTGGGTGGTTGCATTTGGTTTTGGAGTTTTTTGAGGAGTGGGGTGTTGTTGTGTTGTTGAGTTGGGAGTTCTTCTTTGGGCATTTCTCTCATACATGATACTGAGGGTCCTATTCCCAATGCTGAGTTTTCCCTTTCAATACAGAGGGAAGTTAAGCCTTTAAGTGGAGGACTGACCTTCCTTGGCCTGCTGCTTAGAGACAAGGTCCTTTCAGCACTGCTAGGGGAGAGATAAACACCTCTACAGAAGCATCAGACACAGTCATTCTGTCTCCTTAAAATTTAATCTGTATGTAAGTCACAGTTTCTTGCACCTTCTTATTTGTTTCAAGCACAAATAGAAAAGAAAATGTAAAAGGTTAAAAAGATGTAATTAAAAAAAAATCCTGTTCAGAAAAAACATATGTACAAATTTTTTCAGAGAGCACGGGCTGGAGGACAATTTCACTCTAGACCACCTTCAACCTTTCTTTCTAACTTATGAGAAAGAACATAAGTGGCCAGAGTTGGTAAATTCAATTTTGAAGCCTTTGTTCTTTTAATTCAGTCCTGAGTTTTTACTGCATTGCCTCACCTAGATTAAAAGCAGCATGGACCTTCACATTCCAGAGTTTAAGCCTAACCTTCCAAAAGTAAACTTATTATCTCAGATAAGTTTTCAGAGATTTTATATTACAAAACATTTCAGCTTCTCTGCTAAAATTTTAATGCTCAAAATTGAATACTTCCTTTGCAATGACCACCCTGTAAAAATACAGTCCTCTAGAAATCAAAAAAGATGAAATTACTTTAGTTAACAGTCTTAGGAAGACTTTCAAATAATGAAGGGTTTATAGGTCACCTGGAACATACCTTCACATCTGGGGAGAGGATGGTTCCAATTACGGCTGATGCCATGAAGACAAGTCAGAGCTGAGTTTCCAATTAATGTGTAGCCAGGAAAACACTCAAATGAAATCGTTTGTCCCACAGTAAAGTCATTTCCAATAACAAAACCATTACGAAATGGACGAGGATCAGGACAGCTTTGTAGCTGATATGCTGAAATAAATAATAATAGTGTAAAACAGTAAAATACAAATTCTGATTATCTCAAAAATAAGAGTTTTTAATTAGAATAAAATTAAAAGTCACAACAGCCCATATGCTGGGAATCAAAGTTCCACGATGGCGATGATCAAATCATTGATTTTACACCTGGAGAAGAACAATGAAACCAGCTATGTTTCTATGTTGGTAAATAACATTTCTTTTTGCTTTTTGAAGATAGTATACTGAGCTAGATGAAGTGCTTTTCTGATCCAACAGGAGTTGTCAGGTCTTATATTCTTATGTTTAAGGAAAAGGAGAAATAAACATGTCTATAGTTTAATTTGTTTTTCCCAGAATTAAAAGGCTCTATAATGAACTGGAATATCAAAGACTTTATAGTGAACAAGTAAAATTTGAAAATAAGCCTCTCTTGGTGATTTTTTCAAAGAATATTTGAAGCACTGTCTTCTTATTACCAATGTAAGAACAAATAATCTGTGCACAGCCTGAACTATAAGAATATCATGTTGTATATGTTTGGAAGAATGAGTTCTGTCTTATGTGATTGAAACAGGAAATTACTTTCCAGTGTTTTGACAAATGACAGCATCTCCAAAATTAGTACTGTTACTATTAATAATATGTGGTTTTAAGTTTTTACTGTCCTTAGCAGTTTAGACCAAAAATTGACTTTTTCTTTAACAGCTAATTCTTTTTACAGTGGCTCACTTCCAGAATGTTACACAGAGTTCAAATCAATTTGGACTTGTTACTATTAAAAGAGTAATAGGAGACTGCTCTAAAGTAAAAACTCCTTAAACCACTCTTAGATGTTACTCATATAATGAAAACAGGTCTACTTTAAAATACTCATTTGACCTTTTTTCATGAACAGTGGTGATCTTATCCCTTTTAAATGAGAATGCAACTCTATAAATAAAACTATGATCTCGTGATCTTCACCAGCTCAGCATGACCTACTTGGGTACATAAGAACAAGAACCTTCAGTGAAAGGGTGAACTAGGGAAAAAATGGATTTGGAGATTTTTGGGGTTTGCATTAGTTTCCACAAGCCTACATTGATCCAGTAATACAAAACAGTATTTAGAGCTACACCTTCCAGAACCCATTACACAAAATTAAAATTCCAGTATGCTTCCAACATTGAATAAAGATGCTTCTTTGTAAAGGCATGTAAATTAATATGCCAATCAACTTCAGATATTGGCAATTATCTGTTTGCTGACATTTGACCTGATTTTAAAGAAAATATGCAATTAATTTGCTTTTCTCATCTTAACTTTCTTCATTCTTCTGTTTTATCTCAATGTTTAAAGCTTGTGACTTAAACACATAAAATCTTTCATATTTATTTTTAGGAACCCCCAAAACCCCATAAAATCTTTAACAGCCAGCTTATTCTCTCATGAGAATGTCCAAATCTCACCTTGATATACAATATGAAATCCTTGTTTGTTCTGTGAGTAATCACTGTGAAAGTATAAGCTAGTTTCATGAGTTGTGCTGAACAGAGAGGCTGGGAGCTGAGGGCCACTTAGTCTCCCAATAACAGTGCTGGTTTCTGTAGATCCACTCCTAACTTCTAAGTAATCGTGTATGGTCTCCGTTGAGAAATTCAAAAACTGCAAATGGACACCTGAAAAACATTGTCAGGAAATAAACACCACCATTACCAAAACCAGGAGGGAAAAGCAAGTGTGTACATCTTACACTGATAATCACAGAAAATAATCAGGTGGAAATCCATGTGCTACCTGGCAAGTGTCTGTATATTTCCCAGTCCTGCTGTGTGTGGGGCTGCCCCTCTATCACCTGCTGGCAGACTTTAAATGGGACTAGAGGGTGAGCAGAAAGGCCTCAGGTCCAGTTCAGGATATGAGGCAAGCAGAGCCTCTGCTGCTACACCAAGGACTTGTGAGAGCAGAGCTCACGAGGAGTCACCTGAGTGCTGCACACACACACTGGGCTGTGACAGAAATTTCTGATTATTTGGTTCAGTAACGAAAAGGAAGGCAGCTTACAGTCCATTAGCAAGTTCTCTCTCCTAACAAGGTATTACAAAAATTATGTGGCATGAGAAGAAAATTCTATGCACTGAATGGTTATAGGGCTCTTAAACATTTTCCTGTTTATATTTCTATATAAGTTACAGCAAAGAAAAAATTGTATTTTGCCTGGATCTATCATAACTATGGCATGATAATGCACTAGTTTCATTAGAAAGATGATTGATTCATGCTGGTGTTTCTGGCAAAGAAAATCGACACAATTTCATATAAAACTGAAGGTAAAAGATATAATGTCAGATGAATTATTGAAAGTCATTAATAGTTTTGCAACTCCTGAACTGTAATACTTAAATAGTGTTTTTCACTGTCTTTTAGAACATTCCTCCCAGATACCATGTAAAGTTTATGAATGATTTTCTGAAGCATGAATCATTTTATATGCAAGTTAGGTGCATAATTAAATTACTGTTACCCTGATAATTTCTGTCTTGCTTTATCTGAAGACAGTCTGCAAGTGATAAGAAAGCTTTTTCTTATAAGTGTCATTCTTTGACTTTGTCAGCCTTTCAAATATTTCCTACACAGAGAATCAAGTTGTACTCAAACTTTACTCTTTTTCTCTCATTATATTTTGGCCTTTCATTTTATCCTGTGAACCATACACTTGTCCAAAGTTCAAGCTGTCATTAATAACTGCCACATCATGTGACCTGGCTGTCAATTTTTTCTTCCTTCACCAACTTTCTTTGATACAAAAGTAGAAATTTATTTTTGCCAATCATCCTGCTCCCTGTATTGCACTTTCTCTTCAAGTTTCTGAGCCACATCTATCTTCAAAAGTATTCCTCCCTTGTTCTACCAACTGAACACCTGCCTCTATTTGTTTGAGACTTCAGCCTGTTAGACTGATTTTTTTTCTATAATTTTTTGCAGTTTGGACACCCTGCTTGAAAAAGTAGTTAATATATTTATATATGCAAATCAACACAGTGTCATTAGTAAAAAACATTACACCATTAGATAATATACAATGGAGAAGCTTATAATCTGCTATAATTATAACTGGGAGAAAGACTTTCTAAAAAGAGTTAAATAAGTGAAAGTCTATAGAAGATTCCCATGACTTTGTTTTTGAGTTTTTCTATTTACTACAGAAAAGAACTGGACATAAGTGCCTCCACTAGATCAGAGTCACAGCATCATTAAAACCAGTTTTAGCTATCACTTCTTCAAATGTAATGGTTTCCTTTTTTTACAGTTAAATTTTATTTTAATATTCAATTTAGTTTCAAGCATATCTCACTTAGGAAAGGTAAAAAACATCAAGCATGTTTCAATCTGTGCAGCTTTAGTTTTCTTCTAGAAAATGAAGCATTTAGTTTTTCTATACATGAACTGGAGAACTGTTCATAAATCCAGTGAATAAACTTCAGTTAGTACAAAGCAGTTCAGAATTACTGATTTTGGTGGAGTTAAACTTAGTTATCCAAGAAATTGTTTCCAAAACTTCATTAGTTGAATCTCCTGCCTAATGGAAGCAAACTAAATAGTATGTTAATAATGTAAAGTGTAAATAGCAGTCTGAAGAGTTAACTTAGAATTATTGGACACACAGGCCTGGCAGAATGCAAGCAAAGAAAATAGAGGAAGGAGTCAGTATAGCAGGATAGCAGTAAAGTGGGGCAGAAGCAGATGGCAATGTATTTGGGATAAAAAGACAGCAGGTTCTGCATACATTTGAAGATACCATTTTATTAAATTTGAAATTTAACCAATATTCCAGATTTTTATTATTTCTTCTTTATTAGCAACTGTCTTTGGAACCATCTGTCAAAGTATCCTGCTCCCTTATAGATCTGAATATCCTTTTCTCATGCAGATTTGACCCAGGAATTATACACTTACTACTGCTATAAGTTTTTTTTTGATAACTTAATGAGCAGAAATCTATTTGGGATTCTAGACAACATTATGACTCATAATGAAGCACTACAAATTGTCCCATCAGGCTGTCTAAAAATTCAGGTAGTGGCAGAGTTAAAGTGTCAATGTTGTTTCTATAAAATGCTAAGCAAAAAAAAGACCACCCCCACCTCCATCTCCCAAAAAAACCAAACCAAAAAAACCCAAACAAACAAAACAAAACAAAAAAATCCAACAAAACCAAAACTAAGAAACACCCAAAACCAATTATTGACTATAATCATTGTTTTAACAAAATGCAAACAAACAAATTTGATTCTATATAGAATTCCCTATTCTAATATAATCTATTTCCTCCAGATAGATTCAGTTAAGTCAATGTTAGAGAATATTTAATATTTTTCAATATAAACAACCCATGCAGAACAATTGGCTTTCATTTAAATAATAAGTGAACTAGGCTCATGGGATTTCTAATCAAAAATGTCATAGAATTGATTTTAAGAAGAAGAGGGAAAGGATCTGAATGTATGCAAAAGAGAATGCTATTTGGGATGCTACACTCACTCTGGAAGACCCAGAAATTCTGTATTATTAAGTAAAGAATATGACAGAAGATGGCAAGTATAAAATAGAAAACAATGAGGCCTGTCTAAGAAAACCAGCACACCATTCAACTAGCTTATAAAGAAAAAATCCAAGTGCACATGCTCCTTAAAAAGTGCCACATGTGTTAAAAATGAGACCTGACAACTCTACTGGCTAGCTTTGAATAAAGATTTCACAATAAAATATGTATAGGATCCACCCAAAGTTTCTGAAGGGTTTAGCTAATATAATTAAAATGCTGATAATACCTATACAAAATCATAGTGGAATAAGAGAAGTTCTAGTGACTTGAAAAAGTCTGAATATATATTCACTTTTAAGACAACAAAGAGGACCTGGGAAATGGCAACTACAGGTTCGTTGCAGTCCTTGGAAATATTATGAAGCTTGTTTATTTGGAGGCAATTTCCAAATGTATAAAGCACAAAGAGACACTTAGGAGCAGTCAACATGGATTTTCTAACAGAAAATAACAGTTAATCAACCATTATATCTTTCTATTATTAAGCTGACAAAGGGAGAAAAGAGTATATAATATACTTTTACTCTGCTATGTCTTTTGACATAACATTCTCATCTGGAAGCTGAACATACATGAGCTTGATGAATGGAAAGGAAGTTCAGTTAAAAATTAACATAACTGAGGCTCTAAGGGTGATAATCAGCCATTCAATGGTTGGCAGCCACTAACAAGCACAATATTCTGTGGGTTGCTATGGAAGCTTACACTGGTTTATGTCTTCAGAAGAGATTTGGAAAATGAGAATGCACGCTCAAAAATGTGTGGAGGATACTAAAGTAGGGCTCATGCATGATATATTAAATGGCACAATTTTTGTCTGAAGAACCCTAGAAAACTTAAGGACTGAGTAAACAAATGCTTCTTAAAGGTTTGCACAAGGAGAGGTGTAAAATTCTACACCTGGAGTACAACCTCCTTGTCTGTCACAGGCTGGGAATTGATTAGGTGAGCAGCAGCCCCAGTGAGACGGTTCCACCGTGGGCTTAATCCAGTGCTACTGACAGCTTCACTTCGAGTGGGAAGTTTGACAGCTTTAAGTGGGAGGCTTCTACATTTCCTTTAAAAGAACATTTCTATGCTGCTGGGAGTTTCACCTAGGATATGCAAAGAAGCTTAATGATAAAATAATTCATTAAAATGTAGCTTTAACTTCTAAATTGACTTGGTGTTAAAATATTCATGATAGCTATTTATTTTTGTTGTGTTTATGACTTCACAAAAAGAGAAATCAATCTGTAAAGTTAGAAAATTGTACTGAATTCTAATTAAACAATTTTGTCTTTATCGGGAAATTCTGGCATATATTAAATGAAAAACCAAGAACCTTGTAGCTTTTCTATTTTATATCTTTCTTTTAAGGTTTTCTTAACTTCTTCAAATGTATTATAATTACTTTTGGTTTTTTGCTAGGATAAAGATTAACAATATTTTAAAATTTTTGGTCAGAGTTTTGCACCCATAAAAAAGGAATTTTGAATCCATAAAAGAACACATACCAAACCCAATAGGCAGTTTTATTGTCCATGTGCAATCCAAACTGCTAGGATAGTTGCCAGGAAACCCCGGACTGAGAATCACTCCGCTGAAGTCTGACATGCCACCACCACATTGTGCTAAAAAAGAACAACCCAAAAATAGTTTTCAGAGGAGTGAAATGAGCTAAAAATTAATACAGAACATTGAAGATCATTAGAGCATTATTAATATAATAATACCTAGAGTTATATTTTAAAAAATACATAAACACATCTTTACCACTAAATACGTGTAAGAAAGTAATTTACGAGTAGGCACTTTGCAAACTTGTATCAACTCTGAATTGATCAGATTTTAACCGGGGGGTACATGCACCCAAAATAGAACAGATCACAGAATCACAGAATCTTTTAGGTTGGAAAAGACCTCCAATATCATGGAGTCCAACCTCTGTCCGACCATCACCTTGCCAACTAGACTATGGCACAAAATTCCACATCCAGCCACTTCTTGAACACCCACAGAGGTAGTGACTCTACCACATCCCTGGGCAGCCCATTCTGTGAAGAAATAATCTGAAATTCCTGACCACCCTTTCCTGATGTCCCACTTGAACCTCCCCAGGGGCATCTTGAGACTCTGTCCTCTCATCCTGTCAGTGGTTGTCTGGGGGAAGAGCCTGACCCCCAGCTGGCTACAGCCTCCTTTCAGGGAGCTGTGGAGAGTGATGAGGTCTCCCTGGGCCTCCTCTTCTCCAAGATAAACACCCCAGCTCCCTCAGCTGCTCCTCATCAGACCTGTGCTCCAGACCTTCCACGGGCTCCATTGCCCTGATGTTTACTCTGCAATCTGTCCATGAGAACTGTCCTTGTGACAGGCCAGCAGCACACGTCAGCTGACAGCAGCACTGAGACAACTGTGCATGTTTGTAAAGGAGCATCTGAATAATATAATGCATTATAAACAGACTCTGTGCTAAAAGTGTTTCAAGAGGCTTTTTAAAAACTGCATTTGTATCCTATTGTTCTAAAAATGAGATAAAACAAACAATCTTCGAAAAAGTACACACACACATACTTCCAGAAATTAAGCTAAATTCATGTCTTAATTTTACTTTTGTTTTCAGGCATGACATCAGTAAATAAAATTACTTAGACTTCCATATTACATTTAAAGATGGTAATTATCACAGAATTTTGTTTAGCAGTTTTGTCCAAGTAAAATTTGCTACATAATTTGAAACACAAGTAAAAATCATTACTTGCAAAAAAAGGGGAAAAAATTAAGGAAAAAGAAAACCAACTCTAAAATTTCAGTACAGCATCTTTATCTTCAGAATTTACCAAGTGTGGTGCAATTATAACATCAAACTTCCTAACCATATGTTAATGCATAATGACAAAAACTGAAGACTAGCTCCTGAAGAAATCCTTACAAATATCTCAACCTTGTTAAATATTTATATATTCTAAGCTGAGGGAGCTCAGTACCTCATAGGAGGTTTTTAACACTCCACAGGATTAAGAACAGGATTATGTGAGGCAGCTCAAGAGGATATATATTAACTGTCTTGAAGAAAAGCAAAGCAAAAAAATCTTTAATGAGATCTGCAGCATCCTGCTTTCTGTAAATTCAAGATTACAAATCCTGATAACTGTTAGTGTTAGAGAACCCAAACAAAAAGGCATTTCTATGTGAAAGAGATTACAACTAGAAGGCATTCCTCAGATTTATTCATCATATAAAAAGAGCACTTCACAGGTTTCATTTTGGTTTCTGACAGGTTTTCAGTGCCTTTTCCAAAAATATTATGGACTTGTATATAATTTAACTTGAAAAATATTGTATCTTCTGAAATTGGGTAGACATGCTTCTGTTGAACTCATCAGAGATGGAAATATAATGTTATTTCCAAGGCACAAGTATCTTCTACAATTGTCATTACTCTTCTGGGGAAACAAGTCCTAAATAACTAGCTGTATTGGAAGGTCTCTGGAGATGTCATCCCTGATAATGAACTGATGATATATCTGACTAGAACACATAGAATCATATCATAGAACAGTTTGGGTTGAAAGGGAGAACATGCTTTTTTTTTTAATACTTCTTGGACATGTCACAAAACATTTGCCAGCATAAGTGTGCAGGAGCCTTTAGAAATCTTTAATTTTCAAATTTAATTAAGTTTATTCAGTTCTCCCAATTCTTTCCAATACATGTGTCTATTATTTCTGAGGTCTCTGGTTTTCTCATTCTGGCATATTTAAGAAAAATTATGTATGCTGAACATACCTAAACATATTGGAATGGGATAATTCCATCTTCTTACTGGTCCAGGCATACAAGTGATATGTGAATGTCCCTAAAATGACACAATATTTGCTAATTCATATAAAAATATACAGTATACAGCACATTAGTATTTCAACAAAAAGAATGTATAATTTTCAACATCATCCAAATACACAAAACCAAAAAGGTGTAGTAATTACAATGTACATTGTGAATTGTATCATGCCTTCAATATAGCTGAGAAGACACTGTTAGCCCATCACATGAAGATATCTATACCATTAATATTATTTCTTATAGTATAACAGATTCTTATAGAATCCAGCTGAAGTCTATGCATGTTTCAGAATAAACCAAGGGTCTGGAAACTATGGGTCTAACTGAAGCAATGTTTACATAGTATGGATTTACATCATTTATTGAACATGATAAAACTATACATACTATATAAATTATGCAATGCTGTCTTTCCATCTTAAATTCATCATAGACAAACCCTCTGTGTTGTTCATCAGCCTCATGTAATTCAAATTGTCTTCCAGAGAAAATTAAAAAAAAAAAGGAAAATCTTAAGAGAAAACTGTACTTGGGATATCTTCCAAAACTATCTTGTCAGACTGCATAAGTCAGAAACACAGTATGGAGGGAAGAAACTTTACATGTGTGCTCACACAGTCTATGCTCCTAAATTCTTTATTTTCTATATTTTCTTTATTTCAGTCATTTACTGTGGCTTATCTGCTCACACACTTGTATTTAAGGTGAGAATTAATGCAAAGAAGCAAAAACTATTTCTCAGGCTGTTTCCAGTAGTGGCCAGTTAAAACCAGGCAATATAAGAAGAAAACTTCAATAGTCATTCTCAGAGCTGCAATCACAGAACATGTATTTCATCTATTCTTGAAATGCTAGAAATCTGCAGGCATGACTACAAATTCTGTCTTGAAGGGGAAATTGGGATACAGCTCCCAAATCCAAACAGCAGTTGAAATCTGGAAGGAGAAAAGACTATTCTGTTTCTAGCAATACACATAAACTAGGCTTTTCTTTTTTTTTTTGTCAAAGAATATAATTTAATTTATATTTTTGATGCAGTACATATAAATCCAGTATCTGGATTTTCACAGAATTATGTAAAATAAAGATTTGATATTATTAGCATTTTTAAAACTTCATTTAGTTAGTCTGACATCAACACATATTATATGTGAGACTGGTATTAATGGCATTTTGCTCATTCTGGCATATTTTGCTATTTTGTTCCAAAGGTATCCATAATTCCATTAGCAGTTAATTATGTGCTGTTATATAGAAATTATTTTCTGCCTTTAAGACTTTTCTTTTTGCAGTGCTTGTGTAATGTGATAATTTTCTGTCCTTTTGGCTTTCAAAGAGCTAGATAAATGGAAGACTGTAGAATCTGCAGTGTCTTTTTGAGGAGTCTCAAGTAAAAATAATACTCTGTTTTGGATCTGATTCTATGGCATAACTGTACAAGTTTTTGGAAATATTTTCCCTTCTTTCCTATAGGCAGGTAGGTTCCTACTGTTGATTTACAATCACTGCATTTCTCCTGGATAAACCTTTTGCTAATGCAAGGACATTGCAAATTTAATTGGCCTAAATACACCCTTATTTGACAAATATTTTGGAGAAAAACCCCCAAGAAACTGCTGAAAGAAAACAACTGACACAATCTGATTTATTAAGCAGTTAGTTCCTGCCCTTTGTTTGTTCTTAGTCCTCCTCTTTACTTTCTTTTTCCTCCTGTGCATAGAGAACAATTGTTAATTGTTCATCAAGTGACTTTAACTTAATTTTGCTAACACTTCATGGTTCAACTACAATTATCAAAGATTTCATCAATAACAGATAACAACCTATAATCACTAATGCAGAGGAAGCACCAAGCCATACACTTCTGATTGAATACTTGGATAGTTTGTAACTTACTATCTGGTAGAAAAGCAAACAGTCCTGTAAAATTATCATGTGTACACAATTCCTGAAGAGCTCAGCATCCATTTTGCACTGACAGACCCAAACATAACCATGTTAAAGAACTGAAAGGCACCGTTTGAAATTGGAAACTTGGCTCACCTGAAGAGAATAACCCTGGTCACACTGGAAAGACACCACATCTCCAACCATGTATCTGTCTCCAATTTTGACCCCATTACTTGGGGTCTGTGGTTCAGGACACGAATCCAAACCTATAGCTGAGAAAAACAGAGAAGTTTAGTCATTCCAATGGACACAAAACTGGTTTAGATTCACATAGAACTGTGTAGCGTGCACACAGGCACAGTGTGTTGATAAGCTTTAGGGCACTCTTAGGAATCAGCACTTTTCTGTGGACAAGTAGAGTATTATTTTGGAACAACTGTGTATAAGGAGAAAAAAATCTTCTTTCCTGAGTAAAGGAAAAGGATTGGTGTGGCAACCAACACTTCCCAATCTGCACTCTCAGTTCCAAACTTCCACTGTCTCCTGGCACAGACTCATTCATTGCTACCTCCAGTCTCACTCCTATTTACAGCCTTCATAATTCAGACTGGGAGCATCTCTGCTACTCTTTACCAGCATGTGTTCCAGGGGGGGCTGGCCAATACTACACTGACTGCAAAACACAGGAAAAACAGTGCAAAGTAAAAGTGCCATTCCATCCTTCACAGGTCTGACTCAGCTCCTCCATCATGTACACACACATACACACAGAGAATAAATATTTGCCTCAGATTTCACCTAATCTGCTATGTTTAAAGAAGTATCTATAGAACTATAACACTAATATTTTGAATTTCTGATTGCAATGGAAGCTAGTTTGCCAAGAGATCACATGCATTTTTCATGATCATCAAAAACAGAAAGAATTTTCTTTCCTTGCATCTGCCCAGGAAGGTTCAGGAATGTAAGAACATGTGTAACATTAAGTATAATAAACTGAGTTGCTTTCTTTGCCTGCTGTAAGAATTACACCCTAGTTGTGAAGTCAGGACTGTTACACAACTGGGCATCAGTACACAGGAATAGAGAAAAATTGTGGGATTCGATTATGGCCACCTACTACCTCAGAACATTATCAAAATCTGCATGTTTTTAAACTTACTAATGTAACTGATTACTTCATGTAAGATTCTCATTAAGTAAAAACTACCATTTGAAGACTTAAAATAGTGCATTTTTATACAATATGAAAGATGAAAGCTAAAGAAAATTTTTAGCTTTCAAATTCTATTTTCTATTCTCAAAGGAGAGAAGAGCAAAGAACCTGTTTTGAAAATGGCTGAAGGACTTGGATCACTTTTTACATTTCAGACATTTACAGTGTGATCCAATTCATGTACAAAGTACAAATGCAAAATAACAAGTGTGCTTGGTTTACACAGATGATTGCTTATAATCTGTTTTGAACAGTTAAAGAAAGAATTAGAAGGTTTCAATTTCCAATTACTGAAACTTCAGCTGAAATGTGTAACCTGTGTGAATACTCAGGCAATGCAAAGGGAAATGACCACTTAAATGCCTTTCTCAGGGTACCTTAGCAGCCCAAACCACATTCACAGGTATTCATTCTATTGTCTCTCACTTCAATTAATAAAATATTATTTGGAAAAAAATTACTGTCTGAACATCTACAATACCTTTCAAGAAACTGAAACAAATTTTGACATTTTTCCAGCTGAGGACTAGCTCAGAACTTATGTCTCTGGAGTGTCATGATATTTATCCAGGTCATAAATATATTCATAAATTTATTCATAAACCACAGTCTGTTCATTATTGATTTATTTGTGGTGCATGAATAGTTTCTTGAACTACATTATACTACTCTTACAGCAAAAGATGTTAGATTCTTAAACTTTCATAGCCAATGGCAATAAGAAGATATTTTAACATAGGCATTCATTGAAAACATACTTTTAGTATCTTCTAATTTTCAGATAAGAAGAATTGTATATAAAGAAAAAGAAGCTATTTGATGCTGTCTCGCCCTTCTCCAGCAGCTCCTGTGATGCTCAATACAAAAACTTACCAATGAAATTTTCAATAATACAAAACTTTAGTTAGATAAAATGAACAAAAAATCAACAATTTTATAGTGGTATAAAACACATAAGCACTATGGAAGTGTTTACCAAACCATTTTGTGGCATTCTTTGTTGACAAAGTTCAGGTGATATAATGTATTTTCAATGCAATATGGTTTTGTATTTAAGATATCCAATGGAATATACAAAATGAATGCTATGGATATAATAACAATTTAAGGATTCAACAGAGAAGTAAAAATATGCTAGGAAAAACATTACAGATAAGAACACTATTCAGATTCAGAACACAAACACTTAATTCCTTATGTCAAAGTATCATTTACTTGGTGTTAAAACATTTCTTCCACAAATAAAGTTCCTTTTGTTTTCTTTTCCTTTTATATAAGCATTTGGATTTTTCAGAAGCTCAAAAGATAATCCCTAGTAGACAGGACAAAAAAACTATTCATGAGGGATAAAAAGAGATATTGGAAATGAAGCAGAATGAAACCTTCTTACAGAATTCTGTTGCTGAAATCAAAAAGTAATCATTTTGGCAAATTGGGTGCACTTTCTCTCAGACCTGTGTCTTCTAGAATTGGTGAAATAGACTTGGAAGATGCACTACAAATTTAACAAAAACAATCTTTATAGCAAGCTCACTTGAAAAATGCTTAAGTCAGATGTGATTTTGCATGAGAGCCATGGGCCAATACTTCAAAGAGCAAGACTTTAATTTATCTGACTCCTCATGGCGTCCTCGGCCAGCATATACTCCAATGAAATGTAATAATTTTATGAAACATTGTCATTAAAATACAGTCATTAGTTTTCATTTACTAATTATCTTTCTAAACATAATCACAACTTTTAGAGCAGAAACTGCAGTCTGAGAGTCAGATATGACTGAAGAGAGCAACTCAGTTTGCACCTTCTTTTATTTCTGGAGAAATTTCTTCACAAATACAGCAGTTTTGTGAATTCCAAAATCACAAGAAAACATCCTCTTTGTTGTAGAAAAATGCAAGAGACAAAAATCCAAAAGATACACAAGCCACAGTTTCTGTTATCTTCCTTCCTAGCAATGGCAACAAAGTGTTGTCCCTTAGCTTAATCTCCCATATCAAATTTGTGTTTCAGCCCAGTCTAGAATTTTCCAAAGTCTTTTCTTGAAAAACAATTGAACAACAGATGGACAAAGAAATGATAAAACTTTCACAGGCAATAGAGACTGTCTTTCTTGGAGAGTAGTGGAGGAGTAAGAGTCATGGACTCAAGGAGTGAAATAGCTGGTGCCCAGGACTTGAAATCCACACTAGGCAATTAACTATAAGGTTTCAGGACAGCTGCCCCAACTGAACAAATTCCGTACCATATGACACCATGCTCAGCATATAAACCAAGGGAAAACTGGCTGGGGACTGCTGCTTGTAAACTGGCTGGGCATCAATCAATGCATGGTGAACAACTGTATTGTGCATAAGTTGTGTTTTACATTTTGATTTTATTAATATTACTTGGTTTATTTATATATATTACTATTATTTCCCCTTCCTTTTCTGTTCTATTAAACTGTTATCATCTCAACCCACAAATCTGACTTTTTTCCAAATCTGTTTCCCATCTTACTTGGGAAAGGAAGGAGGGAAGTGAGTGAGCAGCTTTATGGTGCTTAGCTGCTGTCTGGATTAAATCACCACAGACTGTGTGATGTTTTAATCACATACCTGTCACTTGCACAAGAAAACTTAATTAATCATTTACCTTGTAAAACAACATATTTCACTGAGCTATTGGTTAATTGGGTATCTACTGAGGGACATCAGTATTATTTCCTGAATCACAAATTTTCAGCACATACTTTGGGTTTATACACTCACACAGAAAACATTACTTTTGTGCAGATTCACACATACATCCCTATATAAATCCATACACACATATTTGACTATTGTTCTTGACATGGATCAATTCTTTAAACAGTGTACTGTGAATTTTTTCTTGTTTTAAAGGTAGAAGTTGTATACAGGCAATATATTACTCATATTATTTGGACATGTGGGAATATAGAGGTGCATTTTCACTTTCACTGGACTCAGTCTCATTTTATTTCATTTTCATAACTTCTTGACATATTTTTCTCATCTGAAGTTGTAAGCAGCTGAGAGAGTATCTGCATTTCAAGGAAATGGCAGGATAATTCTACCTATAATTAATGTTTAGTTATAGACAAGCGATCAGGCAGTAATTTTGCAAGGCTGTATTCTCCAACTGGCTAATCAGACAAACAGAGCATGGGATTTGCATATGGTAAAACTGACAAGAAATAACCACGACACAATTATGCAGATCAGACACCAGAACCAATATAAGCAGAGGGAGATGCACAGCTGGTGATTGCCAGAATTCCTGTCAGTCAGCTGAGACAAAGTCATTCAGACAGAAAGCATGTTTATAATTACAGCCTTTTCCACTGGTGAGGTACTCAGCAATAATAAAAACCATTTGAAATCAGTGCTCTCACCAACCTGCAGGCATTTCTCAGTTAAGAAGCACAATTGCTGTTTTCAGGTTATTCCTTCTCTCCTCTTTGCCAAGGTTAACTAGTATTTGTGTCCTACACATACATGTTGTAGAGTACATATGTTATTGTATTGAGCATAATTGGTAGATTTTGGCAAGGAGTGGTGGGGTATGGAGCTGCAGGGATGGCACCAAGAGACCAGGGCTGTACTGGACACAACGGATTAGGATTGTCACATGAGCATATCTGCATTTATTTCTATCTGCTGTAGGTTCAGAAAAGTTTTTCAGAGAGCAAAAGCAACTTGAAGATGAAAGTAAGACAAACTAAATTTCACAGTCCTTATAGTACAGTTTTCAGTATTTGCTCACTTGGATTTAAATGAGGATTTCACTAACAACTTTGAAGTTACAGTATGCAGCTCATTATGTGCAATAGGACTAAATATTCCTTTATTGTATTGTTTAGGTAGAACTGATGTCTGGAACCAGCAAGTGCTTTTTACTAATTGAACATTTCTGAATTACCTGTATACTCAAGGTGAAATCCAGCAGCTGAAACACTGATATCAGACTGAAAATTGAGGTACAGATTATTTGATGTGCTGTTTAGAAGTGGAGGTATGGTTGTTCCTGAAAAGAGAATTAAAAATATTATTTAAATACACAGAAAGTGAAATAAATGCACACATAAGTGTGTGTTTGTCTCTGTGTGTGTATAAACAGAATTAAGGAGAGAAAAAGAGAAAGGGGGAGGGTGTGACATATAACCAATTCCATAATATTCTGTTACCATGGGTGCTATCAAATACCTGTCCCTATAAAAGTTTTTTTACATTTTCAGTGCACCACAGTATCAGAGACACGAACGATAGAAGGAAAGGTTAATACAAATTTATATTACTTGCTTTTACCCACAAAAGGAGAACTATTCACTAGGGTTTTTTTAAAAGCAAGAGCAAATCCTGCCAGCAGAATGATTCTAAACATAACAGTCACATATATCAAGCCAGATCTGAAAATATGTTGTAGGACTGTTCTTAGAAATGTGACGGACTATTTATTTGTGTTTCAGCACAAGACAAGATAATATTGCCTCTGATATCCTAGCATACACATGTATTTAGTATAATGTAAGAAAACAAAAGAAAACAAGAAAAAGTAAGGTAAACAGAGCTGTCTTCTTTCTCTAAAATAAGGATAAAGAATGAATCCTTTTGTCATGTACAATATCAAGAGATACCTATTTTTGAGGTCTGTATTTCTGGACCCTGCTACAAGTATGAGAAAAAAAATTGGATTAAGAGAGGTCTAGTTTGGAAGCCTCTGAGCGTTATTTCATTTCTAACATTTTAAAATATACAGGTCTGCTAAGTGATGATTGCTTAAAGCAGAAATAATATTACCTGCTGCTAATTATAGGAGGAACAAATACACATACCATGCTCAAGCATGCTTATATACATAGAAAGAGCTGTGTGTTTACAGTAAAGAATTGAATCTGTGAAATATTTATTGTAAAATCTTCTCAGTCACCTGAATAACTTCCAAGCCTCGGAGCATTGTTGTCAGCACCATCATAAAAGTCTAAGGAATCCCAATTGTGTTCTGTGGCAAAACTCACCACTTGCACCTATGAAGAAAAATGTGAGGTAAAGAACATAAATTTCTTCCCCTCTGTATTCAAGCTCAAAGATGACTCTAAATTGTAGAGTCATCTCTGTTGCTTTCAGTCATGAAAAGTTGTCTTGCTCTTCCTGTCAAAGAGAATGGAAAATCATCATTAAGTGAATAAAATGGCAACTATTTTTTATTTGATTGCCAATTCAAACTATAAATCCTGTAACCCTTAGTGTCAACCACATATTTACCTCTGTCAAGAGTCACACAACCATGAAAATCAGATTAGTATAGAATATGATTCTCTTGTTTGGAGGACATTGAGGAGAAGATGAAACATGCTATTTTCAATTGCCGCAGTTTTTTCTCTCTCTAGTTTCTCCAGGACTAAACTAGTCCCACAGGGATGCATGATGCTTCATCTATTTTGCCATTTTAAATTCTGCCTCCAGGTAAGAGAAAACTGCTGTATTTGGTTACCTTCATCACCAACTCATCTCCTGAGGGGGAGCAGTCACAAGCATGCTACAAACAAAAGGTAGAATAGTCACTTCATTTCTTGCAGAGGTGACAACATTCTTCCACTCATAGGGAGATGCAAAGTGGTAAGGAGATAAACTGCAAGGGGAAGGATATATCTGTTCTCATATAGTGAAATCACACCTTACAAAGTAGAGAAATACCAGATTCTTGTTCCTCTTTGGTAGGGGAGAGTTTCTGGTGTTAGCTTTTTGTTTGTTTTAACTGCGTACTGAAAAGCTTTAAAAGAGTGACAGAAGTATGATAAAACCCCATCCACTCTCAGAAAGGTGTGCCTTAGTCATTAAGCTAGAGAATAATTCTTCTTTTGCCTCATTTTTTTTTTCCAAAAATTGAATAGTTTCCACAGAAGAAATAAACACCAATTCCAGTAAAAACAAGTAATGAACTAAATTTTTTATGTGAAATATATGGCTTGGACCTTGTTCTATATGAAATGAATGTTCAGCTTGGCTATCTATTTCTTGGATGAGGGCCTTAAATATTGTCAGATACTATAGCCAAGGGATTTCTTTTTCTTAAGTGAAGCAGGGAAGGCCCTGACTGTTGGCATGCTTCAGATACTTGGAGACAGTAAATAAATCTATTTTTTCTTTTTTTTCTTACAACTCTAGAGTGAAAGAATATCACAAAGATTAAACACCTAAATTGAAATAAAATTTAGTAATTTAATCATCTCATTAATGATTCTGAAAAATGCAGCCTGTGATAAGAGATAAGCACTTCCAAAAAGCAGCAATGATGGCCTAAGTCAACATGACAATTATTGCCTAATTTAAATCCTCTGAACTATCTTCCTAGTATAAGAAATGCACAGAACAAAGTATCCTGACTGTCAGCTGTCCTAGTCAACTGTTTAAATCAAGTAGTGTTCCTCACAATCAATCTCAAAACTGATTTAGGCTATTAAATATTATTGAAAGCTCTGTAATGAAATTTATTAAAAAGCTTTCATAAACTGTCAACATTTTTTTCTGACTTTCATTATTACGTCTTTACCTACATAAACTGAGCTCTTTATTTATTCATTTTCTACAGCAGTCATATTTTGAACTAGGATAAACATAGAAAACTTGTTAGCATGATTTCTTGATGTGTGTTTTGCTAGGAATGTATTCAGATGATGCTTTGAAATCCTAATATATTAAATTCAACTGCCTGTGCAATAACCAGCTTTCTATCTGTTTCTTTAGTGAACTCCAGAGATATGCATGACTAAGCTTGATAGATACTCTCCTACTGTGTGTTCTATGAGATTCTTAATCTACATACGTAAACGAGAACTCTGAAACTATTTTAACGAACAAATTCCCCTCTCATGTTGAAACATACTGAACCATCTTTATATCACAGTGATCTTCCATAAATACAGAGTAAATAGCAGAGAGAACATATATAACTTGTTTCTAGGAGAACATATATAACTTGTCCTTGAAAGCAACTCACTTAATTCCACTCTGTTAAAGAGGATATATACATCTGGGGAGAGCAAAAAACAATTCCTAGGAAGGCTCTCTATTTCCCTTGGCTTATAAGGAGTCACTGATCTATCAAAATAAGTTTGGAAGTTCTGGTGATTTTTTTCTCAATAAAAGGCTAAAAGTGCGTCTTTTAAGATTTTAAAAAATCTTATAACTTTTAATCACTGCATAATTAAAACTATGTGCAACAAAGTCCATTTTCAGAATCATTAATGAGATAGAAAAACTGTACAGATAAATGATCTTTTCACCTTTTGCATCAGGAAAAACAGTTCTAAATATGATGATAGCAAGCAAAGAGCAAGTACACTTACTTGAATCCCAGCTCCCTCTGGTACTGTGATCTTCCACACACAATTCAGATTGTTGTCATAAGGCTCAGGATAACCAGGAGATAAAATGGTCCCTTTGCGCTTTGTTAAAATACCACCACAGGGCACTGAAAGGAAATGCATAAGGCAAGAAAAGTATGAAGCTTCAGAAGTGAGAAGACTTATTATAAAAGCTTATACTAGGGCTGAAAACTTTTTAAATTGATGCTACATTAAGAATATATATATATATGCCTCAGGAAAATAAAATTTTATATCTCAAAACTCTTCTTTTAACTGACCAAAAAAGGAATAGAAGAAAATTAGGATTATGTCAATTTCCTACCTTCCATTGTCTCCTAGTAATCTTACAAAAATAAAGCATTTTTTAAGGCTTAGATTGAAATTTGAAAAACTATGTACCATATTAGTATAAAAGATAAAAAGACGTAAAATTCTTTCTTAATATTGCTCCTCTAAATATTTTATAACACCACTAACATCAGTCTCAACTCCTTGATGTTTCTCTGCTTGTGTGAGTTATTCCATCACAGTCTGTGGATCTCTTGTATCAGTAAAGAATTTGCAAATCCTTGAAAGACTACATTCATCACATCTGTGTCCACGGATTAATAAAAGAGTTATACAGGAAACAGGACAGACACATTAAGTACCATCAAGTTTCTCTTTTGAATGTATGCCTCTTGTCTATATCATTAGAGGCTCTAACAAAGTATATTACAGTTTAATCTGCATAGATATTCTGTTGGTATTTGAGAAGTTGAAGGAAAAGATTGATGAGATGGTTTACCAAGTCCATTAGAAGCTAATGCATCACTTCTATGCAACATCACTAAATTCTGAAGGGATTCAGGAGCTGCAAATATGAGGATTTAGAAAATAGATAGGATGCAACTTATCTTAATAATAAATATTGTAGCTACATATTGCATGGCATAAAATTGATAGAATCTATTTGGAACTACATGGATAAATTAAAAGCTAGTGTCACTTAAAGTGTTTAAACACTTACTGATAACAGGATGAACAGTCAGAATGGTTGATGACAGACTGCACCTTGAGTATTGTGTTAATTTTTGGGCCCCTCACTACAAGAAAGACATTGAGGTGCTGGAGCAAGTCCAGAGAGGGGCAATAAAGCTGGCGAAGGCTCTAGAGAGTCCATCATGAGGAGTGGCTGAGGGAGCTGGGGCTGTTTTGCCTGGAGTAAAGAAGGTTCAGGGAGACCTTATCACTTTACAGTCTGAAAGGAGATTGTATCCTGTGGGGATTGGCCTCTTCTCCCATGCAAAGAGCAATAAGGCAAGAGGACATTGCTCTTTGTCAAGAGGACAGTGCCAGGGGAGGTTCAGATTGGACATCAGGAAAGTTTTTCACAGCAGGGTGTTTAATCATTCAAATGGGCTGCCCAGGGAAGTGGTGGAGCCACCATCCCTGTAAGTGTCCAAGAAAAGACCGGATGTGGCACTTAGTGCTGTGGTGCAGATGTCTTGGTGCTGTTTGATCAAAGGTTGAATTCGATGATCTTGGATGTCTTTTCTGACCTCAATGGTCATATAAGTCAATGATTCTATGTCTATTATCTGAATATGTAATAGTGAAACATTCACTAGAATTAAGGTAATTTAATATGGTCATGTCTGTCACTTCAATTATTAAACAGATTTAGTTTAATGCAATTTTCACCTCATATGTGTTTTATCACCTTAAATGACACAGGAATTTTCACACAGAAGGTGGCCTGTAACCCTTCCTCAGTTTAGCTTGACTTGAGACAAATAGCTTTCTCTTCCATAGACTAAATAGTGTATTAAAATATCAATAATATATTGTGATCAGTGTCAAAAAGAATGACTCGAACACTGTCAAGTTGTTATATTTGAAAAAAACCAAAGAGAATATATTTCAAGGGGAAAAGTAGTACAATTCTACTGACTAAACTGTAATCTATGAGACTAAATGAGATACAGCTATATACTTCACCTTCTTATGGGTATAGAAATTGTGGTTCTATTGCTATGCCTGAAACAGTCTAAATCAATATTATTTGTTTAAAACTTGGTTAATCATATTTTATCAATATTACTCAACTGACACTTAGTCTTGGTCTCTATCAGGATTTTGGTATTTTGCAGATAATCTTTTAATTTACTAAATAACACTCAGACTACCAGACACCATCAGTTGGTTAACAGGGCAGATGAAACATCAGCCTAATGAAAATATGTTCTTTGTTTTCCTTTCATCTGCTCACCTGAACTTCTGTTTATGTACTCTGCTGGAGTTAGTATCAGAATGTCATTTTTGCAATGGGTTATGATATTTTTATAAAAAATGCTGTTCCCTATCAGGAAAAATAAAGTGAGGAATTTCAGTACAATTACTAGTTTTCCAATTGGTTCAAGTCAGTTTATAAATATCAATGGTTGCATATTAATTTAAGAATTTAAGTTTGAGAATTTAATCTTGTATGACTAGAATCAGACAAAGTGTGTTTTCTGATCTGAAAAGCTTGCCTTTTCCTGGCAAATAACTAAATATTAATGTAAATGTTTCTAAATCTTTATTATGGTAGTGTTCTTCCTGATAGCTTGCAATATCTTGTTAGAGATCTGCAGTGTAAAAGCATCTTAGTCTTGCAAGAAGTCAAGGCACAAATTAATATTTCTGATTCTTGACTAAAGAGGGACAGCCAGGAACTTCCAGGGATGTTAATGTAGGAGAAGCTATCCCATAAGTCATGGCAGCAGAGCATGTTCATGAAAGTTGTTTACAGCAAGGTTAGAATAGAAATAGAATAGAAAGGTTAGACTATAAAGGAGAATAAAACTTAACCTTGAATAAAAAAGAAAGTAAATTAAAGTAAGCAAGAATAAAATGCTGTACTGATAACAAAGAATAAACACATTCAGCCAGAGAATGGTCCACACTTGAAGCAGTAATTAGTTATATTAAAAAGCCTTAGCAACTCACCAACGCATGTAGGGAGTGAATCATTCCATTGTGCCAATGCATTTGGTACTGTATCACATCTAATTGCTGTTGACCCATGGAGAATATAGCCTGGATTGCACTCAAAAAGAACCAGTGAACCAACTGCAAATTCATTTCCAATCCTTTTCCCAAACCTTGGTTCAGGCACAGAGCTACACTGCGTTGCACTTGTTCTTGGAACAGCTGCAAACATACAAACAGTTGTGGATTCTTAAGTTTAGATTTGGTAAGGGAATACAGATATTAAACCACCAATATTTAAAATGTCTGGAAGAGACTTTCAGCTATTTCCCAGTTGAGAACATTTCCATAATCCCCAAATGAATCTTCACAATAGACATTGCTCACTTTTGATGTCTGAGTTACTATTTAGGAGAGCATAGCACTGATATCCTTGCCAAGATTGGAAGTAATGCATAAAAACCACATGGAAACCTCTCTAAAATGACACTTATAAGAAATACTACCATGAGATTCTCAACTAATACAGGGGTTTAAAATAACATTTTGTGTCAGATATTTACATTTATTCATGCGGATTTCTAAATGTGTGTTCTGACTGTCAGATGAGGATTTATATGTATTGAAAGAATGAATTGGAGTTGCAAGTGTTGGTATATAAAATATTTCCCATTTGACCCATAAAAAGGCAAATAATGTAAATCAAGAAAAATACCTTAATAACAGTGAGATCATTTTTAACCCTAAGGTAATAAAATTTACAGCTATTCACATTTAAATTGAGAGATAAGCCAGTCACAATACCCAGTTGGATCTAACATTTGTCAATCAGATTAGCAAACAACCAGCAGCTTTGTATAACCGACTTCTTAAATTTGGAACTCCTCTTATGCTTCTTAAGTATTTGATATCAGCTTTAAAATACAGATAAAAGAATAGTTTTGAATATTTTCCAAAACATGTAGAAATAGTGACACCTGTTCTACTGTTAAAAGGCTATTACTTTCCTCTTCATTCTCAGTCTGTTTCTCTCTGATGATTTACAAACTGTGATGAACAGAATAAATGTACACATTTTTCTAGGCTGTCTCACCTTGATAAACAAAATGAAATCCTTTAGCTGTTATTGGTCCAACTGAGGTAAATCTGACCGTGATCTGGTTCCCCGAACTCAGTGGGAGGGATTCACCTACTCAAACAATGAAAACACAAAGACACTTTTTACTAAAGAAAACACGTGTCAACATCTTTGCAGTGAGAAATAATATTCTCCAAACACTGTTCTGCATCAGTAAACTTTGCAAGATACGTGCACTTTTAATATTTTATGTTGATAGTATTATGTCATTCTAGAAAATGGGGGTTAAAACTCATCTCAGTTACTAGGAACATTTGGGTTTTTTTCTTCACCAAAAATAAACAAACAATCCCCCTCTCCCAAAAAAAAAAACAAACCAAACCAGCAAACCACCACGACCAAAAACAGCAACATACACACCACGACACACAGCCCCCCCAAAATAACACAGAAAACCAAACAAAAACCAACAAACAAAAAAAAGCAAACCCCCAAAACCCAACAAAAATCCCAACTCCCTTACCTCTTTAAATAAATTCAACATGTAATTATCTATTTAATTTTACTTCTGTACAAATCTGCCTTGCTTTCCCTTTAAAATATCTACTGCCTATTTTAAATTACTCACTAGATAAAGCCATAAAGGCACAGAGTAAGAAGTCCTAAATACCCACAATGTTAGCTAAATATCAAAAGAAAAAAAAACTAAAAAAAAAAGAAAAGGAAAGAAAAACCAAACTTCATTTCATACATCAATGCAAGGACTTTGATGTGTTTAGTTCAAAATGTAGATTTCATATATTTGCCTGAGATGAATTTAACATGATGATCCTTTTTTTTTTCTCATTTTTTGGGCTAGATTTTATTTCTAGGTTCATTAAAAAAAAGTAAATAACGATATGCTGACAGTGCTATTAAAGGATACCTGAGTGAGATCCTGAGAGGGAGGATAACAAAGATGACTGTAGAGCTGGGCCATCATATACTTCAACAACGTCGTGGAGTGATGTCTGGAAAAACACAAACTGGCCAAAAACAACTGACCAAACAGAAAGGAAAAGAAAGAAGAGGAACCAGTAGCCAGACAAAAAACAAAACCAAAGCCAAACACAGGGAATAAGAAAGG
>VZRX01004410.1:0-42259 GCA_013398075.1 Notiomystis cincta | reverse complement strand
GGGGGGGGGGAAGAGAGAACAAATATGCATTAAGGTATGGTTTTAAAAATAATTAAGTCAGCTGTCCTGGTACTGAATATACATTATTTTTCATACCATCACAGCACTAAAAAGATGTAAATACTTTTAAAGGTACACTGAAGGTACAGAAGCCATATCTAAACATATAATCATTAAAAGATTCTAGTAATTAGGGAACAAAACAATGTTTCTGCTGTTGAATTATTTTCTACTTTCAAATTCTGTGCCCTCCCCCACCGAACACACATCTAAGTTCTCAGTGCAATTTTCTCCTTTATAATTCCAGGCATATTATTATAGACTATGCTTTATTAATTAACTTTGTTGATAACCCTCTGTAATTTTTACTTACCCTGGAATGTTTTATTATTTTAAAGAATATTAACATTCAAAATATCTTTGCTTTTGTGAAATAAATGAGAAACTGATTGAAGGCAACAAACACTTTTCAGAATGCATCTATTGAATTACAAAAATCTTTAAAGTCATTCTAGTAGAGCAACTCAATGCAAGACTTATTTTTGCACTTAAGTTCAAAGGTTTGTACAGACCATTTGAATCACAGGTGTTTTCACTTTCAATACAAGTAATCAGTGAGAAGAGAATTAAATTTTTGAGTTAGTTCTGACCCTAGTACGTAGAAAACATTTATATCCGACATTACAAGTAGTGGAGGGGAAATGACTTAGGAACTACACATATATAAATGTGGAAGCAGTCAGATATTTTTAGGTGGAACATCTAAAAAGAGAAACAGAAGTAGATCTTGTTCATTATCCAGGTTAGACATTTTGGAATAAATATTCCAACATGTTGCTACTAGGTGCTATTTGTCTGCCAAAAGTTCTACAACATCTTCATTTGGCGGGTTTACTTAAAGAAGATGAAGCTCTCACCTCTAATTCTTTCAATTAATTATACATCCTTTAAGTTTAAAAAATAGTATATTAAAACTGATTTTTTTTTCAAATTGGTGATTTTTTTTGACTGATTTTTTTAAAAATCAGGCAGTTCCATTTCCTTATTCACGATCTTAACATATACTCGTTTCAGTTTTTGAAAGCCTCTTTCTGAAGGAAAAGATTGGATGTTATATTTATAAAAATTTGAAACAAAAGCTTTTCTGACACACTTCCAAAGATTCTTGTCCATTTTTAAGAGGAACTATAAGTGAGATGCTGAATTAATTTCTCTTTAAATCTCCAGAAAATTAATCATTGATGGTTTTAATAGTTTTGCTTATTTTCAAATATTTGTCTGGATTCAAGTTTTTACTTTGGTGGTACTAAAGACAACTAACAAGCTTTTAATTCAGTGAATTGTTTCTGTCAGATTTTTACTTTTATCAAATCTTTTTTCATACTCAATGAATTTCATTTTGCCATTGAGATGAGAAAAGTTCCTTGTGACTTTCACTGTATGTCCCATTTTGAATTAAGTTTCAAACTATGTATGGAAAATTCAGGCAAGAGCTGAGGCTCCTGTAACAAGCACACATAACTTTTATCAAGAATTGTATCCTGGGAAAACTGTAAAAATGGAATTATTAACCGATATTTGTATTTTAATGGGCTATTATAAAATATTTACTTGCAATTTTACCATATAGTGAGTCAAATTCCAAGGTCTTTTCGTATGTTTTGTAAGTATTTAAATATTGGTTTTGACTCCAGCTTTGTTCTGTGAACCTTTCTGTCTAAAAGTATAACACTGAAGAAAGTGAACTGATATATGACTTAAAATCAGTCACGTTGAAAGAAAAAGGTCCACATATCATTTCTGGTAACTCTTTTTTTTCACTATCATTTATGCATTTCTTAATAAAATACAGACAAAAATATGAGAATAGAACCAGAAGTTTTCCTTGAATTGAGATAAAATGTATTAAGAAGAGATTTGAGGTGGCTGAGACACCAAGAGAATTGACAGAATTGACTCCCAGAAAGGGGTTAACATGGAACAGCAGGAAGCTCAAGTAAGGAGTTTTGAGACCTTAATTTCAATTTACAAGAGTCAAACTGCTTTCTCAAATTAAGAAGAAATATGCCATGGCCACTTGGGAAGAAATAATCTAGATCCTGTTCCTTCCTGGTTTTGTGCCAGGATAATTTATTTTTATTAATTGAACAGCAAAATGTTGAAATATATAGTGACTGATATCTGACCAGCTGACATTGTGTCACAAGAAAGGAAATTCTGATTACTAGAAAAAGAATGGTTCATATTCTTGTTTTCTGGGGCTCTTTGTTATCTACTCCATTTGGCATGTGTTCATTCTTTTGTTTTCTAGTGTTTAAAAAGAATTTTCTTAAAACTAAATATTAACTAACATATTTGAAACCAATGCAAAAACACCTTCTAAATTAACAAAAGTTGTTAAAATAAAATGTAAGTATCCACTATAGTCTGCCTTTTGGAAACAAAAAATTGAAAACTATTATCCAGTTCAAATAAAGATCAAATCACTTCAACTGAAGAATTTGGGTATGATTTTTTTTTTCATTAATGATGGATATATAAGCATTCTCTAAATAATGACTTAATCATTTGCTATCCCCAGTGATCTATTATGAAATACTGGAAGTCACCTGTCCAAACTCAATGTCTCAAGTTGGGCTGCAAATTATTTCTGAATTTATGCACTTCTTGGCCTTCAATGCTTTGTAGCAATACTATTTAAAAATAAAATATATGTTTCCCTGCATTTTGTGCTTTAACATTTTACTTACATATTTGGTTGTCTTTTATTTTACAAGATCAACAATGCAAGGTTATTCAAAAAAGATTTTCTCTTGAAATTTTGATACTTACAATTCATGCATTTCTTAAAAAAAGAAACAAAACAGATTTCTAAGTTTTTTTTAAATACATTTCCATTTATGTGATTTTTTTAAATGTCAAAATTCCAGGTAAACTGTAATGTTAATACTGCCAGTAATTTAGGACAGTGAGGGAATCCATTAATTCAAAATATACCAGCACAAGCAAGCTCCCTTTTAAACAAGCTGGATGAGCAGACTTTCCATGCCTCTAAATATCTAGATGTTTCTATGGCCTTCATCACTGTAACATCTGGACACTTTCAATGAGTTTGGAAAGCATCTACAAACAGATGGAATTGGCCAAAAATAGTTTCCTAGTTAAAAATTTCATCAAAGAAATTTTAGTTTCATTTTTAAAGTAAGAAATAAGCATGCATAGAATTTACATCTGCCTGTTAAAAAAAAAAAGAAATTAAAAAATACTGGCATAATTTAAATAGTATTAGGTTATAAACAGTATTCTTAGTATAATTCCTATCACAAAATTAGAAAATAACTGAGACTAGAAGCCTTCACCAATTATCTAGTACAATCCTTTTGCAAACAGGATGGCCATTTAGGGGGGATTGTTGTGGCCCATATATAATCAGCTTTTGAATATCTACAGTGATGGAGATCCCACAACCTCTTTGAGCAATCTGACCCAGCAGACTGCCTCCCTTACAGTTTTTATCCCTTGCTTTGCCTTTGCCTTTGCCTTTGCCTTTCCCTTGGCCGAACTGTGCCAAATCTCTACTTTTAATCATCTTGATCATCTTCAATATTTACAGAAGGCAACCAGGACTATTTGCTCTATCACCTTCCAAGGTACAAAGGTGAGATCAACTGGCTTATAGATCCCTCAATCCCACTCCTTGCTTTTCTTGAAGATAGGGATGTTGTTGTCTTCTTCCAATCCTTAGGAACCTCCCTCAGCTGTCACAACCTTCCAAAGGTGACTGACCTCCCATGCTCTCCATTTTTCCCACGGGTTTGCATTTGCCCAGTTTGTCTAAGTGCTCCCTCACCTAGTCCTCCCCTAAGGTATCCTTACTGTAGACTTTTCTGCTGGTCTCAGGGTTCTGGGATTGTTCAAGATTGGTTTACTGGTAAAGACTGTAGTTAAGAAGACATTTATTAATTCATGTTTCTCTGCATCACTTTTCTTCAGAGACTTCATCCCAGCTTCAACTCTATGTGGATTTTGACTTCCTAATCCCATTTTTTCAGTGTATTTCAAGTGTTTGTATTCCTCCTAGAACATCTGACCTTGCTTCAACTTCTTGAATTTTTTTTTTTATGTTCAAGTTTAATCAGCAGCTCCTTGTTCATCTGTGCAGTGTCTTTGCCACCTTTGTTTGATAGTCTGATCATTGACATGGATCATTCCTTTTCCTGAAGTGGTGATCCTTGAAAATAAAATGTATTTCCTGTATTTCTCACCTCTCCAGGAACAAAGTCTTCCAAAGAGACCCCTGAATTGCTCACATTTCTGACTGAATTGGGTCTGAGTGAGATAGAGTTCATTTTTCTTCAGCAGCCCTTGCAGTGTTGTGCTTTGCATTGGCAGCTGGAAGAGTGTTGATTACACACAAGTGTTAACAAGGGGCTGGGAGTGAGCAAGATCCCGGGAGGGAACACAACCAGGACAGCTGACCCAAATTAACCAAAGAGATATTCCTCACTATATGATGGCAGCACAGATATAAAACCTAAGGGAGAGAGGAGGAATAAGGGGGTATTTTTTAAGCTACAATGTTTGCCTTCTGGAGCAACCACTATGTGTGCTGAGGCCCTTCCCAGGAAGTGGCCAAACATTGTTCTCTGATGGGAAGTAGAGATTAACTTTTCCCTTTGCTTATGTGCTTACAAAATTTTGCTTGTCTTCTTTTGCTTTAAACCTGCCAGTTGTTTTCCATCTCATTCTCTCTCCCTTGTTCTGCTGGGAAGGGGACTGATAGAGTGGCTTGGTGGACACCTGACATCCAGCCAAGGTCAACCCATTACACGGACCCAGTAAAAAATTAAACCCAACTTAAAATTCAAACCTTTACAGATAACATATAACTGTCATTATTGTTAGTACTGATCAGGTAGTATTTTACCTGGACAAAATATTTTATATATTATGCCAGCTATTGGATCTAAAGAAATACTCTTAAGAGTTTTACATGGATAACAATGGAATAAGAAGATATAATTCTTCACCCTGAATTTTCCTTTCTTAGGGATATTTTGTGTGCCTAACGGTTTATTGAAATGAGAGAGCTTTAGTGTAAAATCAAGTCCACTGCTGTTGTAATTCACTTGCCTTTAATGAAATACCAGAAGGACTAACATGGTTCAAGCATTGTTATTACAGAAACTGAAATGTGCAATTCATAGAAGCCCTGCTGGTGAGGCTCCAGGTATTTGTTTGAAGGCTGAATCAGCATTTATAATGATAGGTCTTAGTAACTGACAAAGGAACATGAAAATCAGCCCTATTAACTATAATAGGACCCAAATTACCTTTACAGTTCTTAATACACATATATGTCTCCAATCAGAATCTATTTCAGTCTGGAATACATACATGAGCTATATCATGGTCATTATTTTCTACAGTAGTATCACTATTTCTCTTGCACCAAATTAGTTTGAAGAATTGAGCAAAATTCCAACAAATAAAGGACTCTGATAAATCAACTGATTTGTTAAGAATGATAATTTAAAATTGTGCTGGAAAATGGTAGTTTAGATAATTCTCTCCAATATATTTAAAATTTTTCTCCAATATATTTATATTATTCTAACTGTGAACAAAATATTAAGGTGTTCAGGTGTCTAACAATTGTGGTATGAAATAGGTCTAATTTTAGAGAGAGAGGTCTTTCAGAATTTGAGGTTACTCTGTAGAAGTTAACTTCTCAAAGTTTCAAATGTAATTTCTGTCATCAGTCTAAATAATAATTCAAAAAGAGAATTTTGTTCACAACACGGACAAATAAAATATGAAAATTTTATTTCACAGTGAAAAAAAAACCATAAAAATCTGTTTCTATGTCTAGTCCACTGATGATATGCTCTCTTTGCTTATGATAGCTTTATTTTTCTTTCCTATTAACGCCTATTAAAAAAATTACAATACCATGTTTAATTCTTTTTGGAGAAAGGAAAAAAAAAAGAGGATGAAATCTAGATTTTTGAGAAACTTCTTTAAAAACAAGAGAAATCTCTCACAGAAATAGTCTCTATGGTGATTAAGGACAACAAATATGCACTAAGAAAGGAGAAATGCAAATTTCTCATGCATCTTAACCCCCAAGTGTGGAGACTCCATTCACTGTGCTAAGTGGTGGTTCATGGTCAGTCAGCCAAATGATAAACAACAATGGAGAAAATCTATGCTTTAAATAAAGGGATTTCAGGCATAACTCCAGGAAGCAGGAAAATACTGTGTGAGGTTTTGTCTCCATGAGAAAGACCCAGCAAGTCTTTAGAGTTGACCATATTACTGTCATCAATCAATTGGTCAACTGACAGGAAACCCCTTGTGCCCATTCTCATAAGAAAGAGAGGAGTTCTTCACAAAATAGACACCTGCATTAAGATTTGACTACACTGATATGATGGCAATCACCTTCAACCAGGTTTAACCAGTTTTCTTTGCAGGAGTTACAGGGGTTTTTTGTTGTTTGTTTGTTTTGTGTTTGTTTTTGGTTTTGTTTTGTTTTGTGGGGTTTATTTTTAGGCTTATTTTTTTTTTTTTAGGAAGAGGATGGAAGAGTGCTTTTGTTTTGGTTTGGGGTTCTTTTGTTTAAATTTTTCACTTCTACAATTTCCTTTGGATGTCACTTTCAAGATACTTCAAACCAGCCATGGAGTAGCCTTGAAAAAAAATAAAATGCATAAATAAATACCAGAATATCTGCATCTAGAAATATATTAAAGTTAAGGTCCATCAATTATTTATGTGAAGTAGCTCTGCATTTATTGAGTGCAAGCCAAGAGTTTTGCATAACATAGTTTAATCATGAAAATTATATTTAATAAACTCAGAGATGAACTGGTACAAAGGCTTATTATGAACCTTTACTGTCTTAATCTATGACAAAAGCAGAAAAAAAAACTTTTTTAAAAAAAGTAATTTTTTTAAAAAGTCAGAGTCTACCTACTGTTGCAACTTCTATTTGCCCCTCTTACTGGAACATAGCCCTTCTCTTTAAATAACTCTCTTCATTTAAGTATTTAGCTTCATAACAAACAGCAGATAAGAAAAAAAAATTAAATACTGTATTTAGGATGAACCACTGTGATGCATTGAACTAGAAATACAAATGATGGACTGTCTCACAATTTTAAAAGTAACTTATACTCATGTAGACACCAAATAAACAGATATTTGCCCCCTTCTGCTCAGAAAAATGTCCAGTAAAATGGCAAGATAATTTGAGTGTTGGGCTTTTTGAAGAGAAGCTGTTCAACAATCTCTGAGAAGGTTTCTGAAGTAAAAGATTGAAAGATGACACTCTAAAGAGATGATCTTGCAGAATTCATGGATAAGAATATTGCTCTCAGTAAAGAAACCTAAATTAATTTGTACCACCTCACATAAAAGAATTAGATCTGATCTTTTATTGTTCGGTGTAAAACTTTAGTTTGACATAACACTGACTGTGTCTGAGTTATCACTGCTACTATCACTTCTAAATGAAAATAGTAGCAGAGGTGTCAGTTTTTGAAAATGTTTCTCCTCTTACATTTCAAAACATTTGGTTGTCTGCCAGTTACTGTTAATACATTCAGTCTACTTGTGTCTGTAACAGTAATCTTTGGTGATATCAGTTAGATTTCTCTGTAATGGTCGGTACTTCTCATCATATGCTGTAACAGGAAAATTATTAATTGTTTGTGTATATAGAGTCCCTGCTAATAGTATCCTGTTATGTAAATCTTGATTCATTTCAAAGCAAATAACAGAGTAAAACTGTTGTCTAGTGTTCCTGACCTTGGAAGAAGTAAAATTTAATTCCACCTGTATGAGCCTCTTGAGGTGCATTGGAGACCAGATGTCAAAATAAGGCTAGAGAGGGCTTTAAGTGTAAACCTTTGGAAGGGATAATGAGTGACTGAGCAATAAAATTAAATGGAGTTGATATATTAATGATAGAAAAAATAATCAGACATAAAAATAAAGAGAATTATTATATAACTGAAAAGTTGCTAAAGCTGTCAATAGGTAAAAGGAACCCTACACACACACAGATTATATATAAAACACACATAAATATATATATCTATATATATTTTCTATAACTGAACTATAGATTACTTTTTGAAACTTTACACAAGTTTCCCAGGGTATAGAAGCATGACTATACAAGTAAAATCTACGAAAGTCCTCAAATATGACAGAATTCTATTTCAATATCATATGTATAGCACAAATTTACTATTATTAGCAAATTAATATGAGTGATCAACATAAAAGTCATGGAGGTTTTCCAAATCACACATGGATTTGCCAGTTAACTGTACTTGAATAGAGTGAATTAATTTGAATATATACTAGTTCTTCTCAATGTATATGACATACACTACTGTCTAGTCCCTAATCTCTGTGGAGACTCTCCTTAAAGTCTGTGGAAAAAGCCTTTACTGAATTATCTGCTTTTCATCGAGAGTTATTGGTAGTCTCAGCTGGAGATGTCAAATGGAATCCTGCATTTCCTGCCACGACATCCAGATGATTAGGGAGGAAAAGGCAGAATAAATTATTCTCTCTGCAAACAAGGAAGATGTAAGGAAGGGCAGAAAGAGTTCTGGTTCTTAAAGCTCTCATGTGCCATTTTCCTCCCACAGATGAAGGTGAAGAAAATAGCTGTTCCATTCTATGGTCTCAGAAAACCAGAGCACACAGATGTAGACTGAGCTGCAAGGCATCCTCTGCTGTTCTTCCTTGGCTTTAATTCTATAAAGGAAATGTTGAACAGAAACATGATGATTTGTCCTCTCTCCTGTACTGTATTCCTGCATTCTCAGACTCGGAGAGGAAGAAGGAGATGGGATCTACTGTATTTAATGTTTGAGAAAAGGACATTTTTATCTGAATGCATGAAAAGACAATAAGAATATGTTTGGGGACAGATGATGGCGCAGTTATTAACACTAGAAGCTCAGCTTCAGTGAGGAAGTGATGCGAAACTGCTCAGAAAAAAAAACTAACATGTATATTTCCCCATAAATGGGCATAATTCCACATAAAATATGAGATTTAGGACTTTTCCTGAAACTGGAAGAGGTCTGAACTCTCCTAATCGACACATTTCCTGCTTTCTTCTAAAATCAGCAGAGTTTATTATACTACATAAACTATCATTCTTCCCTGGCTTGAAACCTCTGCTTCCCTTTCTTCTTCTCCTTTTCTGTGGCTCACATCCCTCTCTCCTGGCCTGAATCACCATGCATATATGTAAAGTTCTTTCAGGATCTGCAACAGTACAACAGTAGAGGGAAAACAGTTAAAACAGTATTTTTTATTTATTGCTAGTTATATCATGTTATATTGTATTATATTATATTATATTATATTACATTACATTACATTACATTACATTACATATTAATTACAGGATATATTATTTGCAATAATTTAAAAATGAGTAGTATGTGCATCTGCTATCAATTACAGAACCCTGAAGAAAGCATCAAACCATACAACTTTCTTATCTCTATATTGATTTGGTTTGACTCAACTGAAATTCAACCATCTATTATTATCATTTGTTTAAACAGATAACATAGATTTATTTAGAAAAAAAAAGTAACTTATAATTTAAACTCTTTTAATACACTTTAGATTTATTAAATTATATCTAAGATGTTGAATTTACCTCTTTTTGCCTAATCAATCTAAAAAGTAGATAGTTTTTGTGCCTTATTATTCACCATTTTAGCTGAGTGGAAGGAAATATAGCACTGCATTTAAAAAGAAAGGAGGCCTCTGTTCTGTGTGTCCTGCTTTCAGCCAGGACAGGGTTACATGTTGCAGTTGCTGGGAGGAGGCAAGACCGGGTTATTCTGTACCATCTCATGTCACTGTTGGGGCTGGGGGAAGGAAGGCTCTTGGAGGAGAAGAGGTTCCTTCAGGTCCAGTAAGCCTGGCAGAGAGAGCCATCTGGTACTGTCTGTTATCATCTGGCTTTTTTTTCCATGTGAATTGTTCCCTTTCTTATGCCTTCTGTCATTAATACTGTTTTTGTTACTGATCTTATTCTTTTCTCAGTGTGGTTTACAGTAAATTGTTCTTATCTCAAACCAGGATCTTTATTGCCTCCAATTCTTATCTCCAGTCATCCACAAGAGGGAAGGGGGATGGGGCAGCAAGTGGCAGTAAAGTTTTAGTGGGAGCACTAAATTGGACTGAATTTCCCAAATCACGACACTGAAATTTGCTTGATTTACGATTAACTTTTTTTTTTTTAATTTTTGAAAGAATGCCAATCTCCATGTCTTGCATGAAAAATGTACCTCTCATATGTTGCCTATGTCATTTCTAAACTAGGGGAAGAGGGTTGAAGTGATAATACAGCTGAAGTAGAACAGTTTGACAAAAAGAAAAATAGATGGCCCTAGGCAGTAATTATATTTTATTTAATAGACTGAGAGTAAGTTAACAGACCTGGGGCACTGACCAGACTGAAAATTAGAAATTTGATCTGAATAAAAGCTGCAATGAGAAGCCTAGTGATAAGTTAGGCAATATTTTGTTTGATATAAAAGACACTAGTTTCAAAATATCCTGCTGAAACGCTTTAATGAAGGTGTGCAGACATTTTCCTGTATTATTTCAGTCCTACATGTAGTTTTTCTTAAACTAAAGTAGGTCTTTTGTCACAAATATTTTTTTTTTAATTAGGTATTTTTGTAGTATATAAAATAACACATTTTAAATCTATGATATTGCCTAACAGATCCATCAGGGATTAATGCTATAAACCTAAAGAAAAGCAGAAGAATGAGGGAATATTTCACATCTACTTTACACAGGCTGTGCTTTCTGAGATTATTTTAACAAGGTAGTGGTCAAAGGTGCAGACATAGCTGCTAATTTGAAATTAACTCTTTTGTACAATTTAAACTTCTGGCTTCAAGTCTACTCTGAGGGGAATAGAAAGGAAGACAAAATTATGTGTTCACTTTTCTGAAAGTCCACCCATGAGCAATACAGTAGTGAGAAAAAAATATCTGAAAGTATAGTTAATTATATTGGTTTTCCTCTTCTAAATAAAAGACAATTCTTTAATGTTATGGTGTGGAAGTAGTCAGGACTCTCTGAAAGGACAAGACAATTAGGTGGCATGCTTTTTGCTTGGGCACAGTAATTGTAACCTACTGATTTTTTCAGTCTCTGACAAAATAGTGTGTGACATGAAAAGAATCCAAGACTTCACAGCTAACAACTACTGACATTTACTTTAAGCTGAAGAAGCTGCTACTCAGATAATAATGTTCTGAGACCAGTTGTGCACGTTGCATGGTCCATCACTTCATTGGTGCATTGTATTGAGAAAAGAGAGTGGCAAAGGTCAGGCGAGGCGCAGGGTGAGCAGGAGACCATCGCCCTCCCTGCCACTGCAGAAGGGTTCTGAACTGCAGAAAGGGGAATATCTTGTTCATCTTGAACATGGGCAGCATTTTTCAATCCTTCTTCATTGTGTTCTTACACAATTGCTTATATGCTTTGAGAAAACAAATGTGAATCCCACTTTCATAGCATCTGACTGTCTAAGCAAGATTTTCTGAAAAGAAGGAGGAGTATGCTGGTAAAAGTAAAACATCCAAATTTTGTTTACTGCTAATTTTTCTATTACAGTCTCTGAATTGAAGGAGAAAGGAAACACCTGCAACTTTTAGTTGTTTTCCTGCAGATCTTAACAGTAGCCTGTATATAAAAAGAAGGGATATCCAAACAGATAACAAATAAGGAAAAATTGTTTTTGTTGATGACTCTCGCGATGGTAATAACAAAATCATTCCTAAAACTATTATATATAAAGACACAAATTACACGAAGTTCAAATTAATTGTATTTTTCAAACCTTTTCACTATAGCTCTGGGATGAACTGACTTTTTAATGTAAGAAAATTATATATATAAAAAAAAGAAAGTAGCAATGGAACATGAAATTGGCTAGTGAAGTATTTAAATAAGGTGCTCAAATTTCAAGGCTGGTCTTCCCTTGATAAATTTGTGTTCAATTCTCTCTCTAATGCTTATGGAGGGACCACAGGGAGAATAACCTCTTAAGTAATACACGTAGTAGAAGGAATAAATAATTTAAACTCTGGAGTAACAATAGTAATAATAATAAGACTACAATAATAGAACAGTATTAAGCCAAAAAAGAGAAGAATCCTATTAAGATAGGAGGTTTAATTCAAGCCATACTATTAATTATGAAATAAGGGGGTTAGATTTAATTGTGAAGTCACTTTGAAAAAACTCTGTTTCTTCAATCACCTCTCAACTAATTTAGAGCTACTAATTAAAAGTACAACAGCTTTCTGAATATAATAATTATCTTTTATCATCCTACTAGTAAATGTTGTTGTTTAGATCAGATGATTAATCACTTCATTCATCTGAAACAAATTATCACTTCAGTTTACTGAATCATGGATGAAATTAATATTTGAGTAATTATTTTTCTTTTCATTAGTAGGCAAACCTGAAAGAAGTCCCACTGGAATACCAAAGAAGAAAAAAAAAAAAACAACGAAAAAAAATTCCTACTAGCCAAAATCATCAAAAATTATATAAAGGAAAAAGTTAAAATATTCCAGCTTTTTATACCAGTAAATATGAGAAACAGGACTTCATCAATATGATCCCTATAGTAAATATAACCACTTATTAGTTTTGAGTTTCCAGTCTGGCAACAGATGTGTTGCCAGTCTGCCTGAGTGTATAGTTGAAATGTGAAGTCAAAACCTAGGGAGTGTTTCAAGACCCTAATGAGAAACTTTTGTGGTTTTGGAGAAAGCAAATCTTGCATAACAATCAGCTTGTCATTTTAGGATCCACAGTCCTTAATAGAAAACAGGAATGGGAGAAAGGAGAATAAGAACAGGAGGAACAGATGGCTTGAAGAAATAAAAGTTTAACTTGGTGATTCAATAATGAGAAACCTCACAAACCACAGATTTTTTAGAAGCCTGTTTCTGATTGTCTATTATAACTTCCAAACAGAGCAAGTAGGTGTTCATCATTACATGTATTTTAAAATGCCAAGTCTCTCCAGGCCTCAGGTATTAAAGCAAAAAGCAGAGTATTCCATCCCATGTTACATTTAATGCATACACTGTTAAGAGTGGAATTCGAGGTGTGGTAGTCACAACAAGAGAACCACATCTCTCTGACATCATCCCAAACATTCACAAAACCTGGGCAGATGTGGTACAAGTGCTTCATCAGAGCAGTTCTCTTGCCTAGGTCTCACCCCATGTCAATAACAAAGCTTCTGTTTGCCTTTTTCTTCTCATTATATCAGTTAGAGGTGGGCAAATCTCATTAGCTGAGTGCTGGTTTCAGTGAGGCTTCACCCTTTCACAAAATATAGGTATATGTATATGAATATATATATGTATACATATTCATACCTGTGTATATACACTACTTTCTCTACTCTTCTCATTCCTTCTTTCACTATTCATCCCTTATAATCATCAAATTATGTGGTCCTCCTCCATTTTCCTGCCTTACTGACATACCCTAGCTGCCACCTCTCAGAAAAAAACAGAGCTGACATCCTGCAATTGTTTCCATGATGGCCTCCAAAACCAGAAATTCAACATCTTCACTAAGTAACAACTCAAAGCAAATTCTTCTCACCAAAAAGCCACATTTTAACAGTCTTTTAACAACTTCCCAAAATACAATTCAAGTTCTAAACACTTATAAAGAGGTGGGATTATTTTTTGCCACAAAATATGTGCAAATACCTGACTTCCAAGTTTAGGGCTTTTTCTCCCTTAGAGAATTTATTCACACTTTCCTGAAATTTACTCATTTTATCAGAGCAGATGCAACTTACCTATACCTAAAATTCAACTAGAAAAATTATTTTAAAAGAATTTTTTTTTTTTTTTTTTTTTTTTTTTTTTTTTTTTTTTTTTTTTTTTTTTTTTTTTACTATAAATTAACAACTGGATATGAACAACAAATGGCTTACACCTCCCTCCCCTTTTTTTCAGTAAAACAGATTGTTCAGGGATTCTGTTTTTCAGCATGTGGAATAATTAGGCAGTTGTGCAGTCAGGAATACATATGGAAGAAACACAAAGCAAAATATAGTGAGGATTGCAAAGATCTTTTTATTTGTTTTCTAAACAAAGGAAATTAAACAGAAATCACGGAGAGAAATCCAGAATCTTTGACGTTTGCATCTGTGTATACAGGGGTGAACACAGATTTTTGAATCAATACAGATAATCTTACTTGAGAGAGCATTGGCTTATATCCAAAGGAATATAATGAAGAGGAAAAGAGAGAAATATGGGCTGCAAGTTTGTAAATAGGGACTAACAGTGAACCACTGCATAAGCAGAAAATGTTTTGTAAAAGAAATTTTTGCAGTTCCTTGATCCTAGTCTGATCCTAACGAGATCCGTCCCTGAATAATATCAGAATATTTCATGATGGAAACTTGGCCATGGTTACACTGACTTGACATGATTTCCCTGTCCAGGTCTCTCTGTCTCTTACTGCCAACAAGTGAAATATGGATCAGGGGGTAGGTGTTTCTGCAGTTGTTCTGTTAGGATGATTTTCCCATTGATTTTTGGAGCTACAAAATAGGAAAATGCAGTGGAGGGCCAGAAATATAGCAAAAAACCCCAAACCATTACAACAAAAAAATCACAAACCTCAAGAGAAAGAAAGGCCTGGTCCCCACAGCTGGCCAGGCTTGAAGACTGAGAAAACAGCTTTTTTACTCATGCAGAGACTAAGAATAAAAATGGCACCTTCGGTATTAATACAACTTTATGCTAAGATGACCTAATAAATGGAGACCTGAGATTTTGCTATTGTCCTGCCAAAGTACTGCAATCTTGTCCTAAGAAGTAAACCTAACAGAAAACAGAATTGTTCAGAAAATATGCCACCATTCAGTCTCCTGCTTGGGACAGTAACATGTATTGGAAAGCTCGTAAGTGATGACTGTAATGTAGTCTTTCCTCTGATATTTGGAATAACCAGAAACCAGACTAATTTCAGCTATTTTAATAACAGCTTTTTCTGTGAACAAGATTTGATGATTAAATATTTAGAGCAGCTGGAGTCATACTGCTTAGAAAATAAAAAAAAAAAAGAAAAAAAAAGAAAAATACTTTAGAAATCTTTCATCAATTCAATCACATTTCAGTCAAATTATTTTACTTATTGGAGAACTGTGAATTTCTTTGAAGACCACAGATGTGGTCTTATCATTCGACTTTGGGTTTAGGCCATTAAAAAGACAGCTATACTGGTGAAATATGTTTATAGTCAAACTCAATAGCTTAAGCTATTTTGTAGTCTGTATTTAATTGGTTATTATTATATTCAAACATATCATTAATATTTGAGCCAAAACTAATCATTTTAATTGAAAAAATCTAAAAACAGCACTGAAAAAATGAGTTCAAATCATATGAAGCAACTAAATTCTTTAAATTTCATTTCAAAAATACAATGAATAGTTTGAGGTCCTATAAATGTCACCCTATGGTGACTTTTTTATTGGCATCTGCTCACTTGGCAAGCATGTTAAGCACTGAACCAATGAATGAAATACTACCCAGCTGTGAGTTTGAGTACATAAAACCATCTAGTCCTTCCTCTCAGAACTAAGAGATTCACAGTTAAGTGGAAAGTGATGCTAAACGACCTTCTGGTACTTCTGTAATTTATATCGTTAGCATCTCAATGACACAAATTCGTCCTTGAATTGGAAAAGCAAACCAGAAGTTAATGGTTATACAACTAATGCTCACCTCTATTCTTCAAAAAAATCTTAGATTGCAAGTTCCAGCTGTTCTATGGAAAGCCCATAGCACAGTAATCCATGTATAGTTGAAATTATGATAAAAAACATGCTCACTATCTAGCAAGTATGTTTGATATAAAATATTTTGCTACTGGACTATTCATATTTAAATAAAAGTAGTTAGTATTATTGCTCTGTGTTCAAAATACAATGAAAAATAAAAATATTTGGCACAACTTTGTTAAAAGTAGCAAAATAATCTTCAAAGGAATAAATTCTCTACATTAAAGAATAAATTATTTCATAGTTTGTATATATAACTTAAATTCTTGTACTATAACTATTTTTATAACAAATTCTGAAAATATTTGTGATTTAAATAGCACTTTTAGGTACATATATTATATATTCTGGAGAAGAGAATACTCACTAAAGTCCCTCCCAAAATCACAACAAAAATTATTTCTAGCATATAATCAATCCTGCCTTTCATTTTCCTTTTTCAGGTAGAAACAAATCCATTAGGTATTCATTCTGAAGACAGGCTATAGGCCATGGCTTCCTGTACCTGTAGAAAAACTACCATGATGCAGTCCATCACCTGAAATTCTTCTTAAGCATGCGCTCAACAACACTTTAAGAAGGAGAGATACTATTATCAAAAATGGACTTAATAATAAGACATTTTTTTCACCTCCACCATTAAGTTTAAAGCATTTGAGAGTGAGGAATCACTAAGAATAGCTTGGATTTGAATCATCCAATCTCAAGCCACTAAATGGTTGCTCACTCAAATATATCTGAAATTACCAGCTTTACCACATATGCATAAGGTAAAATCATGAAGTTGTGTGTGTGCAATGTGATTGCAGGATGGATGGAGACCACATATGCAGCAATGTTCTCTAATTCATTTATAACCCATGGTAGCTGCCACAAAAAATATGATAAAATAAGGCTGTGCTGTTTCTATTATATAACAAATAAATTCTGTTCTTTCAAAAATTGCAGATAGATGTTTTAGATGGGATGAATCTCACCATGGGAATATGTACCTCTATTTGTTGATTAGAGCAAGGATCTGAATGGTTTAGATTAGATATTTATTTAATTAGGTGTATAACTAAAACAAGAGGAGAGGTATTCCAGATAGGATTCAATTACATGTATACACACGTATTTGCTTTGCTTGCAAACCTGAAATTTATGTGCATATAAATCTGCAGTGCTTAAGGGAAGAACTTCAAGACTAGATACATTCGCAGATTTAGATCATCTCCACTTGGATTATACAGATTAAAACACAAATCCTGTCACTGCATCTGACTCCAAGAGTCCAAAATTTACATTTATGGTAAAGATTTTTTTTCATTAAGATTTTCATGCCCATTTAGTTTGTAGAAGTTAGACTTCTAAGCTTTTTATTTCTGGCTCAACACCAGTACATTCTTATCTTGCTAAATTGCACAGCATACAATGAGTCAGATTCTACCCATTTTTACTGTATTCATTATGTAGCTACACAATGTTCTTACTTTAAGGTAGAAATGAACCATGCCTTTTTATGGTTAATTTTATGCATTGTAAATTTCAGAAAAATTGTTCGTTTATCATATTTAATCAAAATAATAGTGGAAAATAAATTCGTACTCAGTCATTCAATGCACATTGAATGAACATTGAGAATATTCAATTTCTGTTGTGGTAGGAGGGTGCATTAATTTTTTTTCGAGCACAATGCACACAACCTACATATTTTTCTGGCTCTAAGCAACCAGACTCCATGCTTAAGCCTCTTCAGTGCTCTTCATTAACTCTCAAAATTAAATTTAAAAAAGAGCCAAGTGAAAAGACATATAACTACCATGTTAAGTCCATTCAGAGAATTTTCAAATCAAAATAATATCCTGGCAATGTGCTAAATTAACATAAAGCAGCATTTACATCAATGTTGTGAATGTTTCCATACTGATCATTAAAAATAATTACTTCAGTAATTGTAATTAAATATTACATAAAAATATTACCTTTATTAAGCTTACTGTCTCTGGGCTGAAAACTACTTCTGTTATCTGCCTAATATCCTTGCACAATGGTCTCTCATTCTGGCCATGATTTCTAAAGTCTATCATAGATGAAAATCCTGCTTATGTACCTTTAAATGAAGCTTAGTTAGCTGACTGGAGAAAATTGAAGAAAAGAGCTGCCATAAACATTTTAATGCTGAACTCTTGAACTTCAGTTTCAAGAATTTACTAAGAATCATTCTAATGTTTTCAGATACCAGTAAAAGACCCTTTGAAAATATTGCAGTAACAGAACAGTGTAAAGAGAAATGATAACATGGCAAATGAGTTGCCAGGAATGCCAAGAAAAAAGGATGAGGTGTGAATTTTCTGTCATCTCTTGGTATTACTTATACAACAGGTACTTCTTCCTATTGCTAGCAATAAATATTTGTATATACACCCTCAGTATTCCAGGATGCTTGCGATATACCTTAGAAAACTGAGAAAACAAAGCAGAAAACTGAATTACTCAAAAATTGGATTTCATTAAATTTAAATGATACAAGTGATAAATTAAGTGATACATGTTTTGAAAATAATTTTAGTTTTTATGTTAAGTGTCCTGTGATTGTCAATTTTTATGGTTTTATGCAAAAATTTTGCAAACAAATGCAAAAAATATGAAGGTTTTTACTTAAAAATTAGTTATATGGTTACCAAAACAAAAAAAAAAGTGGAAGGAAATGAATGGTCACTTTTCTTGGAAGTCATTTTGATTTGAAGTAATTTTTTTGGGGGGGAAGGAAAGGTGAAATTACTTACTTTTTATAAAATACAGGGTACAAACTGGATCAATGTCTCTTCTGAAATTAGTATCTTGAAATTTATACAGTTGGACACTCAAGTTTTTGGAGCAGTCTTTGTGGTTTTGCTCCATCTTGTTGACAAGTAATCATTGTTTGAACAGTGAAGTCTCACAGACTTTGAAGTGGTTGTTATATAAAAAGAGGGTAGGAGCAGAATCAGATTCCTTCCTATGGCGGCATTTTGATATTTTAGATCATATTCTTTCATTTCTATCTCCCCTTAAGCAAAGTATTGCTTAATTCAATAATTGTTTCATTTATGTTTAAAAATATTGATGTTAGCTATTCAGCCAGATATTTTTATCCTTTTTAACTTAAGATGTTAAACCCTCCACATTTAAAAAATGTCAGTCCATATGTGTCTGGCACATTTCTTAAATTATATTAAGATGTACACAGCAGTGATGATGGATTCAAGTTATTAAAGCAAATGTTTTACTGTAATTCAGCTAAGTATTATCATAAACACGACTTGGTTCTCATTCCCTCTTGATGTGAGGTTGTCATTTGGCACATTTTTCTACTTATCATCTGTCTTTGCCTATCTTTTTCTTTCCAAATGTAAACTGAGTTTGAAATCAAATCAAACAGTACTGAAATAACTTTACTGTGACACGACTGTTAAGGTGTCTAACAACTGTAGATGCAGTCAGCTGTCTAACAGAAAACACATGTTGACACCATTGTTTGCTCAGTGTGTATTTTCACTGGTGGAGTAAAATCTGTAGGTTTACCTTCCAGCAACTGGCAAGAAATTATTCTTTCATGGATACTATTAATAAAAATAACAACAATAATACCAAAGTTCAGCTGTTTGGTTCTATTTCTTTCTTTTCTATGTTGCTAAAATGGAATAACTCATGTCTATGTCCTAGAAATTCGAGAAAAGACATAAGCAAAAGCTGAAAATGGCATAAATGTGTCTGTGAATACAGGCAAGTTCTTCAGGAACTGAAGAGAATAGTGGAATTAAATTTCCCTGTTTACAGGAAGCAAACTGCATGTACCTTCACTGACAAACTTCTAAGAAATCTTGTTCCAAAATATCATTCTTATCAACAAAATTCTTGCAATATTTTTAATGCTATATTTTCCTGTAGAGGTAAAGCAAATGTTTCCATGGAAACCAGACATTGTCCCAATTAATTTTTTAGCTTCTAAGTAGGAAAAGATAGTTCTGATTTAAATTTCATAATTTTGGATGGTGAGAAAATCTATTTCTTTTCTGATAGCATAGCTCAAAGCCGATGTTACATACTTACATACACTTACTGTGTATGTTCAAGCTATCTTTTTGCTCCAAAAAAAAAGGAAAGACATTTGCAGAGGCCAGCTGATATAAAATTTATTTTCCTGTTAAAAATATTAATTTAAAAAGAAGTAGAGATGACACCATTATACAGAGCAGAGCATACAAATTAGGTCATGTCCATTATGGAAAAAAAAAAAAGAAAAGCTCAAACATCTGCATTTTAATTGTAGCCGAAGCTGTATTTCAGGATTGAACAATTAACAATCATTACACCACTTTAAAATATCAGTGGGAGAGTGTCAAAGAAGCTGAATCTTCCCTGTTTACAAAAGATTTTGCCTGTGGCACACTGTGTGCTTTTGTGAATCATTTATCTTGTAGCTTAAACCTGTCATAGTATGAAATATTACAACTGTGATTCTGCATGACATAATAATGAAACACTGGGAAAAAGTCCACATTGAAATGACTTTCCCACAGAATTTTTGACTTGAGAACCTGAGAAGCTGCAGATGAAATAAGTTTTCAGTACATCAAAAACTAATCCAGGCCAATGAGTTCCCTTCTACACACTGAATATGTTATTACATTTTTGTGGGTTTTGTCTATACTGACCAGGTTCTCACTTTTATTTTCCTCTAACTGTTCTTTGCTATAATTTCTCATATTGGATGCCAAAACAATTCTTGAAGACTTTCTATTCAGCAAATATTTGATTGCTGTATTTCACATAGAAAGCTGGAGCCATAGAGAAGATTACAGATTTGTTGCTGTTTTCTTTGAGAAAATTACTTTAAATTATCTTCTGTCAGCAGCTTTGCTGGAGTACCCCTTCATTCTCCAAAAGGCTATTTTGACTCTTTTTTGTTGTGAATAATCTCTGTCCAAATCTCCATGATGTGATGCATACTACCAAGAGAATTAAAAATGAAATCTGGTGTCTTTTTCCACAAAGACCAGATATTTTTTTGTGACCTTCTTGTCAGTGAGTGATCCCTACATACCAAGAATTGCAAGTGAAGACTCTTAATGCAATATCTTCTATCAGGACCAGATATAACAGAGCTACAGTAACAAAGTTCCTACTTACTAAAATTGATCTGAAAGACCTCAGCATTGCTGAATTTTAGGCTATTATTCTCTGAAATTGTACTTAAATATATTTTGATGAGTGGGAGATAAAAGCTATTAGATAAACCACATTCATTATTCACATTGTAAAATTTCAGATCGAGACAAATAATTACATTGAATGTAAAAAACTTCAATTAAATCAATTGTCAAAATTAATTTGCCTTTCTTAATAGTTTTTACTGGAATAATTTTGGTAATCCTATTATTGTAGGAGTATAACTGGAAAAAAGCAGGTAAAATGGAAATACCTGTTTCAGCACTTGTTTCAGTGTGTCATGTCTTCCTCATTTTGAGTGGCTACTACCAGATATGTTTTTTACCTTTCTCTTTCAACACACTTTTGTTTTCTGCACGCACAAAAGTGGATCAAATATGATCCATAATATATTCTACAGGTACCTGAACTAATTGTCAAAATACACTACTTCAATAAAAGAATAAAGTAAAGGTCTATCCCAAGGTAGGACAGACAAAATATTTAGATATTCTATCAGATTTATATTCCACAATATGTCACTGAATCTTTGTGTGCTAAAATTTAAGCATATCTAAACTTTTTTGTTGCACCAGCATTTTTTTGTCTTATCCCTGTGAAAGAGTCAAACAGAATTCCTTAATACTGTTACTATCATGCTTAGTGTGTAAGAAAACGAGCATTTCTCAAATTATTCCAGATAACTGTGCAGAGCAGTGGAATTTCTTCCCCACTTCCATGTGTTGTTTTGGGAAATATGGCTTTATTTCTGGAAATCACAAAACTACATTTCAATCCAGAATGTCAAAAATGTGAACTACAAAGAATTAACATTTTGAATCCCTTATTGTAGTAATTTTAAGGTTTTACATGTTGATATCTGTTTCATAAACTGGTATCAAACTGTTTCATATACTGATATCAAATCAGTAACTTCAGATTTGATGAAAATGGGAGGATATAAACTTTACACTTTATCTAAAAATAATCAGTTGTGTCAAAAGCACATGCTTCTAACAGCCAGAAATAAATCAAGAATTGTGCAAATGCCTTTCATTATTTTAAATATTTTTTGGAATAAGGAGAGATTGGCATGACTTAGGAAAAGGTACTTTTAAAAACCTATTTATTTTGTCTTGGTCTGTGCACCTCTGCACTATACACAAGAACAAGCTAATTGGATATTAAGAGAGTTCAGGTATCGCGAGTATGGCAGATGGACACGCAGCAGCTGAAGCACTTCTTTAATTTGGCTAAGATGTTTGCAGAATCCACATGAAGGAAGGTTAAATACCCATCCCCATCCCCAGGCACTTCTTGTTTGACAAACTGAAATGTGAACTGTGGGTCAGAATGAAGTCCTGCTTATCCAAGCATACATCTAAAGCATAGATACTTAAACCTTGAATGCTGCACAGTATGTGGCATACTGCTTACCAAGAAATCAAAGTGAACAACAAACCACCAGCTGTTATCATAGATATTTTATGATAAAGTGAGATAAAATAATTCATAAATACAGGGAGATAAAACTGTCTTTGTATGGGACAAAAGACACCATTAAAACATTCATCTAGTCAACAGAAAAAATGTTAGTATGGAAGTGAAGTTTCGATGGAGGTTCAGAGAATCTACAAAACCCAAGCAGACACATGCTGCTCTAATTTAATTGTCAGTAAAGATTATTCCATTGCCTCATGATGTAGAGAATCCAAGTGTTAAAAGAGCAACAGTACCAAATGTTTAAGATAAACATTGCTTCCTCTTGCTTACATGGACTTACTGGAGCTATGCTTTATTTTCTAGAGCACAGGCACGTGAAAAGAAACCTTGGGTGGAAGAAACTTTGGGTGAAAGGAAACCTGAAGTGGTACCATGAATGTGTTTGGTTAGCATCACAGTAGTATTCTAAGTTACATGCTAGTTATCACAGTGAGACAAAAACACTGAGCACTAATTTCAGATAAATGCAAATAAAAGTGTTTTGAGAAAATAATGCACTAGAAAATGATAAAAGTGTTAATAGAAGTATCAGCTTTAAAAAGCTTTTTCACATCAATATTTTTTATGTAAAAGCAACCATATAAGTCATCCAGAATCGTTGAAAGTATCCAAGCAACAAAAAGATATGAATGAGGCCAGACCTACTTACCAAATTCCTTAGGAACAGTGATAGAGTAAATACAGTTGTGACCAACACTATAATTCTTGGGGTAGTTTGGTGATAATACAGTCCCTTCAGAACCTGTTGATCGGCTTCCACAGGGTGCTAGAAAGTGAAGATAATCAGTTTAAAAAAATTTAATATAATTTAAAAAATCAGTTTAAATTGATTTGTTCTATGTTGGTATATGCTATTACAGGAAATTTTATTACACATCTACACTGGATTAAATTTGTACATCCTGTGACATAGTGAGTATGTGCAATTTTCTCATATATCAAAGAGAAGTGATGGTACTCTGCAGTTTTCCAGATCGATTATTTTTTCTTTACAATTTATAAACCATCTTAATAAAAATAATGATGTGGTTTCTATGCAGTAGGCTATTATTTACAGCATACAAAGCTATAATTCATTCATATGATGGTTTATACTATGATAAGAGCATAGATTATACAGCCCTTCTGCACACTAGTAAATTCTTACTCATGCCAATACACTCATAATGAAAAATGACTACAACTACTTAAGTAAGAAAGTCAGGATTTCTTGACTGAACATGATATACCACTTACTTATATCTCAACTATTTATATATATAAAGTTATGAACACATACTTTTCTCATCACAGAAACATCATGTTTATGCTAGCACAGCTATAATAATTGAAAAAATGGCAGACAGATACAAATGCTTTTTACCACAGTAATGTATTTTTCTAAGATTTACAACAAAACTTAGTATTTGTCATTATTCAAAAATGTCAAGAAAGAAAGAGTGTTATTTCTTTTTTTTTCTTCATCAGATGTACAGGTGCATATATATGAAACATTATTCAGTGTTAGTGGTTTCCTATGTCTATTACTTGTTTTTCAGACAGACAATTTTAGGGCCTTAATTTAGAATTAACCCTAATTTATTTTCAAGACTACGGCATCTCTTTAGAATAATCTTTCTAGTTTGGACTATAAAACATTTTTAATTAGTTTAGTGTTAACTTTACCTATTTAACAAATTTATTTCCTGTTAAGGCATTAATTTATAAATGAAGTAGTGCTCAATGTTTCATTTGCTAAACATATCTGGGGGTTTTTTGCGGTATTCTCTCAAAGTATGAATACTTCATGAATTATATTAACTAAGAAAAAGATTTTTTTTTACTATTATTCCAGAAGACTTGTCATTATAAATCCAAGACATTTATTAGTGTGACTACAAATCATATATTTTAACAGGACTTTTAGTTAATTCACACAAAATGTTTGGTGGAGTATACCATGAAAAGAACACACCTTTAAAAAGGAGCAAACTAAGGCCCCATCACTTTGAGAAAAGGTTTCTGCAGTTTGCATTAGCATGAATTCCTTTCAGAGTTTGACAGACCATGTACCTGAAAGGGGAGCAGATGGCACCTCCAGTCTGCAGACACAATTTGGGCATGACTTAATGGGTTGGTGTGAAAGTCACGGTATTTGAAATATGTCAGCAGAAGGCTCCTGACTTTTGCTTGTGCTCATGTGTCTGCATGTGGCAGATGTGGCACATATATCAGAGCTGAGCAAATCCACCAGCACCCAGATCAGGATGAGGTCTTGGTGAACCCTGACACACGGAGCAAGCACTGACTACCACCTGTACAAAGAATATTGTTCTCTGTGGCTGAAAGGATAATCTCAGGGCCTTTCCTCAATCCACCACCATGTGAAATACTAGAAACTCATGATTTCTTGTGAAAAAATATTTAGATAATGGAACTACTGGGACTTTTTCCAAGAAGTAGTAAGTGTCTTGGCTGAACCTCGTTTGCAGAGACTTATTTGCCATGATTTACACGAAGTAAAAAACACTCAGTATCTAAATGTGGCAAATATTTGTAATAAAACCAGATCTGCATACCAGCTTGTAAGTACCCAAGATTTTCTGTTTCAGATTTTGGATGAAACAGAAGTGAATATGGAAGAATATTCACAACAAAAGCAATAAAATAAGAGAAATAAGATTGCCGAAAAAACTTATCCCTAAATCTATCTTCCTCTTTATTGTCTGTAAGTTGAATTATTAAGCTACAAAGACCAATACCACTGTCCCACTCTAGCACTTATTACACCTTCCTAATCAGCAGATATAAATAATGTGCAAATTTAGGGTAAAACTACAATTACATTAAAGTCAATGGCATTGACCCAAAAAGAAACAGAATTTCACCCTTAATGAAACTTGAAGTCTTAGTACAGAAAAGCAATACTTAAAATAAAATGAAGAGCTAAGTATAGTCCTCAGCATATAGTAGACCTTTACTTATAAGGAAAAATAAAGGGTTTTTTATAATCTGATTCTTTTTTATTCTTACAGGTTATGCAATTAGTAAAGGCATTGTCTTAATTGGAAAGAAAGGTTCTTACACTAGGATGCTTAAACCAGAGCAAAATATATTAGATCTAGACAAAATATGTCATGATACTTGCAAAATAGTATTATGACAGCTGGTATAAAAAATGTCACAAAATAATTTCATTGAAAAATGCTTATATATCTCTGAAAGTCACTAAACCCAACAATTTTTGCAAATTAATGAAAAAACATCTAGTGCCTTCTAAAATCTGAGAGATCTCATTAATACTGAAGTATGGTTAAAATAACTTCCAAGTGTCTAAGTGGTGAAGATAATACCATTTTCTTTTAGAGCTGATAATTAAAAGGTTTACATGACACTTTGTCTGAAACATCTAAACATTTTTCCCACACACTGAATTCCATGAAAACAACATACATCTGCACTGGATTTATAATATGTTTATACAAGAAAAGCTGGTGTATATATCTGTTCGCACAAGGGAAGAAGAGACACAGTATGAGTTTGAAGCAGGATTTCCAGTGAGGATCTTTTAGGTGCAAAGTCCTTCAACAAGAGCTGTCTGCAGCCTTTGTTACAAAGTGCTCAGTATAGATTGGAGTTAGACATGAACTATTTGTCACTCTGGCATATGCACCATATAATCAGCAGCAAGAACATAATACCTGTGTTAAGTATTTCTTTCCTTGGTCTTCTCATTCTGGACTTTTTCACTTAGCCCTTTCTGGGTTTACCTTTTCCATCATTCTGTTCCTTATTTTTCAACTGCTTATGTAATAACTCTACCTTCACAAGAATTCACATTCCTGGGTCTCAAAAACAGCTAGTATAAAGGGAGGTTGGTTCAAGATGTAAGCATCCAGTTGACCTTTACAAGCTGAGAAAATGTTACATTTTGTAAATCATTAGGTAGTAAATAATTTACCTCTTATAGCAGCCAGATGATCCTCCAAGACATTCCCGAATGTATCAGGGAGGAGGATGAGGTTTACTTGATATTTTACTAAACTTAGAGAGTTCACGGACTATATTTCCTTCCTTGCATTTTGGGAAATGTTTAATTTAAAATGCCAAAAAGTTTCACGAAGAAGAGATTTTACCCTGACCATTGTTAAACATTGATCCTCAGAAATCAAAGATAGACAGAAACCATAGCTACAGTGACCTGAAAACATTAACTTGATGCAAACATAGATTTTTGCCCCCAGAAAACAGCTAGCATCACGTTGTTTGACTAGATGTAAAAGTCCCATTACTACCATGCTTCATTCAGCTAAGTAGGTCTCATTGCCTTTGATTCAGTTTTATGGTGTAAGGATTTATTTAGTTTCCTTAGGAATACAAAGTCAAAGACTTATAATTTTGAAAATCAACTTCTCTAATTATTATGCTCTGCTTTGAAAAGTCTACCTATAGTAAAAATCTAATAAACCATCACACCCACAAATATAAATTGTTAAAACAAACAAACAAACAAACAAAATGCAACAAATGCTGAGAACCATTCTCCTGGGAATGTAAAGGATCCTGCAGAATAAAATAACCCAACCAACCAACCAACCAGCAAAAAAAACCCCAAAAAACTTCAGGAAGCAACTGATATTTTCTAATGTAATTCTCCAATAGTATTTCATTACTTTTTAATAATGTTTGCTTACACTCTGAAATACTGTATTCCCTTATGTATTTATTTATGCTCTAGCTTATTCCAGTTTGTTCACCAAAATGTTATGCAGTGTGATGTCTTTGTCCTGCTTTCCAGGGTCAGCAGTGGAGCACTGGTGGGAGAGCAAGGGACTTGACTGTGGTAAGAATGTGATAAAAATCAGTGTGTTGATGCATCATGCACTGTTTCCTTGAAACATTTTTAGCATTAATGGCAAAAAGTTCCTGTGTGTGCTGAACTTTAATGATATCTTGCCTTGAAAAATAGATCCCCTGTAGCCCTTGACAAACCCTATCACAAAACCAACATAGTATCATCCATTCTGTATGTAAATTGGCAAGCATTTTATCTGGAAGATTACCCACCTTGATCATTAGTATTCATGTGCCTTTGTCAAAGAACTACATTCTACCTCATTATGGCAGTGTATTAGTAAATAGAGAATGCAATATAAAATGCATTACCATCAGAGTGACACCTTTTCTCAAATTTCAGTAGTTGTAAAAGAAATGTAGTTTAAAACCACAGAGGGGAAATCACCCAGAAGAACAATAGGTTCTTGTAATCTATGCCTAACTACTGCTATAAAGTCAAATCCTCTGTGCCTCCAGCAAAACAATGCAGTGTTAAAAGCCCCAGTCATGTGCTTATTGCTCATATGTTTTTCATCAGGCCTTTGTAGTTTAACAAAAAGGAAGAATGCACAAGGTGAAAGTTTAATAAGAAAAAAAAATGAAGAATGGACTACCTAAGTATGAGAACCAATTTCAAATCTCTTAACATTTTTTTTAAAAATTAATATTTGGCTATCAAGATTTTTTAATGCAGCTTCGAAGTTTTTAATTCCTACTCTTGCTTTCAGATCACCTACTTTCTAGCTCTAGCTAAGATCTAATATAATTTAATTGTATTTGCAGATTTAAGTGCCATATTGCGCCATCCATTTTTAAGCAGCAGTTCTCAATGGAATCAATGGGGAATACTGCTTAAAAATGAATGGCACAATATGGCTTTATGTCATGCAGATAAATTTGATTACACAGCTACAAATACAATCAAACAATAAGAACTGTGCATACAGTCTGGAAAAGGAAGGGAAAAAATGCCTTGAAGGACTGGTAATAGGATACTGACTTTTTATCTGACGGGTCACTTTCAAAATCCAGTCTGATATCCAGCATTCAATTCATCTAAATGAGCAGGTTCAGAAAAATAATTACTTAGTGACATGAGTTATGTTTATAAACTTTAATACATTATTGTCATTTAACCCCAGCTGGAAACTAAACACCACCAACTCACTCATCTCCCCTTGTGGGGGAGTGGGAGAATTGAAAGGGTGAAAGTGGAAATTTTAAAGAAAAGGAAAAAAACAGAGAAATGTAACCCATGAAAGCAAATGAAAACTTGCTCACCATCAAGCAAACAATACCTCACTAGATATTGATCAGTGGCCCCAGGCCAACCTCCCCCTATATTATTGCTGAACAAGATGCCATAAGGAATGGAATGTCCCTTTGGCCATTTGGAATCAGCTGTCCCAGCTGTGTTGTCTCCCAGCCTCTCTACCCCTCCAGCCTGCTCACTGGTGGGATGGAGTGAGGAGCAGAAAAGGCCTTGGCTCTGTGTAAACACTCCTCAGCAGGAATGAAAACCCCCTGGTATTATCAAAATCAGCAAAACTCCAAACCAGGTCCAATTAGCTGCTACGCAGAAAATGAACTGTGTACCAGTCCAAACTTCCACATGCATTAAATCACTGGATGCTCTTTTTCCTAGCCTCATGCAATACAATATCATTCTATTATTCCTTTGTAGTCCAATTATGAGATTTTCAGTTGCAATGATTTCTTGTAATGGTTATAGGTAAAAGAAAACAAATACAATGACTGATATATCACCTTTTAGGTGTAAAATAATTTTAATGCAAAGGACATTATAACATATAAAAATGGTAGACATTTATTCTAAAGTTCTAAATTAAAGGTATATTTATTGTGGATATCAGTCTGTAAATGTGAAGCTGATGAACAGCCTAAAGATGCTTTGACAATGCAATGAACATGTAAAGGATAGTCTGACATAGAAATGTATGTTTTAGTTGCTACTTGGGAAAGCTGAAATACATTAGAAATAAAAAGACACCAAAATATACAGAGAAAGTGCAACATCATAATGCTGAAAAGGAGCATGAAAGAAAAAAATATAATGAAGAACATAGAAGACTTCCGTAGTCTCTTCAGTTTTCACAACAGAGCTTAACTATGCAATCAAAACTGATGTAAAAAATAAGAGAGAAACTCAGGCCAATATATGTAGATATATTTGAATGTGGTTAGTTAAAGCAGAGGCCAGCAGAACCCGGCAATTTCAAAATTTACTAAAGCAGGCCCTGAATCAGTAACAGAAAATGCGGAAATGATGGCATTATCTAAAAACTAACAAACAAAACCCCCAAAGAAAAACTAAACAATAACAAAAAACAAACAAACAAACAAAACACTCAAAAGAAAACAAACAAAAAAAACCAAACAAAACAACCTCCCCTCAAAAGAAACTGAGAAATTCTAAGTAGTAACTTAAAAAAAGTATTGGCAAATGTAGAAATGCAAGATCAAAAGCAGAAAGAAACTGTTGCAGGAAAACTTATCAGATTTTGAGATTCAGTGAAACATTGCTGTAGAAAAAGATGTATCTAAGCTAGGTTTTAATGGAGACATAGAAGGTAACATTTTCGTTCCATTTAAGAGCAGTAAATTCTCAGCAAGAACATCACATCAAATGTTTACCATTTGAAAATAACAGAGTTCTGCTTTCATATTAGCAAGAAGTTAAAATACTACGAGGGGTTTAGTCTCCAAAAAGGAATGAGAACATGGGCAGTCTGGTCACTTTTTAAAGATGTGGTAGATTGAGATAAGTATTAGAGAAATAATTGCCAGCAATTCTAGTACAATAAATTAATTTTGGATTTTTTCATAAACATTTTTGGGAAGTTACTTAATTTTTTATGTGATTCCTGGAAAAAAGAGAGATATAAATATCTGTCCCAATGTGTTAAGAATATCAAAGTAAACAAGAGACAGTATTTATTGCAATTGGTTATGGATCTATCCATATTAATTGATTTTAAGATGACAAGGAAGTTTGCTCAATATTCTTGGTGCTACAAATGAACTGCTATAGCGTGATGGGTTATTTTATATTTTCTAGAAGAGGAACTCATAAAGAAAAAAAGATTATGAATTTAAAAAGTACAAAATGGGAAAACACCTAAAGGAAATTCTTAAAAAAACCCCAACCAACAAACAAACAAACAAATCCTCAAGAACCTAAACCTATTTTCAAAGTTTTCTAAAAGATGTATAAACAATAAAATATGTCTTGTAAGGAGAAAACCAAAGAGATCAGAATCTGTATAGCAGATAATTAGCAGAGAAACATAATTAGATGCATTTTAAGAAGTACATTTCAAGAGGAAAGTACCTCTTTCTTTCAAATAAAGACAAGAATTGGAAAATTTAGCAGTGCTTTTGATGCTAATACACGAAGTTTTATATAAATACATAAAATGCAATTGAACACACTATCAAATAATTTCTATGTAAATTTATTTAATAGTTCATCAACTTTTACCACCAAAGCCAAATAAGCCAAATAACTTTCTATATTGAGTTTCTATTTCTTGAAATCTTTTAAACAAAACTAGATGTTTTTCTGAAGATACAAAAAGCAGATTTTATACAGATGATTATAAGATATGCTTCTATATTCAGAGGAAATCTAACTTTAGAAACAATGTTTGCTCTCAATTTAATGATTAATTAGAAATATCAATTATATTCATTTTTTTCCTGGTGCACAGAGTTTTCAAAAATTCCATATAGTTTTCTCAAGAGCTGAAATCATGTGTTGCTTAAAATTAATTTACTAAATTTACTCATTTTAGCCAAGTGTAAGAGAAGTGTGAGATGATTTTTTTCTTAATAGAAACTGAGATGTGCCAGAAGGTTAAAATCCTACACTGTTTTTATGTTGTAGAATGAGTTCACATCTGATAGCTCTTCCATAATATTGGCCATTATTCAAATATACAAAGTATCGATTTACAAAATTATTTCTTCCTTATTTATTTTTCCTATATTTTTCAGGACAAATACAATTAGCTAGAAGTTAAACATATTTCTATTTCTGCCCTATCTGAGTAAATTCAAGTCCATTTTAGATGAGCAGTAAAGTGAACAAGCATAAATGCAAAATCCTGTGCTCCTATTTGAACTGTCAAAGCCCTAGAGAGAATACTAAAGGAAATTTGAAGAGTCAGATTTCCAATTTTATAAGCCAAAATCTAATTCTATATAATGATTCCATTTTTAAATGTCAGGGTAGAGCTACACATCATGAATTATTTACTATCAAGGCCTGTGGCATGTAAATGTCAAAATCTTCTACAGCATAATCAGATACCAAAAATGTGGTTTATATATTAATAATTTTAAAATAAACCTAAAAATAATCAGATTAAAATTAGCCTTAAATTATAGGAATTTTAATCTGTTTAACAGATGCATTAAAAAATTTTGAATTTAAACCAGTTAAACTTTAATGATTATTCTTAGTTCTTCATTTTTCTGCTAATAGTGTGAGAAAATAGCTTTCTGAAAGAACATTTTCTTCAACAGAGAGCAGTGGGTTAAATTAACTTCCAATGTGGTATAGTCTTCTAGAATCTTAGGTGATGTCTAATGATAATTAAGGGGGTTTTTTTTAATTTTTGAAGGAATTGTGTGCAGCTGATGAAAACTTCTGTTATTTGCCTCTAGAACAAGGGGTGGGATCTGAGTTCTCCCTGTCTCAGTGTTCCCAAGCAAGCTGGAGGATGCTGAGGTTTCTGCTCTTGTTCATGTTTCTCACTGCTCCAGTTGATAAAACCATTGGAATGCCATGTGAAACCTTTCCAGCAATCTTTCACTGCAGAAACATCCACTTAATAAGGTTGTATTCCTTCATTTAAATAATGTTATGTTTTCTTTTGCCAATAAAATTGAATTAAAGTAGCAGGCTCTGAGAATGGAGTCATCAAATAGGCGAAAATGTTGTAAAACATCTTTTGTCCTAGAATAAAGATCTTTGCAGTGAAACAGTCTCTGCTTATAATAAATGAAGGTGGAGTAGGTCTCTGCAGTCAGTTTGTGCCAAAGCACACCAGTATTATAGTTTCCACACCTGAAAAAAAGTAACTAAATAAAAGTTTAAACATGCTTTTCAAGTCAGCTGTCTGCAGCAAAGACTTGGAATGATATTTAAGGAACTTCTGAGGGAAAAGGAACAATAATTTTAAAACAATTTAACTGCCAACAAACCAAACTAACAGAAAAGAAGAGAAAAGGAAATTGGCAGTCTTCTGGGGAAGACCATTTCAGAGTCTTTGAAGTATATTAAGATAGCAAGAGGAAAAGAGCATTATATGACAGATATGTAGAAGCAAAAATAAATCAGAGATTAACAATGTTTAACACATTTTAGCTACAATAGCAGAATTGAGAGATTGATGCATCAGAAAATATGAATCAAAAATATGTAAGGATTTGCAGATCTCTTCACAAGAAATAATCATCTCTTCCAATGAGAAACTTCCTTTTTTTCTTTTTTTTTCTTTTTGAAGGTAATATAGCCTACTTACTATTTATTTATTCATCTGTGCACTCTTCATAACTAAATGATATTTCATTACTTATTTGGTTTAAGAATAATTCCTACTATGTTATGAAGAGCATGATGATGGCTTCTAAGCAGAAGAAACGTAAAAAATGTGAGGATGAAAGTTAAAATTATGAGCTTTCTTAGAACTCAGTAACTTTATGAGTTCATTTCAAACGTCACAGAACAAGGAACCTACTTATTACTATAGAGCTCATAAGTGATATCAGCTCCTGAATCCTGTTTTGGTAATAGAATTTTCACTATTTTAGGTCTGGGGAGGCTGTAATGAGAGTATTGCCCATTCAAAACCCCTCGATGTTGCTGTGTCCTGCCTATTTGCATGTCTCTAGAACGTTCTTTTACCCAAATGAGTTTTTAAGCACTAGCACTGAATCACAGCTGGTACAAAGAATAAGCTTTATCTTGAATCATCTGCAAATGTTATTACAATACTAGAATAAAGCTTTAGGTTTCCCAATGATGATCACTTTGTTTCCAAGTGATTTGAAATATTCTGAGTGTGTGTGCATCAGCAGTTTAAAAGGAAACTTCTGGAACAATTAATGATTGTAATTTTAAGTTTGAGATCTGACCGTTAATGATAATTTCACTGAGGTCAATCTCAGTTTTCTTTCCTATCGCTGCTGTTTAGGTTTGTAACACAGACTTTTAAATTAAATTTAAAAAGAAAGAAATCCCCACTTTTCAAACTTAGACTAATGAAAATGAAAAAGAAGGAAAAAAGAAGACTGAAACAATACACTACACATAATTAAAGACACAGTCAGATTAGAAGTAATTAAAACTAATCGAGAAAGTTAGGAACATGGACTCCTGAAACACAGGAAAGAAAAGTAGGGTCAAAAAAAAAACTATAAAACAGAATAATAGTCAAAATAACTGGTCAATGAACAGTTATGAGCACAAATACCAATTGAAAATACAAAATAAAACAATTCAGAATTGACATTTAAAATATGCAGAAGACAAAGAAAGAAAAGCACCCATGAAATTTTGTGTGTGGGAAACTTTCACACATGTTGCTGGGATCTCTAGTGATCAGCAACCCAGAGAATCTTATTTACTACATTTCAAATCACCAAGCTGAAGATTGCATAATATACAGAAAAAAGATTTTTAATTACATTTCTCAAAAATTTAAGACTGTTTTATTTCCTTGTAATAAGGACTATATTTAAAAACTCCAATTCTATTTTTCCTTGAATTATGAATGGTGAGAAATAGACTCCTTTATATCTGCAGGCAAGAAGCAAATATGACTTTCACGTTATATTTGTTTATTGTATTTTAACACTGCCTCATCAGAGTATATCTCATGGGCTAGGATGCTCTGTGAGGAAAAAATATCCTTAAATATAATTCTGATAGAATTTTGCTAATCTGCAGACTAGTCATAATGAATTCAAGGTAATTTATCTTGGACTGGAGCATCTCTCTTACAAGAGTAGGCTGAGGGAACTGGGTCTGTTCAGCCTTGAGGAGATGACTGAGAGGGGACCACATCAATTTCTATCAGTACCTGAAGGGAGGAGGTCAGATCCAGGCTCTTCTTGAAAGTGCAAAGGAATAGGACAAGAGGCAATGGGCAAGAACTGATGCACAGCAAGTTCCACCTGAACATGAGGAAGAACTTCTTTCTGTGCAGGTCATCACACACTGGAACATTTTGCCCAGAGAGCTTGCAGAGTCTTGTTCATTGGAGATGTTCAAAAGCCACCTAGACACAATCCTGAGCCATGTGCTCTGGGATGACCCTGCTTAAGCAGGGAGGTTGGACTAGGTGACCCACTGTGGTCCCCTCCAACCTTGCCCACTCTGTGATTCTGTGATACTTCACAACCAAAATTTAATTATCATCACATGACTATACATATAATTTTGTGATAATATGAAAACTTTGTCATCTCAATTTTATGTGAATTTGTATTGGACAGAACAATTCATATGAAAAATATGTATGGGATCTTTGCCGTAGCCTTCCTTTATTGATTTTTTTCTAGATAACTTAAAACTGGACACCACATCAATCAACAACTTTCAATTCTTACCTTGTAATCAAATATTATCCTAATGCATTGTAAAAGATAATATTTTTTCATGGAACACTGCCAAACAACTTTAAAAATTCAATTATATGGTATCATCTGGTTGTAATTTAATTTAGATGCTTGTTGAGTTCTAAGACATCCCAAAAAGATCCGCATTCTTCAAGTTATATTGATTTTTCTTCAGCTTGTTGAACAATGTGTCTCCTACTTCTACTTTTTTTTTTGTTTTTTAGTAATCTCTTCCAATTTTCTAACTGTGGAAATTGGCCAGCTGCTCATCAAGGAAGATTTCTGACAGGTTCATCACCTCCCACTGCTTCGATAGAAAGGCTAACTTAACCTCAAGGTCAACATTTGTACTTCAAACACTTCATATCTATCTCCTTCAGAAGTACAGAGAAAAGACTGCCTTATCCTAGCAACTTGCTATGGTTCTGTTTATTGATTTTCCTTATTTTGACTCAGTTCCTTCAAGCCAAAGGAATGGTTCCAATGCACTAGCTCTCCTGTTATCTCGCTAAGGTAATATAAGAAATAGAACATAATATATAACTTCTTTTTTTTCCTTCCTTTCAATAACATTGTCTTTGAATATATTTTTGGTCTACACCTGCTGTTGACTCTTTAGTAAATTTCCTACTTTTTTAAATCTTTGCAAATATGTATTACTTGTTAAATTAGGTTTTAAAGCTTTTCCTCAAAACCCTGTTGGCCACACATTCTATTATCTTCTTCTGAACAGGATTTTGTTTTCCTGAAATACATATCCCAACCGGATTCCTTCACTGTGTTGTTTCATCACCTCTTTTGGTGATCTATTTAGATTTTGATTCTGATTGGTAATATTCTAAGATGGTGTTCTTAGATGTTTCCAGGTCACCAGTAAATACTTACTTTTCCACTGTTGCCTTTAAATCTACTTCAACAAGCTTCCTTAATTTGATATTATTCCCCATACAAATTAAAAAAAGAAAAAAAAAAAGTTTTTCTCTTCCTCTCCTCCCAGGGCATCCAATTTGAATGCATTATAGACACTTCAGATACATTTTGAGCATATTATTGTCACATTTACTCCCATTGAGAAAATCTGCTCTGTTTTAGGCCAGCTGTTTCTCTACTCATTTCATACTTTTATCTTGTGCTGAAATAAAAGATATTAACTGAATCACCAGCATTTGAACTGAAGATAATTAAAATATGACTGAAATTAATGGTCTCTGGCCTTCTATTACTTATATTTGCTCTCAAATGTAAATATAAATATAGCTTAATGTCTAAAAATATCTTTTGTTAAAAATTCACCCACAAATCAAAGCAGTGTGTTTCCTAGCATGTCACCTAAATAAAGCTTTAAATTACCATCTAAGTCAGTAACTGATTAACAAAATAATAGAAACATATAAAATGTGCAGTACAACAGGGAAGAAATTGTAGCCTTTTAAATTCATAGCTACAAAACAATTTCTGCAATAGATGGAATACACAACTGTATATTGCATGGTGCTGCAATGCTTTATATTAGCTTCTTAACACACAACTACTCTTTAAGGTATAAAAGAGAAATACATCAGGAAAAGATTCCAGCAAAAAACTCAAAACTAGGAGTAAAGTTTTGTTGTGGAAGACACTGTTCCTTAGAATTCACTTTTTAAACAATGCAGTCTCTTAATTGCAGGTGTTTTCGACTGCCCAGAACCATCCATCCCCCAGTCTCCACCGTGACAGACAATGTGGAGATGACAGAACTTGTGCAAACGAGGAAATTTGAGTCCTATGGATGTAACAACCAGCATGGTCCACAGAATAAATCTTCTAGTTCATTACTGAGATCTTATTAGACAAAAATGAGGATGCTCTGACTGCTGTCTGAGGTTAAGTTAGAAATATCCATATTTGCCAGCTATAGCCAGTGCAGATGACTGGATCAGTTTCTTTCATTCCTGTTATTAATTAATTGATTTACCATGATTATTAAATGATACTACATAATCCTGTTCTAATTCAGTGTCTTGCAGACTTTGGAAAATAAATATTTGTTTCTCTGGGTGACTAAATGGTAGAGATACATTTTTCCTTCTAAGAACAGAATATTCTGAAGTTACCTTGTCTGTTTGAAAAAATCTTCAAAGAAAAATATGCACCTATGGTGCTAACACTAAATACAGGAACAAGCATATGTAAACTACTGCTAAAAACTGGTTTTCTCTCCATCTCAAAATACATGATGAAAGAAATTTTTTTGGTAATGTTTTTCATCTTCTACTAGAAAATTTACATATTCAAAGCAAACAAAGAAGTGTCAGTTTTAAAATTTGAAAATAGAAAAAAGATCACATAATTTATTCTGTATTTTCATTGGTACTTTCTGTATACTTTTATTGCCAAAGAAATGAGAAACTCTGTCAGTTAATGTGCATATTTTATAATTTACACGTTACTTTCAAAAATATTAATGTTGCCTGCTACATTTTCCCTGTTAGTTCATGATGTTGTTTCAAACTAACATAAACTTTGCATATAAGCAAACCTATTTAAAACTATGGCTTGGATAGATGTGCTTGATTCAAAATCATTTATTCTATAGTAAAAGTAAAAAATTAAAGCTTAAAAAAACCCTATTTTATATAGTTTTAAATATTTCTCCTTCTTTCTAATGTCTCCATTAAATTCTGCTCCCAAAATTTGGCTGCAGATTCAGTTAAACAGAAGAGGAAGTGCCTGATTTTATGATGTACTCCACTTAACTAATCCCTTAAATTTGTTGCGAATCAGGATTCTCTGGCAGCTGATTTTAATAAGATCATTGTAATTAACAACTTTCTTCATTTCTAATACTTTACTTACCATTATATGACATTATTACTTCTTAAATGAAAGCCTGGAATAATTACACACACCATTTATAATTCAATGGACTTTGTAAAGCCATTTTATGAATTCCAAATATATGCAAAAGGTCAGACAGAGTAATGTTTTCTGTAGATAAAAGTATGTATTTTTATTTATTTTTGTTTTCTGATCTTTCTAGAATTATTAATATTTATAGTTAATTTCAGTAAAATTTTCAAACTTTTCTTGATATGAAGAGAACACCTTCAAGAAAAGCTGAGCTTTTAACTCTTCAAGAAAAGCTGAGCTTTTAACTCAGGCACATTTAAAAAACCCTGTAGGGTTTTCAGCAAAATATCAGCTGTCTGAATAACCATAAAAAAAGATATTAATTTTATTTCCTATTTACAAAACTATTTCTGTACTTTACAGTAAAAAATCAGTCACATATCTTCAGAAAAATGAAGAAGACTACTGTCCACTAAAATATATACTGGTAACTAAATCTCTAGTCAGTTACCACAAAATACACTATGTGGAAGCTAGATTTTCTCATTTGGCTTTTTGACTTGATTGTTCTTGGTGTGCAGTGGTCTCCTTTCCATGGAGGAGGAATAATGAGCATGCTCATCATACAGAAAAGGGTCTGTAGTGTTTAAAGGCTAAATTTTAGCACATACATCCCTCCAAAACAGAGTTTGTTGTATGCTTTCAGCTCAAAGAGTATTGCTCCCAAACAGTCTATTCAGATATTTCACTAGATCTAGTATTTCCAGTGTTGCTGCTCTAAGTCACGTCCTGCTGAGCATGCAAGCAGATTAAATCCTGTTAATGCAGTCCAGATGCAAATGGAAAATTACACCTTCTTAACAAGTTCTTTGAATCCCCTTTGATGGCCTTTTAAGAAGGCTGTCTCTGTCCTCTGACTATATGGAAGGAAAGCTTGGAATGGGAAAGCAATGAATATAAATTTATGAAAAATGAGAAGTGGAAGCTTGGGAACAAAAATTAAGTACTCTGAAGATAGTTCAAAAACAATAAAATAAAACCCTTTATAATTTTTTCAAAATACCTTTGATAGATTTTTCAAGTTTGGCTAGTAAGAATTAACCTTTCAGAGTATTCAGAATTTAAATAGCATTTTTGTAATCAAAACAAAATCCTAATTGATTTCAATTCTACTTCTAAGTACTCAGGACATTGTCTTTGTGATTCTACAAAACAAACATGCTGTTCTGGGCAAAAAGAAAGTGAGAAATGCTTTGTAAGTAGTCAACATATGGCAACTTTAAGTAAAGTCTGCTGCTTAAGTGTTTAAACTGACCATTACTTTGGAACTATAAAACACAGAGACACAGAGCATCTCATTAACAGTAACATTTAGCTTCATTAACTGCAGGAATATTCTGGCTTTTGCAGTTGCCCAATTCATTTCTCATTCAAATTTCAAAATAGATTTAAATAGCATCTCTTCATATGGTCAGGAGGTAAAAAGTGCATAAAAATGTGACCTATAAAGCCTTTGATTGAGTAATCAGTGTTGAATGATTTATGGAAAAGTTATCAGCATTTACTGTATTACAGAACAATAAGCAGTAAGATCATGTTATTCTGTGCATATCTGTCTTCTATCCTAAAAGTTTTCAGATGTAAACCTGATCTGAGCTGCCACAAATATCCATAATAAGTTAAAACAGATCAAAAGAAACTGAAATAATCTCTGAGTTGGTTTTGCTACCAAATAAAAAAGTGTATAAAGCACAGGCATATTCTCATAGATAGTTATGAAAGTTGGATATCATTAAATGTATCTTACAAAGGTATTTTGAAGCCTGGATTCAAATATTTCCAAAGATTCAACAACATACTGTAAGGAAATAGAGTAAAATGTTTTTGTGATCAATAAAATATTTCTTCTGGTAGGAACAAAATTTTCACATTCAGTAATGAATATTATTTCCCATTACTGGGCTTTTTGCTATTCTGTAAATAATTGTTGATTGCTACCAAAAATTTAAAATTACCTATAGCTGCTGAAGGTAAGAGAAAACATTCATCATTGTCTCTGTCATACTAATAATGCATGCACATATGTTCATTACATCCTGTTCTTAGCATCCATAGTGAAAGGTCAAATACCTTAGTGTATTAGCCTAGATAATCTTAGTATCTGTTCAGTTATTCTTCTTGTAACTAACTAATTAACTAAATAATCCCCCCCATATACACTGAGGTGGTATTTTATACTGTATTTCATTACAACTCTATAAGTTTTAATGCAGCTGCAAAAATATAAACTGCAGAATGGAGGAATTTGATTCCTGCTATGCAAATTTTGTTGTGTAGGTGCAACTGGTTTTCAGGAGCTAAATTCAGCTTTCAAACTCTTTCTGCCAGCTCTGTAACTGAAAGCTAATTAACTGATATCATCTTTCTTACATCTATATAAAAGTCCTCTTTTTCTTGAGGAAAATCACACAAAAATGGAAAGCATTGATAACATGGTCAAAATATACTGTAATATATCACAGCTACAAAGCTCCATTGACTCTTAACTGGAGGAAAAAGCAATATAAGCAAAACAAGTGAAAACATCTATTCTGTGCCATCATACTCTAAAGAAGTGTGGGGTTTGTCATCTTTGAAATAAGGCTTTGTTCATCCAGGAAAGAGAATGGTCCAGTTAGACTCAGTGACAGACATCCACTACTTCTTTTACAATAAAATTTATTTTTCTCCTTTTATTATAATGGCAGTACTTCCAAGCAAAACACTCTCCCTTTAATGAATGTTACAACAGACAGCACTGGAAGATTGCTAAGTAGATTATAAGTGACACTAATAGACACAATTATTGCATCAATAAAGTTTTTTTCTTATCTTTCATTACGTATCAAAAAGACTTTCCAAAAAATGGAATTTTCCCCCCTATTGTACACAACAACTTTCCTCATGAACTCATCTCTAAAAAACAACATTCATCTCTCATTTTAAAATGAGGAAAAATATTTGCAGAGAGTTTAGAAGTTCGAACACACTTCCAAACATTTGCAAGGTCCACTGTCCCATTTTGATGCTACTGAGTTTTGGAATTCAGTAATATGATTGTTTTTGTAGATAAAGAAAATATTGAATGTCTTCAAGTGCTTTTATTAAATATACTTTAGATTTGAGAATTTTGTTTTGTTTTGTTTTGCTGGTACTCTACCATCCACTTTGCAATAGAAATTTAAGTACAACAAAGAAAACCCATATTTTATTTTAAATATACATTTATTCAAATTGGAAATGGATTTAACAGGTATTTTATCTTCAAATGGTGAAAAGGAATGGAAAGTAACATGATAACTGGATTTTATTTTAACTTATGAAGCAAATGTTAGTTTTCTCATATTAATATCTGCATACATGGGATAGGTTTTGTGCTCAATTTTGCAGAATACATGACTTTTCAAAAAGTTAAAACTGCAAGTGGCTATCAATTTCTTTTAAGAAATCAGTAAAATATATATTTTCTTAGAGTTTAAATCTGAAAATACTTGAGAGAGTCAACGGTCATACAACTAAAGTCAGAAGAATCTTGAACTGAGCAACTTCATATCTGTGGAAGTTTGAATAATTGGATCTTTCCTGCATTTCAAGGCTTAACTTTTCTACAGACCACATGCCCAAGAACTTAAATGTTGTAATGCAGTACATACAAAATATTTCGTCTGCATGTTTTCAAAACCAGTAGTAAGTAACAAAAAGAAACAAACATATATGATGACATCCAAAGTATACTTAATGTTGTATTTAAACATATATATGGTATATATCTGTATACTCTGCTGTAAGTTAATTCAAGAACACGTTGACATGGAGAATGGTATTACTAATAAGTTCTATTCATTACTAATAAGTTCTATTCTAATAATAATGTTATTTATCCAAAGTTAAAAGAAACTGGAATCAATAGTTTCCTGAGTTATCACATATGTATTTTATTACATATATCATTGAAGAGGGCTTTTCCCTGAAAGTCAATATTATTAAAATCACTTCCAGTTTTTCACCTGTTTCTTCCCTATTACCAAGCAAGAGTAATGATAACAGCAACTAAAAAAAGTGAAGAACTGTTCTTACCATGACAGCTGGGCAGGGCTCTGTTCCATCCAGGTCTTCCATCATCTCCCATGATGCAGGTCAGTGTAGAGTAGCCTTGAAGAACATAGCCTGCATCGCAGTAATACGTAACAGTGGAGCCCAGTTTATAATCCATTCCAAGTCTTGTTCCATTCATTATATTTCCAGGATCAAAACAAGACTCACGAAGTTTTGCTGTAGAAATAAATGTGAATATAATTCTAAATATAATCTAAAATGAATAAATAATAAATATAAATAAAAATTAATAAAAATTAA
>VZRX01004409.1:0-31736 GCA_013398075.1 Notiomystis cincta | reverse complement strand
GTCCCCTCTCAGTCATCTCTTTTTTGAGGCCCAGTTCCCCCAACCTTTCCTCACAAGAGAGATGCTGTGCTGGGCCCACTGCAGGACTATTCCGTGCTCAGTCTCTCTCCTGTCACCAGGGTCCCTCTCCACACCGGCTGTCTCTCCGCTGACCCCTGAGCAGGTGGTTCGGATGCGCAGTGAGCTCTTCACCAAAGAGAAGGAGAGGCAGTTGTCCCTTCACCCACGGATCGAGAAAATCGAAGTGAAATACACTGGGAAGTCTCACCCTGGCTGTGTGTTTGTCATGAACAAGGCTCTGTCTACGCCCTACAACTGTGCCATGCGTAAGTGGGTGGACTTCTGGGCTAGCCCCTCATGGTGAATGTTGTGCTGCCTGTTGAAGGAGGAACAGTTAATTTTTGGAGGCTGTTTTTCACAGAATTCATCCTTCCAAGTAGTTTACAGAAACTCAGAGTTTGTTGTTACAAATGCAGCAGTCTGAACTGCTGATCCTGAGAAATATGGTCAATAACTATCTAATGCTTTAGGGTTTTTTTTTTTACTTTCTTTAGATTTAAGCGAATGGCATTGCAAGAAATCTGTTCTGGCTCTTGTGGATGGTGAAGTCTGGGATATGTACAGACCTCTGACCAAATCATGTGAAATTCAGTTCCTTACCTTCAAAGATGAAGATCCAGAGGAAGTAAACAAGGTAAGTTATTATCTTATTCCATTGTAGGTGACCCTGGTTCTCTGTACCTCGTCTCATTGCGGGTGGCCCTGATCATGACCACTTGATTCTGTGTGCACCTTTCAGTTCCATGCCTGTCTGCTTTCTTGTTGTCATTAAAGTTCAGACATTTTTAATGCCTTTTTAATGGTGCATCTCTGCTATCATTAGGTGGACCAGTGTGTGGGCTCAGTGACTTGTTGGCATTCCTTTCAATTGTTGTATTATTCTGTGATTTCAGTTTTAGGTGTCTCCAGGGTTACACCTGGCTTGCATTCTAAGTGCAGTTTTGATTTTTTTTATTTGATTCTGTTTGGAGAATCATCTCTGAATAGAGGTTTAAATACTAAAGAAAGTAATCATAGAATCATGGAAAAACTTGGGTTGGAAGGGACATTAAAAGCTCATCCAGTTCCACCCCCTGCCGTGGGCAGGGACACCTTCCACTAGACCAGGCCCCGTCCAGCCTGGTCCTGAACACTTCCAGGGATGGAATGCTTGGATTTGGCAGCTAGGCTTGTGCATCATCCACTTAAATTTTGGTGTTTTTCTTTTGAATAATTAGCTTCTAGGCAATAAATCCATGTTCTGAAATTCTCTTTGCAGGCATATTGGCGTTCCTGTGCCATGATCATGGCATGTGTGCTCAAGAGAGCATTCAAGGATGAATACTCAGTCAACCTAGTTAAAGCTCCAGAAGTGCCAGGTGATAAAAGTGTTTTATATTGATTGACTTTTGCTGCTTCTCAAGTGAGTGTTACTAAAAATGACAATGTCTACACCAAATTGGAAGATTACTGAGGTACAAACAACCTTAGTAACAATTTCTGCTCATCTGTGATCTGATTTAAGATTTAGAAAAGTGAGAAAATGAGGTAAATGAGTGAGAAGAGGTTATTTCAATAAAAAAACCTGCATAATTAGCAATTAATATATGAGAAGGTTGGTTGCTGGTCATGTGGAGTGCTATAACTGCTTAACTTTTTAGCAATTTAATCATTTTTTTGTGATTGATAATACTAGTAAATATTTCAGTTCTACCAGAATTTTGAATAATCTTGGATATATTCAACTATTTCATTATATTGTAGTTATAGAAATAGCATTATCTTACTGGGTTCATAGGTTTGATTTCTAAATAGCCATAAATGAATATACACAAAGGAGTGTTCTTACAACTATCAGAGAAATTTGTGTTGCCTTTACCAGAAATTTGTGCCATGCTTGTGTCATGTATAAACATTTTACTTGAGCTCTAATATTGTCTGATTTCTCTATGCAGCAAATTCCTCTTTATAATTTAATAGCTCACATTTATTGTATGAGGCATACAATGGAAAAACTCTGAGGTATTTTTAAAGTGAATGGTTTTGGTTTTTTTTTCTGCACTGTTAGATGCAATTTTGTGAAGCAGCATATTTTTTCCCCTCTATTTGGATTCTATTATACTGACATTGCATTAAAACTCCTTTCAAATTACTTTCTCATTCAGTGAAATTAAATTAAAACAACACAAGTTCAGTTTGCCATTTTATACCACAGAGTGGAGAACTGTTGTTGTATGATGAATTTCTAGAGATAAATCTGGTTTTTCTTTTTCTTCTCATTCATTTTGCTGTCAGACTATAGAATGACTGTGAAATATGTACTTTGTTACAAACCTGACTATTTTTTTATTTGGCTTGGAATTGCAGTGATCTCTGGAGCTTTCTGTTATGACGTAGTTTTGGACAATAAACTTAATGACTGGAAACCAACAAAAGTAAGCAGCTTTCAAATGTAAACCCCAAAAGTTATATACTTTGTGTCCTTATCCAAGTTGCTCTTTTTAACAGGGGAGAGGGGACAGAGCTTTTTTTCCCTTTTTGTTAGTGCACCTCAGGAGTACTCTTTGGGAGCTGATCTCTGCATTTACCACACACTGGTGCTGTGGCAGGGTGCTCTCAGGGTTCCTTGCAGATGAAAATAGACTTTGTGCTGTCTTCCACATGCTTACAGGCTTTAGTTCTGTGGAGCTAGAGAAAATTCTAGTCTGAAGTATAATTTCAGAAGCAGTTGATGGGGCTGTTGGGACCTCAGTGCCATTTTTGTTACTGTACAGATCTGTTCCTTCTCAGCTGCTCTTGCCTGGTAATGTAGATGCAGCCACAGTCTTTGTGTGAGTAGAGTCTCTGAAAATGAAAGTGTGTATGAGGTGCCTGTGTTCTGGTGGTTTACCACTGAATCTGTTGTTGAATATAACCTGTGAGCACATTCAGCTTCAGCTCTCCTTAATAGCTTGCTTGTATTTCATGCTCTGCAATAAATCTAGTAATCTGAATGCTCTAAATCTCAGAACTGTTTATGATCTCAAATGTTTTACCTATCTGGTGCCCATTTTTGTTCTTGTGCCCAAATACCAGCAGAGGTGTGTATGGCAAGCAAAGCAATATTGGTACAATGCAGAATTTTTCTTCAATATGATCTTGTAGCTGAAGTAATTTAGAAATATTTTCTACATGACATTTTAAATGTAATTTCACCTCATAACAATTTCTTATTTATGAATAAATCTGAGTTATGCAGAATCTCAGATTCTGGTTCAAGGTCACCAATTTTTATTTATTAAAGGTTCAGTACCTTTTTTTCACTTTGATCTATCACAATAGAGCTTATTTCTAAGTGAAGGCACCACTCTGGGAAACAAGATCTATAGATCAGTATTAAACTAAAATAAAGTAGCAAGACTGTGTATGTAGCACTATGTAGGGAAAACCTGGGCAATGTAATTAATAGATAATTTTTCCAATGGAAAAATGCCTATTGATTTGACTGGGCATGGGATCTGTCCATTAAAACAGTGATGATCTGTAGCACTTTTATGATAATAGTAAGACAATCCTACAGTAAAATTGCTGTGTTTTGGGTTTATAATAAATGATCTGTGTTGTTTTGACTAATATTTAGTGTTTGCTGTGCTTTATCTGTTCACTACAGCTGTGAAAAGGTGGTTACAGTTTTTATGTCCTTTTTGTTTTAGGACAATTTCTCTTCTCTTACAAGGGATGCCAAAAAGCTGATCCATCAAGACCTGCCCTTTGAAACACTGCATGTTGAAGCAAAAGTAGCACGTGAAATGTTTCAGCATAACATGTGAGTGTCTGAATTGCCTTTCTTTCAAAGAGGCAATTGGAAATCAAGTCAAATCTCTGCTTGGTTTTATAAATCTAAAATAAGAAGTGACAGGTGAAATAAGAAGGAACTTCTCCCACTGCTCTGAATGGGCCTGCCTCCTTTCTCTTTCCTCCAACTTACTCACACTAACTTACTTAGTTCTTACTGTTCTCTCCAGAGGCCAACACCAGTTGTTTTATGATGAATTTCTAGAGATAATTATGTTTTTCTTTTTCTTTAGGCACCTTTACTGGATGTAGTTTTGTTATAAACTGAAAGACTTATTTTGTTCACTAGTGAGCTTCAAGATTCCACTGCTATTAAATTGAAACTCTGGTGGTTAGCCTTGACATGGTAGTTACTCTTAGCCTTTGCTGAAAGGCTTCCCTATTTAAAGAAGTGTAGATTTTTCATGTCCTGGTATCTTCAAGTGAAGGTTTGATGAAATGCAGTTTTTGAACCCTGCAGGGGGAAAATGGGTAAAATACTTTGGTCTGTGCTATGAAAAAAGGTTTGTGTCAAAACCTCCAGTCTTCTTTGCTGAAAAAAATACCTCAGCCGCATTTCTGTCCACAGCTTTTTGGCAGTTGGAGAGATGTGGGAGGAAAATGATAAATAATTTATCATTTTGTGAACCAAAACTAAACTCTGATGAAGCTAAAGTTGCAAAACAGAAAGTTTTTTAGCTTAATGCTGAAGGTGATTTTAATGTGACATGTGGATTGTCATCTCCACTTAGTTGGCTGCATTGACAGCAGGTGGGAGCTGACTTGTGATGGTTCCTTTAGATATTGTGTGTAGAAAGCAGAGAGAACACTTTGCTGTATTGCAGGTGACCAACTGTTGAGGGCTACACCTTGCATAAAGCCAGTTTAGGTGGTGTGATGGTGTCTTTTATTCTTAGAGGTGACCTGAAAAACTCTGATTTGTAGTCGTGGGTCCATTGTATCTGTCTGAATAAAACTCTGCTGTGGGACGTAGCCATCCTGTAACATATGCACAGGATAGACTGGAACAGATGTTTCAGTAGGAAGGGCCCTACAACAACCACCTAGTTCAGCTGCCTGGATGATGTGGGGCTGACAAATTACAGCAATTACAAATTACAGCATTGCCCAGATGCCTCTTAATCAGCCACAGGCTTGGGGCATTGACCACCTCTCCACGAAGCCCATTCAGTGTTTGAGCACCATCTTCTAAGGAAATGCTTCCTAGTGTCCAGTCTGAACCACCTCCCAGCATAGCATTGAACATTCCTAAACATCCTGTCTCAGGATCCCATGCTGACTGTGCCTGATGATTGCATTATTTTTAAAGTGCCTTTCAGTAGTGCTCTCTAATTTTTCCATGAGGTTAACTAACAGGCCTGTTAATGAAGCATGTCAGTATGTTGTCATTAGGAATTTAAACCAGTCTCAAAGCTCACATAAACACAAGCATGATTTTTAGAAATTTTAAATGAATTAAATTAATTTCTGAAGTGTTCTTATAAGAACTAGGTGTTAAAGGAGAGGACTTTGAAATTTTTTTTCTTGTCCAGATACAAAATGGAGATGATAGAAAGAAAAGCTGCTCAGAATATGGAAGGAACTGTAGTGTTACACAGGTAAGCAAAACTGAACTCCCATTCTCTAATGATTCACTGAAACATTTGACTACATTACAAGTACTCTCTGCAAGTGAGAAGAGTAAGTTACTTGTGATAGGTTTAAATTTAAAGATAACTTGTATTCATTACTCTCTGTGGTCTATCTTAAGTTGCTTGAGGTGGTTTGTTTCCTTGTTTTTTTTTTAATTCAACCATTATTTTGTGATACTTTGTGATACTACATTTCTGTTTCTTGTTAAGGGTGGTAAATGCAAGAGAAGTCTTACTGTTTTCAGTGCTTTTACATGAAAACTAAATAAATGTCTAGAGCTTGACAGGTTAAATAAAATACAACCCAAATATTTGTTTGAAAACAAGAAGTTAGCATTGTATAATGGATTTGTCTTTCTAAGTTGTCAATACCTTCCTAAATTGCAAACTACTGCTTTGTAGTGGTGGAGATGAGAATAGAACAGCATCCTGGGGATACCGTGTAAGATAGTTCTTAGTTTGGAGGCAGGAAGCTTGTATTGTGTCTCAGGCAATCAACAGAATTTCTCTCTGTCTTAGGACATTCAGTTTTGTAGATGTTTAAATAGTTTCTTGTTTGTTTTTGTGGTCCACATCTATCTAAAGGAACACATATCTCTGCAGTGGTGGTTCTTGAAATTTTAGAACAATGTTGTGTCATTCTTTCCTTCCTCCTACTCTGATTTGCTCAAAAAAGGGGAAAATGGGCTTACCTATTGCCTCCTGGAGAGGTTCATTCTGAGTATTTCTTTGCTGTACTATGCTGTCTCTCTTCTTAATTGATTTGCAGTTTTCCAAGAACTGAAAGGGAAATAACTGTGTAGGTTGTAAACACTGTACTGTGGAAAGCAGGCGATCTTGGAGACACATCTTTTCCTGGTGAATGACAGTTATTCCAGTTTTAGAACCGATGTGGCATCAAAGATTTTTTAAACCTAAGATGCTTTCCTAGACTTGAGGTTTAAATTTCCTAAGTTCATTTAAGGAAATTGTGTGACCTGTCCTTTTGGTTTAGGAAACTTAAAAATGCCGAGCTGGGGATTTGTTCAGATTTAGGTTGGGAATCGTGTGGATTTTCTTTCTGTTGATTGGAATTTGCTAATCAAAGATAAAACCTAATCTCCTTGTATTTTGCTCCAAATATATTTGACATATAGGCTGTGGGGTTTTTTTCATCCCCCCAGGTTTGGTGACTTTGTAGATGTCAGTGAAGGTCCTCATATTCCAAGGACAAGTTTCTGTTTCCAGTATGAGATAACGGCAGCCCATAATCTTCAGACTGACCAGTCTAAATTGATAAGGAGATTCCAGGGTGTGTCCTTGCCAGTCCATTTGAAGGTAAGCAATCCATTTTGCACAGGTTTTCCTTCTTTAAGTTAGAGCATTTTGCCTATGTTCCCTTCTTTGTTAGGTGCTGTGTTGGTAGCTAAGTGGAATTCATAGTTGAGAGTTGTAGAAAGGGAGGGCCCCTGATGACGACTGTCTTGGATTTTTGGGGTTCATTTTCTTGAAACTGTTGTGGATGTGCAGTCAGAACTAGAAAGGTTTGCATGAGAGGGCCCATTATGTTATTTTTCAGCATGGAAAGTGTTGTTTCAGTTTTATAATTTCAGTGTGGATATTTCATTCTGCTTGCCTGATTGGGCATGCTAGTCTTCTGGCATCAAGGCTACTGACAGTGACTAAAAGAGCAGAACTTTGTATTTATACTCATGATAAATACACCATTCAAGAATTTCATGACACCAAAGTAAAAGGTAGCAACAACAAAAAATAGTCCTATCTCTATGAGTCTTAAACAAAGGCTTTGCAGAACTGAAGGTGGACACAGGAGTCTTTATTTCCATTCCTATTGACTTACATAATTTCAACCTTGTGGTCTAGCATATGTGCTATTGTCTTAGTTGGGGAAGTTTTCAAGGCTTCCTCAGATCATCTCTGTGTTCCCTTCCTAAGCATAATTCCCATTTTCCCCAATTAATGACTCAAAGATTACACACGGTGGATGAGTCATAGAACCATAGAATGGTTTGGGTTAGAAGGGACCCCTTAGTGTTCATCCAGTTCTAATTGCCTTTCCATGGGCAGGGGCACTTTGCTCAGAGCTCCATCCAGCCTGGACATGAACATTTCCAGGGATGGGGCATATGATAGGTAGACATTTATTCCAGTGCCCCACATGAATATGGGCAAATTGGACACCAAAATTTTAAGTTGTGGCATTTGAACTGGCCATTAGTATGATTTTGCACCATCATTTCTATACATTTGTCAGAATCTATTCTGTGATAAGATGATTTTTTACCTCTGTTAACTTCATTTAATGTCATTTCACACAGGCTCACCACACTGTGTGGCACAAACTGCTGGAAAGATCAAAGAGGCTGGTAAGTCTCACTAGTGGTGAAGTACAGGCTGCCAAATACAAAGGTATGCTCTGATAGAAGACAGTTTGAATGATTAGAGGTAGGTAGTACACTCAGTAACATATCTTTAGGAATGGAAATATTCACAGGTGAATGGGAATCAGAAATCTAACAGCTTGTTTAGTAGAGGACATGGTAGTACTGTTTCTGTATTATTAAAATACTATTAAAATGTGTTGTGCCATTTAAAAAGAAAACCCATATACTATTTGATTTACATGATTTATACAATTAAAAATATTTTAAGGTAAATAGGACTATAAAATAAGCCACATATAATCAAATAACCTCTATTAAGATGTGTTTAAACATAGGAAGCCTTTGTAAGAATTAAAGAGCAGCTGTTTTAGAGCCTTCAGATAAAAAATTTTACTTGTTTGGTAAGAGACAGAAACAAAAGTACTTTATGTCTTCTGAAACTTGTTAGCCAAGGATGTGTTCTGAGCCTGCCCCATGGCATCTTCCCTGAACTTAGTTTGAATATTCTTGTCCTTCAGGTTGTTTAATTTTGGAGAAGATAATAGTCTTTGTAGGTTATCCTTTCTTGTTACAGTGACAGTATGAGGGGAGGATTTTCAGGATCAAGGAGAGTGAAATAATTTTAAAAAATATAAAAAAATTTATATCTTTCTGCAGGTCACTGAGGAAGAGTATTTGGAAGCAGCAGCAGAATGTCTTGAGGCGAAAGATGGAACTGAAGAAGAAAAAACTGTATCAATTTAAATTAAGTTGAACCTCTAAATGTACATAATAAAATGTGTATTTTTACATGACTTTTTTGTGCCTCATACAAAAATGTCTTGGGTAATTAATTTGAATTCTGTGACATAAGTGATAGATTAAGTATAGACACAGGTATACATGAGATGTTTCAGTCCACTTTAAAGATTTCCTTAAAGAACAAAAAGGGTGGGGGGAGGGAAGGTAATGTTTTATCTGCAATAACTTGCAAGTTGCCTCTGTCCTTATCTTGACAACAGTAATTGCATGTGTCTAGCTATATGTTATTGCCTGCTGCAACTGAAGGCAAGACAAATAGTATCTTAAAAAGATACCCTTAAAGTTATGTAAAGGTGTATTTGCCATTGCTTTCCCAATACAAAGATGGCAGAATGTGAAAATCAGAAAGTTCTTGGAGTTGAATGATTTCTTTCTGGTGGACAAGTGCAGTTTAAAGATCATTTTCAGAATAATACCAAGAATGTAGTTCATTTCTTGCATCCCCAGTGTAGTAAGATTTGTTATGCATTTTCTTGCTTTGCTGTTTAGATATGGTGACTTCAATTAAATTTCACAAGGGGGTTTTGTTAGATGGTGTTTTCTGATGTTTTGTGTTTTCATCCCTAACTCATTAGAACTGTTCTCATTATACCAGAGGAAATTTTTACTACTTTTTGAAGTGCAGATATTTTCCCTGAATTTTATCCCAGTTATTATTTTTACCATTAACTGCATCACATGGTTTCTAATCAGTTGACAGCACAGTTTTGTGAGAGCAGTGTAAAATACATTTAGGTATAAGCCATGTCTTCTCAGGCTGCTTGGAAAACTGATGGTTTTTTCTCCTCTTGATTAATGTTGCAGAGGACTTTTTATAATGGTATCAGATGCTTATTTTTGTAAATAAGATTGCTGATTCAAAGTTTACCTTCAAAGTACACATATACATTTACACATTCTATATATTTTCATTAAATCTTACTTGCCAGAGTATACTTTGGCTTTGAACCTGTTGTTCTGGTGCTGTTGAAGAAGCAGGCATTGGTTCTATTTTTAAGAAACACAAAAATTTGCTGTTTCTGTTGTGTTTTGGGGTTTTGTTATGTTTTTTTTTTTAGTTTTGCTGAGTTGGTTGGTCGGTTTTTGTTTATTGTTTAATACAGTACTTGCCATCTTTGATTAACCCAGACTGGTGAAATTTTGCCATCTGAATTTTGGCATCCAATCCAGGTGGTCCGTTTTGAATCTTAAGCTTGTTCTATTACAACCTGCAGAGTTCCCTGATGTCTGCTTGCTATTTTGGGTATCCAGAATTCCTCCTGGATTCCACCAGCTGCACAGGAAAGTGAGAGTGCTACTATCCCTTAGGAAAATTCCTTTTTTAACCCTAGCTGGAATTTCAGAGCTTTTCTGGTATGTTCTTTTTTTTGAGGAGTGGGGTTTTTTGTTTGTTTGTTATGTTTGGGGTTTGAGTACTTTTGGTTGGAGGAGCAAGTAAGTCACCCCACAGGTGAATGCCCACAAAAGAGACTTTTGCAAGTGTGTGACTCCAGTACTGAAAATGCTGTTGAGGTCTGTAGCAGACCCTTCCCTGAAGGTCTCTGCATACAAAGGTGGAAGCTCAAACCTCTGCAGAGCTTGGTCCTGTCTCACACCTTGACTTCCATGTTGTCCAGAAGGCAGGTCTTCCTTAGGGAGAGCTGTAGCTGGAGGATGCCTTTGAAAAGCACCAGGATTCTCACAGAGCACAGCAAGAGTTGAGGGAACTGGGCAGTAGTGTTCATTTCTGTCTCACCATAGCACATTTTGAAATAGGAAGGCAGATTTAAGTCTGTTCTGCCAAAATGGGATTCAGAGCCACATGTGCAGGGGAGAACATCTGTGTTTTTTGGGGGGATGGTTCTTACAGTATTTTGAGCACTCCTTGCCTGATCTGTATTAAGTGATGGCACTGCTAGAAGAGTTCTGAACATTCTTGGATGAGCATGAGACCAAATGAAAGCAGTGCTCAGCACCCATGGCAGCCACAGAGCAGCAGGGAGATAATGACCCTGAGCTCAGGGCCATTTCTGTGTTTCATCAGTGACTATTGGTGCATAAAATGCTGAAATTGTCTGCTGAGAGGGCTGTTGCAGCAGCTGGGTTAGAGGAATGCTTCCTTTCTCTTTTTGGCTTAGGTTTTCTAAACTCCAGCTGAACTACAGGGTGGTACCAACCTGGCTGGCTGTTTGCTCCAACACACACCTGCAACTATCACTGCATACCAAACTTAAAGCTATGGGGTTTATAAAATACCAAAATGTGTATGGCAAAACTTGGGCTGAATGTGGATTCTGGGTGTTTGTGCACTGTCCTGTCTACCCTAGGGCCTGGCCCAGTCTTCTCCATTGGAAATAGTCAGAAGACACCATCCCTGATCAGTTCAAAAAGAGACAAGAAAGTAGATGCTGTTATTTTCTATACTGAACACTACAGGAAACTGTAGGGATTAGGGATGGATAGATAGGCAAAAGACACTGCAGAATTTTGCCAAGTCCCCTTCTTGGCTCTTTCTTTTTATTAAATTTCTGAGTGTAAAGAGGCAATTTTTACTCAGCAAAAGAACTGCAGAACCACCTAAAGGTAAGGAAGAATCTAGGAGGACACAGTGCTGCAAAGTGTGAAAGGGGAGGGCAGGGTCACTTAGGCCAACACACACATGAGCTGATGATACTGGACAGATTCTGATAAGCAATAAATAAGAATTTTTTAATTATGAAAGTGGTGAGACACTGGAACATGTTCAGAGAACTTGTGAGTACCTCAGCCTTGGAAATGTTCAAGGTCAGATTGGATGGAGCTTGGTGCCTCTTGGTCTAGTGGAAAGGATCCCTGTCTGTGCAGGGGGGTTGGAACAGGATGATCTTTAAAATCCCGTCAAACCCAACCCATTTCAGAATTTTATGACAGGGGAAAAGGCAGGAATTGAAACCTTCCTTGTTGCACATCTCAGTAGTAGAGTTGAAATTTTTAATTACTCTTTCTTTACTGGTTTTATCCAAAAAAAGGAAACCCTGTATGAAGGTTAAAGCTATGTGGTGTCTTGATCCTAAGAGGTGGCAGTAGGAAGGTTGAGCAGTTTCAGCTCACACATATGACCAACTGAGAATTTTTTCCAAAAAAATATTCTGTATTTCGTGTTAACATGGATTTTGGAGATAGAAAAGTCAATTAGGATGTAGTATGACTGATTTCATAACAGAAGGAATTAAATGCCAAGAAAGAGTTATTATTTTTTTACCAGGCAATAAAGCTCTTCCCTGGGAAATTGAACACATGCAAGTGATGAAAATAATCATCAGACATCAAGTTCTCATCAGCAGCCAGAGCAAGTTTCCCTTTCTATTTTAACTTCTGGCAAGGAGTAATCTCTTACTGCTTTTTGGTAGCTTACCTAGCACTATTCCACTCAGTGCAATACTTTGTTATATTTGAAACCAGTGAACTTGGGACATTTAATTAGTTTTAACAGACACAGGAACCTGGCAGCATAAAGGCTTTCGATGGGAAGAGTTGACAGTGGGTATTTCTTGAAGAACACCAACCACCTGAAAATGGTAGTGCTATCATGCTGTGGCTTTTCACAAGACTTAACCCCAGTCATGGACAGCATTAACATTTTTTCAGAGTGAAAAGAAAACCTATTATTTTAGTATCTGCTAAAATAATATCCACAATCTATGTCTGCTTTTCTGAGGAATCAGCTATGCAGAAAGAATACATATAATTGATCTAATATTGGACCATATTTATAATTGATATAAATTCCTTAAGTTTGCAAGTTACTCACTTTTTAAAGAGAGAAAATGTGAGGGAACAAATACTTGATTTTTATGGCATGACTATGAATCAGGATGATGAGCTGAAAAATCTGTTTTCTTCCTTAAGACACCTTCTATTGACATGTGTCTATACAGGATAGAGGCTCTAGGATCATCTTTGTTTCAGCAAACCAGTATTGCAGAATGTGGCCTCAAATGGACAAGGAAATCAAACTGAGCTTCAGTTTCACCCAAGAAACGATATTTTCTCTTGACTCTCTTCTCTATTGTCACAAGTTTCTTCCTGCTTTTAAAGCCATTTTCCCTGGAAAGTTAATAGGAGCTTTTCTTACCAGACTATGCTGCACCACTGTGAGAATTCCCTCTCAGAGCTACAGCTCTGACTTTGGGAGGGGTAAAAGTGGCTTTTCCTTTTTGGTGGTTATGACTCCACAGCTATGTGCATCCTGGGGGAGCCACTTAATTTAGAGCCTGATTTGGAAAGCATTTATGCCCTGCAGTGGTTCTGAATGTAAAAATCACATTCAGTGACACTCTTTGTGTGGGACACTTTTTTATGAGATCATTGATTTTTAAGTGTCTATGATCTTAAATGCTCTGTGATCATTCCTTATATTGGGGATTCACAGGCAGAGCACTGATAATAGGAAGAGGTGTTCATACTGATACAGCACAAACATTAACTTTATTTCTTAATTAATGGTGAGTACTTTGAGTTTTTAATTTTCCCTTTTGTTCTCCCATCAAATCAATGTTTCATAGCTAAAGTGTTCCACAAATAGATTGAAGTAGAGATAGGAGAGTTTTAAATACTGGCTCTGTCATAAAACTCAGGTTTTATGACTGAATATTCAGGAACTATTTTGACCTTCCACAAAGTAAGTATGACAGTACTTTCCTGTTTCTCTACAATTTTCTAAGACTTCTAAAAGTTTGAAATGCACTGGTAATCCTAAAGTAAACTAAAGATATTTTCATTTTCTCCTAATGACCCACTGACCCATTTTGCCCAAAGAACTGACAATCGGATCTCAAAGAAACATTTTCTGTCAGTTTTTCTCTTATGTATAATAAAATTCCATAGAAATTAATAGAAGTTGTACATACCAAAAGTTTAATTCATCATTTTCTTTCCTAAATAAAAATGAAGAAATTAAATATTTGTGTAAGAAGTAAAGCCCAAAGAGCTAAAAAGTGATAAAGTGAAACCCAGGTTGTTGTGTTCAAAATGTTACACATTTGACATCCCAGTAAGGACTTGCTGGTACACAGAGCTACCATTTTTTTGCTGCTTTTCCAGACTGTATTCTAGCATTCTAGCAAGCATGCCTTTGTGCAGAACAACTTGTCTTTTTGCATGTAGAGCAGAGGTTTTTCCCAGCACAGCACTGACTGATTCATGGTTTCTTTTCTCCTCCCACAGCAACAGTTTGTTCCGTATGAATTCTGGTAAGAGGCACGGTACAGTGTTAATGCTAACATGTAGGAGTCAGCCATAGATAAAAACCCCTATCACGATTAGCATTAACAACATACAGCCAAGAGAACAACTCCAGGGACTGGAGTATGAGACATGAAGAGCTCAGAGCACTGGGTCTTCCCCTTGACATACCTAAAGAAAAAAAAAGAAGAAATACATATCAAGAAATTATGAGAGAGGATGGAGAGACATCAGAGAGGGAATTATTGCAGTTAAATACACAGGAACCATCTGCTGTACATTTAAACCCAGTCAAACTTGTTTTAATTTGAGAGAGAGAACCAGAGTGCCTTGAGTAGTGAGTGCATTGAGCTTGCTGTGAGCAGGAAGAATACAGACTGCAGCACAGTCTTGCCTAATTTTATATCCCTTTAGATATCAGTTAATGAAGACTTCTAATATAAGCCTAGTTGCTCAAAATGTTTTAAACCCCCCAAGAAACAAAATCTATTCTGATTTAACAAAGACAAAATGCCTCTCAGGAGAGCTGACTCTTTAACAAGATGTGAGAAACAGAGCTAACAATCATAGTTTCATCAGTATGGGAGGTTGGTGGTTAGGCAGCAAATATTCCTTTGGATTCTGGTATAAATGAGCAGAATGAAAACGTTCTGGACAGATTTATTTGCTGGTCTAGAATCCATATGCAGGGTTCCTATACCCTCATACCAGTAGGTTAGAATGAGATTAATGAATATAATTGTCTCTGTTGAACTGTTTGCTAATTGCTTCATAATATTACCCAGTTCATTAACTGATGCTTTGACCATAAAATTAATGTGCTGAATCTTTTTGACCAAAGCTGAACACTTTTTTACTTCTTTCAGCCTATTAGTGAGTTCTCCTCTGGAAACAAACAAGGAGATACAGTTTTAGAAATCAGCAATTTCAAAAATCTGCAAAGAAATCACATAATGAAACATAAATACACTCAGTAAAAGCAAGGGTAGAGAATCATTATTATAAATTACCCGATTTATTTTTACCATTTTCAGTTACTTACATCAGTAATAAGGGTTGAATTGTTGAGACAGTCTTTCCAAGCAGTGTTAAAAAAGCCTAAGTTATGCCCATGTAGTTCTCTGCTAAGTATGTCTTCATTGAAATATATTTTTCTTTATCCATCCTTCTGAGATAAAGTATCAACTCCTGGGCAGAGTTCATAAATAGTTGAATCTTGTTTGTTTTTTCTTTGGTCTCCCAGTAACCAGTTAAAAAAACAACCACCACCTTTCTGTTGTTTAATCAAAAAGTAACAAGAAAGCCTGTATGAGGAATGACACTTTATATATAAGAGGCAGTTTTGGAGATATTTTTTGGTATGTAAATTTAAAGAAACTTACGTACTTTTATAACTTCCCTACTGTTACTAACACATGTTTTAAGAGGAAGTTAAAATGTCATAGTAAGACTGTGATCTAATTTAGAGATTTTAGGGAAATTACCTTTCACTTTGTGCCACTCTAAATGAAACCAGCCTCATACATGGCTGCAATATACGAGTGGCAAACAAAAATTCCAAGGTGAATATAAAGTTTTGGTAGGCAGAAAAAAAGCGGTTTAGAAATTTCCCAACCTCAGGTTTAAAGTGATGATTCAGAGCTCTGGGGAGTGTTCAGAGTAAACTCCTACTGAAGTCAGCCACAGAGAGCTGTGGTGTATGATTTGCATTTGTGGGCAGTGAAGTGAACAGTTTTTAAATGTGTGATAAAATGTTGTGTGCCTGTTCGTGGCGTGTAGGGTGAGGGACACAGGCCAGGGCAGGAGGATAAAAAATCCAAGTTAAGGTATTAATTTTTGTTTTGTTTTTGTTTTGTTTAGTTTCTTTTTTGTTTTAGGAAGAAAGCAAACCAGTAATTTCTGTCAATAAAAGGCTATTGTCTTACCTAAATTCATTTTGCATTGAACCTTCTTTGAGCAGGGCTTTGAACTTGACGATCTTCAGAGATTCTTTTAAACCTAAATAATTCTGGAATTCAATTATCATGCCTTTAATGTCTCTTAAGTCCCTAAATCCTTATTCATTTGATGTCATCCAGTGGGCATACATATATCTGAAATGCTCTATGCAAAACATCTTTTCCTCTTGTGGAAACACTATATTTGTCTTCATTAAGTTTTGGATAAGGATCAGTTTATGCAGTAGGACAAGAGGTTTCAATACCAGAAGCTTCTGTCACCTCCAAGTTTACTGCTCCTAGAATATTTGTAGAATATATTTGTGAATGTGCACTCTCTTAAATGTATTCCAGGTTGCTATTCTTTACACCATGCTTCCAAACTCTGATTATTTCATGTCTTTCATGGGTTTTGCTAAAAAGCAAATGTTTTTATCTGTGGTTTGCAGCAGCCATTTGTGACCAACAGTACTTTTCTCTTCAGTCTACCTGTGTAGACTTGGAGAAGGGATGGTTTGGAAACTGATCACTTGAATAATCTAATAATGGTTTCTCTAAAGAAGCTGAGTGAGTGGTGCACTTGCCCATGCCAACTTCAGCAGTATTGTGGAGCAGTGACAGAAGTGAGATACTTGGTATCTGCAGCTTTACTCCAGAGCCAGCCCTTCCAGCCAACAGCACATGGCCAAAACCACAGATGAGAATTTGCTTTAGGGCTTTTCTACTCCCATGATCTTGGATTTATGCAATGAAATAGTTTTGCCTAGGCTGCTATACTTGCATTTCAGTTTGGGATTTAGAGGCTGCATAGCACCTCCAACACTGCAAACTGTTTGGCTTCTGTGTGCTAAAGGTAAAAATACAAATCGTGCTCTATCAGGAAGTGGTGAGAAACGACACGTGTTTCCTCTTGCTGAGCCTTTGTAACAGCCTTTTTACAGCTACCACGTTTCCTTTACATGAACAAATACCTGTATTGCTCCCTGCTGCCTTCTCAAACAGCTCTAAAAATGTGGTCTTGCCATCAGTGGAAACAGTGACCATCTAGTCAGTTTTAAATATAATGAAATAAAACCCCCTGTTCTTTCCCTTGCAACATTAATAAAGAAAAAACTTCTAAAAACTGGTGTGACTTTCCTCTTCCCTTTTCCAGCACTGTCTTTCTTCCCCTATCATCAGAATAAAACATGTATCCTTCCTATCTTATCTGCTGACCTCTGGTCATTAGGTTCCATCCACACATCTGCTCCTCTGTTCCTTCATCTGCTGTAATGACCTCAGATGTTTTATTTTCATTTCAGACTTCACATCTGCTTTCACTGCTACTGCCTCCATGGAAACTGCCCAATTAAAAAGTCAAGTTCCCTTCAGAAGGATCATCACAAGTGTAACTCCAAGTACTTAGTTAAACTGTGACAAATGCTTCTTTCCCCACTTGTACATTTGGACATTTTTGTATGGTACTTCAAGGTTCTGAGGAGACTTGAACTGGTCCACTGAAGGACTAGAAGCATCTGGCTGATTAGTCTGGTTATGTGACTCTTAGCCAGTTTTGCCTCTCCAGTTCCAATGACCAAATTCTTATTTACTTTTTGCCCAACTAGAGGGGCTCGTTTGTCACAAATCTGAAATAAAATTCAACCTTTTGTTCCTGGTTTGTTAGAAAGAAGACATGCAAGCTTTGGTTGTACTTCCCAATATAATTTTTTTTTTTTAAATTAAAAGCATGTGCAGCTTAGGAAAGTAATTCCAGCTCTGCAAAATTCAGTTTAGAAAGATAAAAGGTGTTCTGCAAACAGCAAAATTAATTTAGAACTTGCCTTTTAGGAAGCCTTATCTGATGCTGCTTAGGGCTGTGCTGTCACCTCTACAAAGTCCTTTTCTGGTGGGAGGGAAGGCAGTTCACCAAGGTCAGAAATCTGCAGTGCTCATACATGAGTGTGTAAGCTCACAGTCATGTTGGAGGAATCAGATGTGACAGAACCCAAGCTCGGTGCTTTGATAGTGTGTGAGAGTGTCTTTTGACTCTTTATTCTTCTGCAGTCATGGAAAAACCCATTTTTTGTAAAAAATGATACCAAAATGGAATGTACCAGTTTCAGTGATGTTTTTAGCTTTGAATAGCAGAAGTCTAATTTTGACTGAAAGAGAATTAGGGTTAATACAATTAACAATTCTGTGAATGTTTTAATCACCTACAAAAGGCTGTTACATTGAAACAATAGACAACCATCCATTTTCAGATGCCCTATTCACATTTTCAGGAGGTTTTTAAGTCTTCTCATCTAATTTCTCAAAATGTAAAGCTATTATTTTAAAAACATTTTTTAAAACATTGAATTCAGATCTTTAAGATACTGGGAGAGTTCCAAAGATGTGTATGTAGCTAGAAGAGGCTTTTCTCTGCTGAAAACTCTCACAGGAGTGAGATAATAAAACATGCCTCCACTTTGTGGCTCAGGTAGCTGGAAAATCTAATTTTTAATACTAAATTTCACCTACTTTGCTTGTTTCTTTGTAAATTAAAAATTGCCATATTGAAAAGCTAGTAGAATAAATTATTAATCTTAGATATTTGCTGCCAAAATTTGAATCCAGAACAAATATTTTTTCGTCAAATAAAACTTTAGAGTTTTCACCAGACAGGTATTAATGCTGAGCATGGAGCTCCTGTTTTGTTGATATGATTAAGGATTTCAAGAAAGCTATGTTGAGATCTTATATCACCATTTGAATCATGTTAATTTTAAAAAGAATTTAACCATATCAAGTAATGCAAGTCTAATGGGTATATTTTAAAGAAGGCATTTCTCTGCTGCTTATTTATGAAATGAGGACCAAAACTTGACACATTTTCCAAAACTACTTCTATGGTCAAAATTAAATAAGTCACACTGGTTTATACAGTTACTTTTGCACACCTCAAAACGCCTCTAGCAAGCTGTAGGGAAGACAATAACTGCAGATGAATCATGGAAGTCTTCCAAGGCAACTGAACTGCTGTAGAAATTCTATTCCATGTTGTTCTACACTGTTGAGCTCAGAACAAAAGGAGGAGCATGAGGTAACCAGGAGCATGCCTTTTCTTGTGTGCTGTCCCAGCAGGTAAATGATGTCACCACAAAGGTGAATCCAAAGCCAGCAAGGGGACAGCCTTTGCACTCCCTGGAGGCTCTGAGAGTCTGCATGGCCAAGGCATATTCCATAAGGATGCCTGCTGGAGTGTTTCTGCATGTGTGCAAGAGCCTGAAGTTCAGCCTCCCTTATCTCTTGAGTCCTCTGAGCCCTGCCCTGGGGGCCCCTCCCTTGGCCTGCTCCCGTCTCCTGTAGCTTTTCATTTCTAAAAAATAGCACATGCAAAATAAACAAACACCAAAGAACCAAGCTGGAAAACCTACCTGCTATGAGGCAGTGTCTTTACACAGAGATACAAGCAAAATCAAGGCAGCAAGAAGGCCACAGACTTCCTTTGTTCCATCTCACAGGTTAACCATGATCACTCAGCTTGGCTTTTTTTTTTCTTTTTTTGCCTTTTAAAGAGAGAGAGTGCAAAAAAGACAGAGAAAGAGAGAGAGAGAGAAAGAAAGTAAATGAAAAATGAGGCAGGAGCAGTTGCCAGAGATGTGTTGATCTGGCTGGTCTCCTGATATCCCTTCAGCAAGAGTTAAGTGAAGAAAGCCTGCTCCAAACAACTTGAGACCCTTTTTAAGTCATGAAGGTGACTCATAACTAACCGACTTGCCTTGCCTCGAGTAAAATCCCCCGCTTTCCTTTTCTTAGAACAGACCTTAAAAAAAAAAAAAGAAGAAGAAAAAAGTAGAGAAAACCCAAGGAAAACAGAAAACTCCAATCAAACTGAGGATTTTTTAAAAATGCAGCATGTACTTTCCTTCCCTCAGATGTCTTGACATCAGCCTTTGAATTGAGTAATAATAATAATAAAAAATGCAAATGATTGTTTGGTGGTGCTGATACACTTAAACAGGTTGCAGGTATGTTGTGAGAGAGAGAGAGAGAGTTCATGCCAGTATCTTCTGGCTGAAGAGGGAGTTCACTGTGGTGAGGTGTTTCTTACTTTTCTCTGTATTACTTTTACATCCAGGGCTGTTCTGCATGGTCTTTTTGTGTTACAATTAACCCTGGCAGATCTAGGCAGGAAAAAATAAACCTCAAGAAATATTCAGAGACACTGAAGAGCTGTAGCTGGAACAGCCGCAAAACCTCTAAAACCAGGGACATGCTTTAGTGAAATTAGGGTGTATGTGGAAGGCTGTAAACCAGTGGGTTGTGGAAGCCTGTTACTAAAATTATATAGCATTTTTTAACATTATTAAAAGACCACTGCAGATGACTGGAAAGACAGGTTGGTCTAAATGGACAGGAGATACAACATTATACAGTCCTTAGGTTCTGAACATATTCCGTGAAAAATACAATTTCTTTTAATTTCCAGCAGTAAATTTGTGGCTGCTACTGCCTGGTTTTTCTCAGACACTGAAGGTTGTGTCCTTTCAAAATAATACATTTTCATATGAATACAGGATCTTTTTTGCCTTGAGATTTGGAAGTTCTATGATGTTTTAAAAATTATTTTCATTCAGAACTCACTAAGATGGCTGAAATACAACAGTTCTGTTTAACAACCACTGAAATATAAGGAAAAAATTCTGTCAAATCCCATCTTAAACATATTGCTGTTCTCTTTGTTTTAGATGTGGAATTAAAAATGTCTTTATTTTCCCCAGTAAGCCCACATAAGTTTCAGGTGTTTGTCATCAGATCTGCACTTCCGTGGTTCCATCAAACCCTCATTCCTCATTAACAATGGGATAGGGTTTGGCTTCCATGATTTTAGAGACGAGTTTGAAGCTGTGGCTGGAGCAGTGATGTTTCCCTTACACATCCCAGGCAAAGCAGCTCTTGGAAACACAATTTTGTCTCTGGGAGCACTGCTGCCTCCCTTGCTGCTGGAGGAGAGGAGGGTGGTCAGCTGGGCTGAGTTCCAATGGTCATGCCTCTGGATAGCTGGGGGGCTATGGCAGACACCCCTCTGTGTTCTTTCTGTACCTGGGGCTTGAAACAAGGCTGGATTTCTCTTGGGCACTTACTGAGGAGAAGGAAAAAATCCTGAGCTACTTGGTCCTCTTCCTCAATGATCTTCTGCTTGATGTAGGTCCAAAACTTGGGGCCAGATTTTATGGGAAGGAAAAGGGAGGTTCCAGTTCAGTGAGATTAGACACTGAAATTGTCTCTGACCTGATCATATTACAAGACAATTTCTTAATTTTTACCTCAGGTTCTTTCTTTTTAATTTGCATATTTGCTTGATTTCAGTATAAATTGAAAATCTGTATTCCTAAGGAAATGAGACTTAGGGAAGTATTGTGTATGTCTGTGTGCATATCTGTTGGTCTCCTCTCTAATAACTTGAAATCATGGATTAATTTGAACACATTTGATGATGAAGAGGTGTCTCGAGGATATGAAGCTCCTATAATTTCTGTGAAAACAAATGTGCAGTTTAGAAAAGACCCTATTAAAATTCCCATTTGTGGCAAGGATGGTAACCGGAGTTCAACTTTTATTAAATATCACAGAATCCACATGGGAACCCAATTACAAATTTATAGGCAATAAGATTTTGTTCATTTTGCCACTCAAAAAATGACCAGGTTTGTAAGGGCTTATTTGAAATGCACGAAAACATCACTTAATACATTGATTTGTAGACAATTTTGGGTTAAACAATATATAAAATCCTAATGTTGCTAAGAACAATATGCACAAGCAATGTAGCAGGATAAGTGTTAATTAGTCATTGATGCCTAATTAGAGTTAGATTGCTTAGGGTTCTTGTATGTGCATTTGTTTGAAGGGAGGCAGAAAAGCAGCTCCAAATGCCCAGACCACAGACACTGTGAGTTGATCTGGTGGCATTCCTGTGGTCTGGGGTGCTGCTGAGGCTGTCCCAAGCTCTCTTCCTGCTCCTCTGGGCGTCACTCCTTAAACTCTATTTTGCACCATTCAGCAATTATTAACGTGGTTCTGCACTTGACTATGGCACAGCACAATTTCCTGGGAGAGGATAAACACCCTTTGTATTTTCAGGTGTGTTCATATGACTCCAGTGGCTACTCTGAGGCCCAAAGCAATATTGCCTTGCAAGAAGGTAAAAAACCCCTGGAGTCTTTCTAATTGTCCACCTTACATAGAAACATAAATCTTCTGGATGAAAAGGCAAAGATGCTTAGAATTCCTGTCTTCTGTGAGCAATATATTCACACAAAGGAATAGACTCCAGTCCAAAACTTATGGGAGTCAAGGTGAGTTTGAGCTCAGTATAACACTGGTCAGACCCACAACACTCAGCATTAACTTCACTTGAGATAGTGGTTAAGGCTCATAACAACTTACCAGAGACAGGAAAAAAATTGCAATTTGGGCTCACTTAGAAAATAGACAGTGGAGGAGGTGGAAATGCTAAGTTTAATTAAAGTTGCTTAATGACAGAAGTACCATTTTCAAATAGAGTTTGTTCATGAGTAACTGCAGAGCTTTAAAATATGGGTCACTGGAAAAGGTAATAAAAGTCTAGACATAACAAGCTTCTCTTTCAATTAGCTGCAATTTTTTCAGACTGTCCAGTCTCAGCTTCTCCCTTTTGAAATAAGTTTTGTTCCTTAATGAGGCTTTTTCATTGAAAATTCCAAAATTATCTTTGCAATAAAAGCTGCCTGTAAACTTTTATTTTCAATACACTTTCAATACTTTCATGGAAATTTTGACATTTATTAGACAAGATATTTTTGAACAAAAGTTCCTTAAAAGTTACCATTTCAGTTAGCCAAAAAGTGTTCTATATGGTTTAATCAGTTGTCACACTGCATAGTCTCAAACATCATTTGAGATGAATACTTGAAGCTTTTTAAAATCATCTCTCGCCATTCTCCTCTATTCCTTTGCCACAATTTCTGGCATTTTAAATTGTGCAATCCTGGGTCTTAAAGAAAACTGAGTTGCTTTTACAGGAAAACATATTTTTCTTGTGGACACCAAAATTCTGCCCAAGTTACTCTTTGAGTGCCTGTTACTGTGATAGTGAAATTGTGTGGATCCTCCGGAGAGCACAATCTGTGTGATTGCTCAATCCATCTTCCTTTTCTGGGGCAGCTGTAAAAGTGCCTTGGCTTTCTTGTCCATCTTCTTGTCCTTGCAATGGAGATGTTGCTTTCTAAGAAGCCACAAAAGCAAGATGTTCTGCAGGACCTACTTGGAAATTGTCTTTTCTGAAGACCTAGAGCTAGAGCCAGTGCCCCAGGAGGTGTGGAGGCTCAGGAAAACCTTGTGGTCCTCTTCCACTCTTGTCAAAATGGACAGTGAGAAATCCAGGAGGACATACTGGAACAATAAGTAGGTTGTGCAGATGGTGGAGTGGAGCTTGGAGGGTGTTCCAGTGGAAAAAACTGGACATCAGAATTTGAACATGAATTCCAGAGTCCCCATGCTCAAGCCCTGGAATGACACAGAAGCGATGGAGAAAACTGCTTGAAATGCTGCATCCAAAGGAAAACAGGTTCCTTCTTCTTCTTTAAAGGGAAGACTCAGTCCCAGAAAGCAATAAAAACTGGAACTAGTAAGGAGGTTTTAATACAAGAAGGGAATGGATGTTAATGTGAATTGCCTTTGGGATTAACTTTACATGGCAGAATGGGCTGTGCTCATAAAATACACATTTTAGTGCATCCCGGGTAAGTCTAAATGTCACTGAATGGAATCCAAGTACAATTAAAAAGATGTTTTGTAACGCCTAAATACTGCGTGTAATTTTTAAGTGCTTTGAGTTGTATCCAGACATCAAAGAATAATGTTTGCATTTATATCCTAATGTCATCTTTCCTAACAGAGTTTGCAACTTACAGTTGAAGCTTGCATAGTTTCTGGATATTTTCTTTATTACAGCCTTTTATTCTTAAAGGAGAACCAGGCTTTCAGTAATTTTAATTTCTAGCAGACTGTGAGGCAGTCCTTTATTTTTCATTATGTTTATCATCCATGCTTTTTCCACTTTGTTTCTAGGAAGGAAGGGACAATATAGGTCAGGAAGAAGAGAAATCCCTGCTGGGCTTGGCAGGAGGAAAAAGGAGAGAGGAGAGGGAAGCGCCCAATGAATTATGATACAGCAGAAGATGCTTTTGTAGCAGAGTTCAGAAAAGGTGAATTTCCATGTGTCTCCTCATGAAGAACTTATTGGAGCTTTCCTATTCAGCTGTGTAATATAGTCTACAATTGCATTACTCAATGAAAATATGACTGAAGAAGTTAGTCACCCCAAAAGTGTTTTTACTCCAAGCTGGGATCACAAAAATGTATATGTAACCTTAAGCAGGGGAGTTTTATGTTTCTACTGCTTTTTTTACCCTTAGTCTTGGTAGGCACAGGACAACATGACTTCAGCTTGGAGAAATGACCCTCACAAACCCCTTAGGTCCCTCACTAAGCTAAAACATTCTGTAGGTGTCTTAGTTGGGATCACAGCTAATCTTCAACACAAAACTAAAAGAGAAATTTTTGTCTTATCCCAGCCCAACGGTTGCGCTTGTATTTTCCCAGAGAAGAGGAAAACGGAAAACTCTGACTGCCTTCACTGTTGTGGAACCTCCTTCTACTTGTAGGCCCTTTACTTCTGTATGCCTTCCTTCTGTGGCATTTGAGGAAAAGTACCCTGAATAGTGAGGACAGTAGTTGTATGATTTTTATACAAGTTACACGGAAAAACATGTAGGTCACATGTAAATGCCCCCAAGTGCAGGCCAGGTATCAAATCCTTCAGTTCTTACTTCCTTCCAAAAAGTCAGAATTAAAATTTTGGGAATCAGAAGAACATTTCTATAGATTATTGATCACTTAAGCTGAAGAAAACTGCAAGTCCACGGAATTTATTTTTTCAGAAGTTTTATTGTATTTCTGAAGGCTGAAATTGGGGTTTTTTTTGGCATAAGCCAGGTTAGTGCTGTGAAAGAAATGTTGTATTCTCTTTTTCCTACCTTTCCCCAAATAAGTAGTTTTAGATGTGAAATTGGACCAAGGGACACCTGACTTAAAAATATAGTCATTAACTGTTTGAACTTACTGAAATATTATGATTATATTCCAAAAGTACATGGTGATATGTCCTTAGCAAGAGAATGGGAAGTAGAACAGCAATTCAGAAGTTATAAGAAAGTAAGACTGAGTACAAAGCAAAAGGATGGCAAGCCTCTTGTTTCCCCACAAGAGAAGAGCTGGCAATATTTTAGGGGCTATCTGCAGCTTTTTCTGAGTGCTGCTGGAAGGTCAAAAATCCTTTCTCTGAAATATTTTGCCTTTGAAGATGATCCTTGTGCTGTTCCTTCATGAGCTGCATCTGTGTTTTCTTTGGTGGTTGTGTTTACTCACTTTGCCCTATGGTCAGATGCAGCAAGATAAGGTTGGTCTGGTAACTGAATTTCCTTCCAACCTGGTGTTATTCAGTGGTTCCAACAGCAGAGTTCAGGTAGAATATACCACAGATAAAGGATTTTTTGGAAGAGAATGCAAAACAGGTAGTAGACAAAACATTCTGCTAGATGAAGTTAATGATACATATTTTGGGGTTTGAATCTTGAGTTTACGATCTCTGCTCACCTCATATTATGGTGTAAGCTAAGGACCTCTGCCCTGTCTTCTCCCACTTGTACAGCAAATTTCATCCATGTGGAATATTAGGACACTTCTAAGTGAGTGTCTATTTTGATAAGCCATTATCTGCAGAACTTTAGGAATCATTAGGAATTCCACAGTAAAAATATCCTTACATCTCCAGAATTTCTCTTTGTCTAGGAAAATGTAGATAGGGATTATGAATTTGCATTGTTTTATTCACAGGTCCTAATCTCTTGCAGTCTGCCCATCTCTAACAATCCAGTGAAAGACTTCAGCAAGAACTAAATCAGAAATATCAATCACATATTGATAATTTAGAGCTGCGTCTGAGCTCATGGCATAGCTCTGTTTCAACAACATACTAGGCTGCCAAATCAAGAAGAAAAACAGATGTTAATTTTCTAGGCTGAGAGAGTATGCTAAAGTTTAGTATGAGAAAAATATTTTGTAGCTGTTACAAAAAGCAATGCTGTAAAGAACATGAAAACACTCACAAATATCTTTTGTGGATAAAGAAATTACCCGGTGAGTAGAACAAGAGAAAAACCCCTCCTCACAGCTGCTGCTGTTTCCCACCAAGACTGCTTTCCTTTCTTCTAAGACATGCAAGGTTACAAGTGTGTAAATATAACAGGTACAGAAAGGGTTACTGGTTTATCTACGTCTTTTATACTCACAGGAAAATGACTTAGGTCAATTTCCTGTAAGATAGAGAGCTGTATCACAACATGAAACACTCAGCTGACAGTTTTATGGCAAGAAACAGAAGAGGCAGCTCTGTGAGAGCTTCAAAGAGAATAATGTGGGTGGGGAATTTTTACAAACTACACACAAGTTCAAAAATTTCTGAAGAAGTCAGTCTTCAATCAATGATTTTTCTTTCTGTAAAGTACGTGGGATTTTGTGCTTTTTTCTCAGTGATGAGTATTTCCTTCCCAGGATACCCTTAAGGACAACATTGGTTGGTACTACAGAGATATGAGATTAATTAAAGAAAAAAGATTGTCTGGTAATATAGTAGTAAGTATTTTTGTGTCAGACAGAGGGGGATGTTGAATTAAAACTTGGATATATTCTATGCTCTTGTGTGTTCTTAGGAAAACTGAATAACTTTGTAAATTGTTCCACAACTGCATTTTCTCTTTAAATGCTAGTAAGGTGTATTAATAAACATCAGTAAGGTTTATTAATAAAAGTAGCAGTGGCTATAGTAAGAACAACAACAAATAATTTAAAAACTCATTTGCTGAATCACAGTCATTAAAAATTCTCATTAGATACAAGCACTCTGTATTCAAGAAATGGGTGAATAGGTAAGTAAAAGAAAAGCAACACACAAACAAGTGGAGAGAGCTGGTTTCAGGGAGGCATCACACATCTGAGAAAGATTTTTAGGCAGGAGAGTGTCACACTAAAAGTCATAGCTGAGATCAGAAGCTCATTGGCTGGGGAAGATGTCACCATAACCAATATCACTATAACTACACTTTTATTTAGCTTTTCAGAAGAAAGGAAAAATGGGGTCAACCTTTTGTAGGCTGGCACCCTGGCACCTCATGGCTGCAGGGAGGGCAGGGTGTTTCAGTGCCATGAGGAGCTCTAGGGCTCCTAATCACAGCCTTCTTTCTCTAAATGGCAGTGGTAGAACTAGAATAATCAAGTCTTGAGGGTATAACAGCATGTGGTGCCAGCATCAGATTGTCTTGGGAAACCAACTAGTAATTGGACGTACCTAAAAGTCATGTTACCACATCACATCTAACATGGCCTTCAAAGGAGAGGCTGTGGTCTCCAGTGGGGCCATTATTCTTATTTTGAGTCACAGCCTCAACAGATTTCTTCTCTGTTGGAGGGAGGGATGAAGGAATATGTCTGTCTTGTTCAAAAAAGAACAACAAAACCCTGCACTGAGAAAAGTTATAGCTGCATGTACCAGCATGATCTCTTTAAAAAAGGACATGGTAGCACTGAGGACTGTGAGATGAGAGCCCTTTCTCACATAGCCAGTCTTGTTTTGGGTTAAACACTTGTGTCTGTTAACAGCAGGATCTGCATCATCTACATTTCTGGAACTAGAGAAAAACAAATTGAAATACTCCAGACCCGAGCCTGCCTCAACAGCAAACACATAGGAGTGGGGAAGTGGCATTACACCTAATAAACTGGCTGTCAGTGTAGCTGAGTGTATCTCTCTGTCTCTGTTTCTGTGTTTCATCCATCCATCCATCCATCCATCCATCCATCCATCCATCCATCCATCCATCCATCCATCCATCCATCCATCCATCCATCCATCCATCCATCCATCCATCCATCCATCCATCCATCCATCCATCCATCCATCCATCCATCCATCCATCCATCCATCCANCATCCATCCATCCATCCATCCATCCATCCATCCATCCATCCATCCATCCGTCCGTCCGTCCGTCCGTCCGTCCGTCCATCCATCCATCCATCCATCCATCCATCCATCCATCCATCCATCCATCCATCCATCCATCCATCCATCCATCCCACCTAGCTCATGGTTCTGTGAATATTCCAGTATTTCAAGCTACCTCAGCCTAAGAATGGCTGACCTGGGCACACAGGGTTCCCTGCATGAAAGTGGCAAGTGCATCCTCAAATGTAATGCAGTTGGAGGTCTGGGCTTCCAGCAGCCATCAAATTGTGGGTAAGTATTTCAACCCAGAGAATCTCTGGCACACAGGTTGGAAATCCCCCCGGGGCACATCCCTGCTATGCAGTGCAAAGCCCAGAAGAATGTCTGCCTTCAGCAGAGACTCCATAAAACTCTGCATGGCAGGGTACAGCAGGGACTGAAGTTCCAGCTCCTCCAGAACTGCTGGAGTTTTTGCTAAGGCATCTTAAAAGTCCTACTTTAATCTGGGGCAGTTTGGTCCTGAGGCTTTAATTTAGGGCAGTTTCATCCTGAGGCAGTCCTAGTGGCAGGGAAGTGATAGTCTGGGCCAGAAGGCTCCCAGGGAGAGTGGGAAACCAGGGGAAATGCTGCTCCTTACTTAGTGAAAGTCTTCTGAAACAGAAATATTTCCATGAGGCCTGTGGTCATCAAAAAATTGCACTATGTTGCTGGATTCTTGACCAACTCTATGTGATGTCTCCAAGTGCGAAAGCATTAGTCAGAAGCAAAATATGAGCATATTGACTTAGAAGTGGTAAAACAATTTTTTTCCTGTTCCTTCATGTATTCTCGGTTTTAGGATAATTTTTTTCACTTTCTTTGTGTGCAGCTGTGAGGGCTTGCAAGCTTCCCTGAGTGAAAACTAGAACTATGATGTTACTGCAGAATTCTTGAGTCTGAGTCTGCTAAGGAAAGCATCCAATAACCCAACACTTCAGTGCTGTGCTCTCCCCAGCAAAATGTAGCTACTGCACAACCTCATTCTTGTAGCTGGTGTTCCTTTCCCCTGCTGCCTCCTATCCTGCAGGAAGAACAGGTGGCAGAGTAGAACAAGGAAGATCTGCTATCAGCCAAAACATTCACCTCTGTCATTTCAGCTCCAGCTATCAGCTACTAATCACAAGTGAAACTTAGCGGGAGATAGTCCCTTCTAATAATTTAAGACATCAGACAAGTGTGTTGCTGTGCATTTGATGTGACAAAGAGATAAATTGCTATGAATTTCCAGTTTTCAGCATGCAAAAGAGCACTCATTTGGCCAGGAAGATTGATGCCAAAGGAGAGCTGGTGAGATGGAAAGGAATGATCTAGCTGGGAGATACGAGGCATCTTAGTAGCTGTAAAACCCCTCAACACAAGGGAAGATAGTTTGAGATGAGGAAGCTGGTTGGAAATAACAGCCCATTCCTCCTAGGACATGTAAAGACTTTGCTCAGCCTGCCCTTGGAGGTTGAATGGAATCATTGTAAGTGTGTACATGCATATGGATCCATCCCTTCTGTCTCCCCCTAGCCCACTGTAGTCTTTGCTGTAGGTCCTCAGATGACTGTGGGCACTTCTCAGAACTCTAAATGTGTCAATGAATAATTTTCAGGAAAAATAAGATAGCCTCAGACAGAGGATCAGTAGATCTGCAAATTAATTTATGATTCCAGAAAAAGTACAAGGTTACAACTCACTGACACACATGCATACACACTTATTGCCCAAGGTCCTAAAACCCCTTTCTATAGGGTGTATCTTCATTCTAGCATAAAATAAGAACTTTCAGGTATTAAATGTTACATGTTTCTCTGAAATTTCAGCCTTTGAAAGATGAACATTTATAAAGCCCAAAACCAATAACGAGAAGTGTGCCCAGTATTTTCATGCCTTCCACATAGATATCCTCTTTACCAAAGGACATAGCTTCATGCACAAAATTTTAATTTCTGAAGTGACTCATGAGATGCATGCAGGCTCTGTTTATGACTTCTTCACCTTCTTTACAAAGAATGCCTAACCACTGAACGTTAGGAAGCATTCCTACTTCGTTTCTTAGAAGTTTTTGCTGTTCCCCTTTCTAACGAAGGCTGCCGTTACAGTCATATGTCGAGAATGATTCATATAACACAAGATAAGTTTACATGTGCCTAACTTTGTGTACTTTCACTTATTCATAAACTTACACACTCCTTCTTCTTTTAGATTTTATTTAATTCCTGCACAAGGATGTGTGTTCATTTACTTACACACACACACCCCCATTTATTGTATTACACAGACTTTTGTGCATAATGTTGCCTGGGCACTCGAATGCTTTATCTTAGAAAAAAGCAGACATTTAAAAAATAATTCTAAAAGCCATTTTGTCCAGATGCATGAATTTTTGTCTCCTTTACGTCATACTACAGGTAGATGGCTCTATTTTACATCTACTGCTGTCCTAATTTTACTGGTTTAAGCAATTGATAGTCATTTGTGTAGTAATTTGTTTCTCTGTTGCAGCAGATGGTGACCTCACAGATTTCCAGATGTTTGCCAGCACAGGCTACTGGATATTTCAAAATCTCAATAAGAGATGCCTAGGGCAGAGTTTAGCTATTTCATATGAAAACTAGAACTGAGGAGATCTGGATGCATTGTAAAGGTCAGTTTTTGCTCAAGATTTACTGCACATTCAGGTGAACAAGTAGGTTAATGGAATACTTTGTTTCCAGGGATGTTCCAGGGACAAACATTTTAATGGACTTGGGACTTTGTACAGGAGCAGGGTGATTCTGAAGTCCCTTTGGGCTTGAATGCAAATAGGTTTAGGTTGTTGACAAGGGATTAATCTCATGAGATGGACTTTAATGATATTGATATCTGTCTGTGTTAGTTGGATTCTCTGTACAGTCTGTAAGTTGGAAGAAACACACTTTTTTAGACACAGTTCATCTGGCCTGGTTTAGATTTCTTCTTTAGATGGAGATGATTTGTAATCTAGAAGACCTATTTATTTCCATGACTGATGCAGAAAATCTATACATTTACCTCCAATGCTCAGGTCTACTTATGCTAAACACTACATTTTTTCAGGTGAATCCTATGCCTGGAGCACAGGCCAAGGTTAACCACAAGGGCCCAAGGAAGTGCACTAATCTCAGCATCCTCCTGAAACAAGGGGTTATATAGGCATGATAACTGAGATCCACTGTTGATTACCAACTTTAGCAACATGTACACAATTTGGCTTTAACAACAAAAACGGTTATCTCATTAGTTGAGTGGATTCCTAAAAATAGTTAGTTATTCAAACCCACATTAACTAATGTCTTGTGCTCTTAATACTGAAGCCCATGGGATGTGTACCATAAAAATATCAGGTTTTGTGTGAATATTATGTAAAATTAATGAAGGTTGACTGGAGAGAATGAATGGATTTATTCATACTGTTCTTACATATATATCATAATGCTGTACCTATTGAAGACTCACTTGCTTCACTGTGACTTTGGTAAAAGCTGAATCCAAATGTATGAAGACAGAAAATATGAACTATTTCTAAGAACAAAGAAATATATATCATATATATACCTTGGTATGATACATGCACTTACTCAGAGACACTGTGAAAACATACTGCTAAATTCAATAGAAAATCTTGTGTAATCTTATTTTTTGTCACATGCAACTGTTACTTATTTTTGATTTGCCAATGCCTCAACACCTAAAGAAATGATATGGAGACAGATTTCTCTATTTGAAGTAGAAGATCTCATCTGGTTTTTTTGTTTGATTTTCTTTTGTTGCTATTTGTTTGGTTGTTGTTTTTGTT
>VZRX01004408.1:0-33878 GCA_013398075.1 Notiomystis cincta | reverse complement strand
TAAGCACAAGCATAAGGATGAGCGGATATTGGGGACTCACGAAGATCTGAGTGGTCTCTTTGCTAGCAAGTCCACTGGCTTCTCCAGCCACGCCATCAACGAGAGGCTGAGTGGCTCAGACAAAGACCTGTCCTTGCTCAACGAGAAGAGCAAGCATAAGGAGAAGCAGAAGCACCAGCATTGTGAAACCAGACACAAAGGCTCAAAGAGTAACTTTGAAGTGGATACACTCTCTATGTTATCACTTTCTGATGCCCAGCAATGGACACAGAGTAAAGATAATAGTGATTCAAGCAATGATCCCATTGACTCTTGCACAAAGAGATACTCTGGTAATACTGAGAGTAATGGAAGGTCAGAGTCCCTGGACATGTTTGGTGAAATGAATTCCTCGAGCGAGAAGCGGGACAATGATGCAAGTGGGAATAAAAGAAGAAGCTTTGAAGGCTTTGGAACTTACAGGGAAAAGGACATTCAGCCCTTCAAGACAAATAGGAAGGACAGAAGTACTTTTGATTCTTCAGCCTCTTCAGGTAAGCTCTGTTTTATTATATTTTACCTTACTGCATTTTAATTTCAATGCCGAACAATGAGGGATTCAACATTTACAGCAAATACATTTATGAATTAATAACTTTTCTGGCTTTTCTAACTGACTGTCATTCTTATCCAGACTTGGGGGAGATCAACAAGAAAATTGGCCACATCTTAAGCCCAAAGCTTTAAAAGTCTTTGAGTTGTTACACAGCACTTTTATAAATATTTGTCCTATCTTCATCTATCTCTCTTGGCTTGTTGCACCTCTTCCTAAAATCCCACCATGGCATTCTGCCTCAGCAGCAATTTTAATAACTGTTGCCAGGGTGGGCATCCTTCTGATCAGTGTCTAATGTCACATGATCAAAGTCAATGTCCAGCCTTTGGAGGAAGAGCAGGGAATCTCTGCTCTGGCCCATAAAATGACCAAAATCCATTTGTTGATGGGATGGACCAGACAGGTGGGAAGGTGTGAAGCTATGTGGGTCCCATTAATGTGGTCTACTGCTGATCCAGAGGCACCCACCATGGTGATGGCAGGGCTGAATATTTGGAGATCCTGGGTACAGTCCTAGTGTAAATCTGTCAGCTCCAGCTGGCAGGTGTCATATAAAACAATTATCCTGAGCATTGAGTGTATATGGGAAGGGACCCTCACCAACTGACTTAGAGGAGTTTTAGGTCTCATGATTTGGAAATATAAGCTGGGTAGATGAAGATGGAGGATGCTCCTTTTGGCTGCTAAGGATATCTGTTCCTCTCCTGCAGAGTGGGGAAAAAGGGAATCTGAATCTTGTCTGAGAGGCTGAATTGTACTTTACAATAGGAAGCTGCTTTTGTGATGACACAGAAGCAGGTGTTTTGCTGCATTATAAATGAATTTAGTTTGGGAGCAAGCCCAGTGCTCCTACACCATCAGATATTTATCACAAAGCAGATTTCACACTTAGTTCTGGAAAGGGGTGAGCTTTACTGAACCAACTAGTGGTGGATGAGATTTTGATGTGCTAAAATAGAGCTTCAAAGAAAAGTAGCTAATAGTCTTCAAAACCTAAAGAAAATTAACTGAGAACACAGAAGGAGCAGAGAATTTGTATAACCTGCCAATGTAAGGCTCTAAAGTTTTTTACTGACTTGTAACTGATCGAGTTCCAAAGACTGCTCGTGCTTACGCCACCTAAACATTTCCAATTCCTTCACCAAGACCAGAATCTGGAGTATAGTAGTGAGAAGCAGTCTGAAATGACAGATAACCCCATGAAAACATTCCCATTAATGAGATCATGTTATATTAGATCAGTTGTGACATCAAAAAATGATACATCCAAAAATATAGGAAAAGAGACTGAAATAAGTCTCTGAACATCAGAGTTGCAAGATGTCTGACAAAGAAAACAGTATTCTCCACCAACTATTGCAATGGCTATTTTATTAAGGAAGTTGTGTCCTGGCACACAGGATTAAAAGTCTTCAAAATGTTTACCAAGTTTATTTTTCTTCTTGTTTTTTTTTTTTTTTTTTTTAATGGAAGGTCACCATTTTCATAGTTTGATAACAGCCTTTGCATTCACAGCCTTTTTGCTTTTTGAAGAGAAGATGTTTGCTAAATCTGTAATTTTCAATTTATTATATTTCACTAAAGCATAGCTAACTGTCAAAATTCCAAACAGTGTTGAACTCAAATTAGTTTCCAAAGTAGGGGCATGATGCCCACCAGGTTTACTTGAAGATGGAATTAGTAAAGAAAAAGTTGATTTCATGTTATTTCCTTCAGCTTATTCCCCATAATGATAAAAGTATAAGATGGAAGGCTAGAACTTGCAGTAGGAGCTCCATTAGATTTTCAGTGCAAACTTTTTAAACTGGTTCTCGTTTAAACTGAAATTATTATTTTTATTTATTTTTGCTCTTCATGATTACAGCTGCACAGCATTCCCTATGACCTAATCCATCAAATCTCAGATTATTTATTTATTTTTTCATTGTCATGCTATTATTTAAATGGAAAAATCATCAGCAGTTAGCTAAGCAGAGCCAGATAACCAGAGCCATACCTTGCACTACAAGGAAAAATACTAAAACCAAATAGCTCTGCCAATAAAGGCCTGGAGCCAAGACTGCTCATTAAAGCCTAGGAACATCTGTCTGCTTATGACTGCCTAAGATCTCAGTGCAGCTTTTTTTCTCTCTGCCTTTGACCTTCGCTGGGATTCCCAGCAGAGGTGTGCACTTGAGTCCAGCCATAACTATTTAACCAGTTCCCACAGAGGGAGGATTACACTCTTCCATGATAACCTTCACCTTCTGCCTCCTAACTTCCATTTCCCTGAGGAGGTTGAACAGGGATTGACTAATCAGAAAAATAAAAGATAAAAGTAAAAAAAAGCCCTATGAGGACATATATGTCTGTCCCAGGAAGCAACTTCCATAGCTTGGTTGCTCTTTCCTTTCAGTATTTGTCATCTCTCACAAGTTAAAAATAACATATAACCGACATATAAGGAGACATCCTGAATATTCTGACGAAAGCTGAAAATAGATTTATGTCAAAGCTCAGTGTTATCTTTACTGCATGGGCATTTTGGTGTGCTCAGTACTGCCATTTGCCACTTCATTGCATGCTTCTGGAGATAAAGTGTGTAGCAAAACTACCCACACTCAGTGGATATATCTGTGATGGGAGGGGTGAGAGAACTATTTATTGTTCTTTGGTGTTTGGGCACTGCAGTCTGTTTCAGTGTGGTGTGCAGCTGCAAGTACCATTGTATTGTTGTGAATTTATTTTTTTGTCTGTGTTGTACAGCACTTAGCCATTTCTGAGGAGTTTGGTGCTCCTTGGTGATAGGTAATGGTTTGGCATGTGGTAGGAAACAATCCTCTTCCAAAATCTTGAGACCTAGGTATGGTTTTACTATCTAGAAAGATATAGGACATAAAGGGACATAAATTGTTTTCCTTCTTATCTTTTGGAGAATCTGTTTGCAGTCCTGCTGCAAGGAGGTGCTTGGCACAGGTTGCCCAGAGAAATTATGGATGCTCCATTCCTGGCAGTGTTCACGGGCTGGGTTGGGCTTTGAGTACTTGAGCTGGTGGAATGTGTCCCAGCTCAACCCAGGAGCTCTGGAAAGAGATGGCCTTTAAAGGTCCCTCCCAACCAAACTATTCCAGGATTCTGTGATTTGATGCAGAAATCTGTGCTCGAAGCGAAGGGACCCATTGAGGGGATGTCACCAGTTACTTTGGCTGGTCACAACAAAAGTCCATTTCTTGTTCTGCACCAACCTGGACTGTCACTGACCATTCTTTAGTGGGGACCCTGTGAGCTGTGAGTCGTTGTACATCTTTTGGGACCACTTTGGGTTAAATGTGCAGTGTTAGTGCATATGGCTAATTTCCCAGTGGCCTGACTGTTTCCACACTATTGTTCTGGAGAAGCTGGTGTTCTTTCCATAATAACAAGTTAATAACTCTTCCCACACACTCTTCATGACCTGTTGCTTCCTGATGCCTTTTTCTGAAATTGCTGTTTTTAAAATATTTCTTGTGCTCATCTAGGCATCCTGCATGTAGAAAGACTAATTAATCAAAACTAATTTAACACTGTTTTTCTATTTAGCTGAAGACTATTCCAGTGGTATTAGCCTGGCCTACAGGCAAGAATACAGCTGAAAGTGTTTAGATCCTGCCTTGCCCCAGACATGATGTCACTTGGGCACATCCTAGACTGAACTGTCAGGTTGTGTGCACCAAACATTGGCTCAGTTGTGTCCATCTTTCCCACAGTTGGAGATACACCTCACACACCTGCAAAACTGTCTCAGAGTCCCACTGGCACTGTGTGACCTGAGGCACTGTGCACAGCTGGATGACTGAGCCTTTCATCTACTTTCCAGGAGTTTCTAAAGCCCCAGGTGAGGGACCCAGGGAGAGGTCACAGATTGGTGCTGCAGCTGGGCTGGGGAGACTGAGAGTAGAGCTGTGTTTTAAAGAGGCCCTCGTGGCAAACTCCACATCTCCTTGTCATGTGCCTGCCTGTTTCATGAGACTGGAGAAGAGACTTCCATTGCTGGTGAGCAGTCTCATTGCAATGTGCCTCAGAAAAAAAAACCAATTTGTTGTGTCTTACCTTTTTCCTTAGGTGGAACAAGGAGGAAAAGCACATTTAGCCTTTTGAGGTGCATGGATAAGATGGCAATTTGCACCTACAACCTGTCAGATTATGCCCCAGTTACAATCACTGCAGGCCAGGATATAGCTGGAGGTGAAGCAGAGGTTGAGAGTTGCTATATGCAGGGCTGCATTTCTGCTTCTCTTTGTAGTGAGACTAATCAAGATCTGTGCTTCTTAACTGTCACACTGTTTCTGCCTCCTGGGTTTTTTTTTTTCAATAATGATTATATACACAAAGATTGCCTTGCTTGAGTATTGGGCATCATGGCTCAAAGATCAGCTAGGAAATACATTGGTTTTATCAGATGCAGCACAGACATCAAGCACAATAAATTTACAGGAATATAAAATTAATCATATGCAGCTATTAGGAAAGCAGTAATCATCAGTCTCTAAATGCTGGATAGCTAGCATTACAAACATGCTTATAAATTAATGCTTAACTTACCTACAAGCCTCCCAGGCCTTCTTCCCTCAATGTCCAGCAACGCTGCAAGTTGAATTTCTTCTGATTTGACCTTTCCTCCTCATTTGGTTAGTATGGCACTGGTTTTACTCTTTAATCAGCTTTAGCCCTGATCAGTCACAATTTTACCCTGAGAAGGGATCAGTATTTCAGTAGCATATTTGTTCTGAACATATGTGGAAGATGTAGGTATATAGTGTTATCCAGTTGCCTTATTAATTAAACTTTGCTGATTTTTCATATAATAATACTTTCCACAAATAAACTGTTATTTTACATAGGTCTGTAATCACAGTGTTGGTTCATTATTCTTCAGTGAAAGCACTATTTCAGTGATAGTGGAAACAGTAGGACCATGCTGTTAGATCTACTGTTTTGGGTCCCTTATGACAAGAAGGAGGTTGAGGTGCTGGAGCATGTCCAGAGAAGGGCAACAGTCCCAGAGAAGTATCTGGAGCACAAGGCTGATGAGGAGAAGCTGAGGCAGCTGGGGAAAGGAGGCTCAGGGGAGACCTTCTGGCTCTCCACAACTCCCTGACAGGAGGGGGCAGCCAGGTGGGGGGTGGTCTCATCTCAGGTAACAAACAACATGAAAGGAGGAAATGGCCTCAAGTCGCTCCAGAGGATGTTTAGATTGCATATTAGGGAAGATTTCTTCATTGAGAATGTTGTTAAGAATTGGAACAGTATGCCCAGTGAAGTAGTGGAGTCATTGTCCCTGGGATTGTCCAAAAAACATGTAAAAGTGATAGTTAGAGACATGATTTAGTGATAGGCCTTGTCAATGCTGGGGGAATGATTGGACTTTGTTATCTTAGAGGCCATCTCCAGGTTTAATGATGCTGTGTTTCTTTGAACACCGTGTGTGATGAACATTCTCTCATCTTTCCAGCTTAAAGACACAAAATGAATGCCTGTTTTTGGCTGGGTCTTGCATATGCACTCGTGGGTGCACCTTTACACACTGAAACAAGAGAGGAAAAGTGGATATAGGGAGATGCATGAAGCTGAATAGATATCCAGCAAAATACATAAATAAAGCACCTGGTTTTCTTCAATAGCAAAGATTTGACTCCACAGGGCCTGTATTTTGTATGGCACTGTGTGCATAAATTCAGAGACAGGCCGAGGTATGGTCTAATATTTGTAGACCCATCTTCCATATCTTAGTTTTCTCACGCAACTGCAGAAAAAAAAGTCTTTATTACAGTTAACCTCAGTGTTTGACTCAGTAAAGGGGACAAAAGCAGTTTCCTGCCATACAGTGCCACAGTGAGCTCTGATACTCACTGATGGCCAGTGAATGCAGTGTTAGACCCCCTATGCTATTAGACACCCTCCCTTTCCCCAGCTCTGCCTCTGCTGTGGTTTCCTCAGACATCCCAGGCTCCTACACAGCTTCCAGCAGCTGCAAAATTTTTCCAATGCCCAGTGTTAGTAGGGGGTTGTTGCCTCCCACTGTGTCCCATGTTGAGGGACAAGCATTGTACAGTTAACAGAGTGAGTGTTTGTGCCATCTGGCCCATAAAAATTACCATCAGAGCTTTTTAAAAAAATCAACAACATTATTTGAAAATACAGTTACATTCATCAAAACAGCTGTTTAGGGCCCTGAATGTTTAGGAAACCAAACAAACTGAAACTACTGAAATTACTTCCAAAAACATTATCTGGCCCCTTTAGAATAAATGTCCTTCTTGTTTTCCACTAAGTTTTCTATCAATCCTGTGGAGAGGAGACCAAGCCAGCATGCTTGTTGGTCCTTTCTGCCTATGGTGTATCCTAAAGGGACACACTGCTGATGGGGAAAGTGAAGCAAAGCTTTCCTTGAAAGTGTTTTGACTAAGGCAATTTAAATGCAGTGAGTTTTGTCATTGTTGTTGTTTTAATGCTACATCTTGATTTACTGTGTTGCTTCCAATGTCTGCACTGACCAAGGAGAGAAGAAACAGGAGGGAAGCTGGACTGGGAGAGGAAGCAGGAATATTTATCACCCAACCTAACTTTTATTTCCTCTCTTAATGATTGTATGTTTATTGCGCTGCCTGAGGCTCAGTACAAAGTCTTTTAGACCAGCGATGAATTAATCAAATTAAACGCTGTGACCCCTTTGCTTTTTGGGAGTGTTACAAGCCTCCCAGCACCCTGCCTAATTTCTGCTTCTTACTTTGCTCTCTGTCCAACAGTCAGGCAGTTCTTCCTTCACAACTTGGCGTCTCCCAGCTATTTATCTTCACTCTCTCTGGCCAATGCCAGAATGCCTTGTTTGAAGTTTTTATTCAGACCACTGCTAGTTTATGAAGTTGTGCAGATTTCACGTTGGGTGTGCAGCTGCTTCACGTCACACACAATTGGCCTCTGCTGGGCTCTTGGCTTTAAAAGGCAATAAAGAATCACAGCCAGATTCTCATCTCGGCCCAGCATAAATCAAGCGTCTCCCCATTGAAATTAGCGAGGTTGACTTCAGGAGTGAAGTATCTACTGAGGCAAAAAGAGAGTGTGGGGCTGGAAAGTTCCACTCATGGCTTCAGTGGCACACCAGAGCAAGACACAGGGCATGCCAGAGTCCAGAGTCCTTGTGTCTGTGTTCAACCTGCCAGGTGCTGAAAACAGCCTTGGTTCGACATTTATAAGATGTTCTTAGCTTAGGGGAAGTGGGTCAGTTAAGACTTTGGTGGTGCCAGCCTAGGTGCTTGTGCAAGTGGCAGTTTAAGAAGAGTTAAAGGGAAAAGTATTTGCTTTAGCTCAAGACTATGTACAATACTCTTTCTCGGCACTGATAATGTGGGTGCAAAGCAAGAGGTCTGTTCAGATGAGTGGAGGAGGTAAAACAGAACACTTTCACTATAAATCTGCTGATCAGTGTGGCTGGGCACTGAAAAATCTGAGCTTAAGGTACCTGTCAGTGAGAGGGATCCTGATGCACTCAGAGCAACCTGTGTCCTGTCCTACTCAGCTGCAAAAGTGAGAGTTGGGGTCTGACCTCCAGAGCATGATCTGAGGCTGCTCCTCCATTCCCAATGCCTTCCATGAGTTTTAGATCCATGTGTCACAGCAACAGAAAACTTAAAAGGGCTCAGTCTGCCTGATTGAAATAATGATGTTGAACAACAAAAGGAGAAAGAATGTCCTCTTTTAAGGTCTCAACAAGAAGGAAGTCAGAATAATTCCCCTACAGATCAAGGGCTGAGGGGAGGAGTGGGAAAGGAAATCTTTGACTGTCCATGGAGAAGACTTTACATAACCTCAACGACTTGAAAGGTCCCAAGGACTCATAATAAGAATAATTAGAGATTTGTCATTGAAAACATGCACCTGGGCAAAGATCCCCACAGGCTTTTGCAGCTGCACTGAGTCGGACCGAGTTTTCTCATGGCGCAGTGCAGACTTCAGGAGGTTTCAGGACTATGTGCAATGCAGAGTTAACTGTCAAGCAGGGCAGGACTGGATGGCTCGAAGGGATTTGCTAATGAGCTATCAAGCTGTGGGTCACTGGTTGAAATTTAATCTGTAAGAACAGTGACAGAAAATCATGTCAAAGTGCTGATGTCAGAGTGATGCTGGAGCGGCCGCAAAAGTGTTGCTGGTACCTTATGCAGCACACAGAGGCAGTTTAAATAAACTGGGAGCAAACTGTGAGGAGCTTGTCGGCATCCCAGCTGCAAAATACAGCTCAGTCAGTTTGTATTATACCTGTCAGTAACTCACTTATCTTAGTACAGTTGCTTGTGAACAACAACAGACTATCTCCTCAGAGAATCTGACCCAAGCTCAGCCTTACACAGAACAGAAAACAGACTTGTGGAGACACCTGGGTAGAGTTTGCTCAGCAAAGAGTGTCACAGAATGTGAATCAGCAATGTACCACAAAGCTCAGTACCTTATGGTGCTGCTGATGGGGTTTTTTATGTGATTAGGTCCTACATCGAAGTCATTAATAATAACTTTCCCATCCCTGGCTCCTGGGGACATTTGGTGGTTTCAGCATAGCTTTCTCAGGGATGAGGAGGGCCCACACTACTGCAGGATATTAAACCAGCTGTTATGGTTTTCATGGTTAGCAGAGGGAAGGGACAGGGGCACCAGATGCCCTCAGCAGTGGTACTGGGCACGTGGGTCAGTGCTGGCTCAGGAAGGCCTATTCTGGTGCTTCTACCCCTCTGATGTTGTCCTCTTCACTGATTTTCAGAGGGAATTCAGTGGTCCTTCCTCTGGTCCCAAGCAGCTGAGCTAAGGATTCAGAATTTCTCCAGATGGCACAGTCTTGCCATTACAGCTCTGTGTCTCTGGCGCTCCCCGCCTCCACTGTAGGCAGGAAAGGGAGCAATAGTCAGCATTGGTTTTTGTGCCAGCTATGATTAGTTGGCATAAAGAGCACTTAAGCAAGTTGACACAGCCTTTGAGTTGCTTGATTTGCTAAAAAAAGGAAAGAAAGTAAACAAAATCCCTGAACTGTTCCAGGGTGTCTTTACTGCCTGAAGTCTCATCTACACCAGTAAAAATTTGATATGAGGTCAGTTGCAGAAAGTTTGTCATCCAGATATTTATTTAATTTTTATTAAAAAAAGAAGTGCCCTGGAGAGCAACAAGTTTTAAAAAAAAATGGTTAAACTCCAGATTCATGCAGATTTCCTGTTTTGCTTCTTAACAAAACCTCAAAACCACTTTGAACAAGTTTCCCACCTCATCTGAGGGTGGAGCTGTGTACGCCCCACACGTGGCCTCCAGAAGTGCACCCAGGGAGAGCAGCACACCACCCCTGGCACAGTGGGGCCGAATTTACTGCTCACAGAGCAGTCAGTATCTGTGTGTGCCTGTGCTTGGCTGCCCACAGGAGCTTCTGACTCAGCCAGTTGCACTGGAAAACTTTAACTTTCCCATTTCCAGCAGAACAGACAGGACAGTGCAGATGTGTCAGGCAAAAACTGGAAGCAGTTGATAAAGGGATGCCTCCCTAAGACACCAGGCTGCTGTCAGTAGGCTGCTGTAATTTCATTGATTTGATCTACTGAGACAACATCTCGGTAAATAACAAGAGCAGGGAAATATATTGCACTGAAATTAATGGTTTGCTGCCTGATCTCCTCTTAAATGAATTCATTGCAATCTGAAGCAATGCGTGTGTTTTGCAAACCCAGCGTTCCTTGGCTCCTGCTCTGCATCATGACATTACTTTAGGCGGTGAGGAAGATCTTATTTGTGATATAGTAGTGTAGCCTGGGAACTCTGGATGGAGTTATGGCATTTGGGTGTGTAATTCTAAGTAACAATAAGCAGTGCTTAACATTTCCTCCCACATGAGAAGCGCACCCATTAAAAGTTTAGCCAAGTCAGCTGTGCAAGTTCTTGCACAAAAAGACAAACTGCTAAGGAGCTAATAGGAGCCACTCTTATGTTAAAGAGTGGGTAGAGCATGCATTAACCCAAATTCCCCTTCTCTGCTGCTAATCAGTGAAGAGTCTTGCTGAGATCAAAGAAACCCCTAGCAGGTGAAAATGGTAATAAATCAGGCTCAAGCCCAGGTTCAGAACATTTTCTCAGCTCTGTTCCTGAGATAGTGCATAGCTTGAAGAAGTCAGTAAATGTGATTTAGACCGTGGTGAGTCAACTTAAGTCCCTGTGAGAATGAACTAGATGTGTCTAAGTCTCAGGGAATGGCTCAGTCTGTTTCATCTGAAGAGGAACCTACCTCCCAGAGAAACTGAGTGTTACACATAAATCTGGACAGTGTGTTTTAGACCTAAGAGTAACTTAAACACATAAGCATATGGTTTCATTTGTGTTCAGTGACTGACAGCCTGTGACAGTCCATCATGATTCACAAGTGGGTGAGAGGCTGCTAATATCTCCCAAGGTGTTGAAAAGGGCCCACCTCATTAAGATACAGTTTGACAAAACCCACCAGTTTCAGGTGATATCAAGCTAGCACACAACACTTCAGCAAGAGAAATTTGGACCATGTTCATACTCTTTATGTGGTCCAAACAGAAAGACACTCTGTGTTTCTGAATTCCTTGATGCAGGCTGGTGTGTGCTTACACAGCCAAGAGCTGGGAGCAGCTGGAGGGGACAGAACAATCCACACCACACAACACTTGATCCTGGTCTGCACTGGACAGCAGCTCCCTGTAGACCTGGTGCAAAATTGTCAGTGTTTCTGGTTTGCAGGTTTAGGGTTTTGTGTTTGGGTTTTGTTTGTTTGTTTGTTTCCTGATACAGATGACAAAATAAGGTTTTTTTCTGCAGCCATCTGTTTCCTGAGTGCTCTGGGGAGTGACAGGAGGGCTACTGGGGTTTGAGGCTTCAGGCTAGCACTGCAATATTGCACCATGTAAAGAGACAAAGCTGTGTGGTGCTGTGCCTGGAGCAGAACTTGCAGCACACAGGTCAGCTTTGCCATGCCCAGATTTTTTCTCAGATGGAACAAATGGCTCCCTAATGGCCAGCTAATGACTGCAGAGTGTGGAGGACCTGGGCACCAGGATGCAGGAGACATGCCAGACATGTCAGCCTGGCAGTGTGGAAGCACCCAGGCATTCCTAATTATGGGTCACCAGGGAATGCCTGTACCCCAGCCTAGCTCAAGTCACACCATTTATCGGATAGAGGTCTGATAGAAGTTCTACAAGCAAAATACCTCCCCATTTACTGGGTTGATCTCTCTAGTTTTGGCATCTCACACAGTGTTGAGTGGTTGACCTTTGTGCCTCCACTCCAGCCTTACCTGTCTCCTGGAACAGTTGGAGCCATGGGAAGTGCTGGGGCCCTTGGCCTGGGCAGCCTAGATGTCTGTTTCTATTTTCAGGATAAGTGCTCAAATCATTAACATCTTGTGCTTCCTCCCACTTATCCCACAACCCAGGTGCCTGCCCTTCAGAGAGGAATTTGTATTTTGATTCCCACATAAGCAGGTTTGCACACTGTTGAGCCTTGAATTAAGCAATTACCCAGCCACACTTGTGAGAATAATACTTCCTAGTGCTTATGCCTGGAGTGGCTGCATGTAACCACATTAAATCATCTCATGAAGGGCCTACAGCTCTCTGTTCTGTTGATGGAGAAATGTGTGAACATCACTTGGGTCCTACTTCAGAGGCATCTGTCACTGCCTTGCCTGTATGGTTTGCATAGACACCTGCCCTAAGAGATCTGAATCATTCTGCTGGAGCCAAGCACCTATTTTATTTTAGATGTTGCAATGAATAAACTGAGTGCCTAAAGCAGACAGTCTCAATCTGGCCTTCAGGGTCTCCACGTTCACTGGCTGGTAGAATGAGATAATAGTCCTTGCCCAACTCATAGAGCTGTGGCAAGGTTTTAATTAATTAATACTGGTAAGGCTTTGAAACATAGGGAATGAAATGGGGTTTACAAACCAAGTGTATTATTATGACTTGATGGCACTTTCTACTTCACTTTCACACTGTACCTGAGCAGAGCACAGGGCGGCTGCATGCTCTGATTCAGCATGAATCATGAAGAAGTATATTTAAAATGTAGATGGTATTGGTGTATTTACACTAGTTAAAATGTTACAGGGAAGAGGGATTAAATCTCACTCCAAGAATGCTGTCCAAAGTGCTGGCAACTCTCTCCTTTTTATTAACTCTCAATATTAAACCATCTCTAGTGGAGTCCTCAGCTAGCTTGTACTCAGTGTTTAAGCAAGATGTGCCAGAACATAGCTGGAGATGTGAGACTCCTACTAGGATTTGCAGAGGACCTAATTACTCCCCAGTGACAGTGTTGGCTAGCACAGGTTCTCTTTCTCAGTACTGTAGTCCCCCAGGTAGCTTTTGGTCTTCCATTTCTCTGGCATGATTGATGTTAATTACAGCCATGCAGTTGCAATGGTGGGCAAGGCACCCAGGAGAAGTTGATATCCCTGAAGTCCTCCTTGTGTTTAGCATCAGATTAGCACACAAAACTCCTTGGGCTAAGTCCCTTGGCAGGTCACACCATTTCATCAAATTACAAAGCAGCTCATTAGGTTCCCAGTCATACCCCTCCTATATGTAAATTCTTAATGAAAATATATTATAGACTTTCTCACTAAGCACTTTGCCTCCACTGCTATATGAAACACAAGGAAAGGCGACAGGGTAAAGACAGGAGAGGGAGCATCTGCAACTAGACTCTATAACTGCAGGGGATCACTAAACACCCAAGGGATGCTGCCACTCCACTGGTGGTCAGGGAGAAATGGCCTCAAGAGGAGGTGGCTGAAGTGATCCTACCAGTACACCCCCAGCACCAAGGACACCTCATTTCTTGTGCATAACATGATTTTGACAGATTATTTACTCCTGACAGTGTGCAGGAGGAACCCCAGCACTGGCAGCTGGCCCTCATGTATTTGTCCTGGCAGTGTTCTGTCCTCTAAACTGGACACAATAAAGGACCCTTTTGCATTGACCTTTCAACAGAAGGATACTCATTTTCCAAACATCTTTTGTAATAGACAGCATCATATTTTTTGTTATTACTCCAGAGAAGCTGTGGCTGCCCCATCCCTGGCAGTGTCCAAGGCCAAGTTGGATCAGGCTTGGATCAGCCTGGGACAGTGGAAGGTGTCCCTGCCTACGGCAGGGGGTGGGACTGGATGGGGTTTAAGGTCTCTTCCAACCAAAGTCCTTCTATAATTCTGTGATTATCATCCTTATGTTTTATGACATTATCAAAGTAGAATTTACATTTGCCCCCAGGGACAGTGCCTAGTTCAGGGAATAAGAGATGTCCTGAACACCAAGTAAAATTTTGCATTCTCTGGCAGTCAGTGCAGTCTCAGGTAAAATGACCAATTTTAGTCAAGTTCAGACAGGAGTGAATGTCACAAGAGTGCGTCTCCCAGCGAGAATTCACAAGCCAGTGGAGTCTGTGCTCTCATTACATATGTTATTAAATATTCTGCCTAATTTGTACCTGGTGCTTTTCAGCAGTAAATCTCAGGCTAGTTTTACAAGAGAGGTCACTATCTTTCCCCTCATTTCACGGGTGGATAAACCAAGGTGCAGGGAGGTCTAATGCCAGAAGTTTGGTGTCAGAGAGAGAAACAGATAATTGCAACAGACTTAAATGCATCATTGTCCATGAGCCTCATCATTCTTATTTATAATAATTCTTATTGCACCATCAAGCACAGAGCTGTGCAGAAATACCAAAGACAGGAATAGAGCAGAACTGACCTCTTCTCTACAGATAAGGATGTGCTCTCCAGAGATTTGGGGCTTTTTTCCCCACAGAAATGATAAATGACTTAAAGAAGAGCAGGTGCCATTTCTCCACCTGGGTGATTATGCCCAGAGGCAATTGAAGTAATTTTTAGGAAATGGTTCTCCTCCTATTTACATCAAGCTAGTAGCAATACTTATTTTAACACAATTGCCAAGAGAATTTATTTTTAGATATAGTCCACATAGTATCATTCTGAAATCCTTGCATTACTCAAAAAAATTGAAGACATTTCAATGGGAACATGAAATTTGCTGGAAGAATTATTGCTGCTTCACAAATATATATTGATAGCGTAAGAAGACAGTGATCTTTTCCTTCTCATAATGAGAAATGCTTCAAATCTATAAAGCATCCCTAATATTTTACTTTTGAAGACAAAATCACAAGTTGGGTTACCTTTCAGTAGGAAGTTTATGGGTTTTCTAGCTCTTAAGGGGCTCCTTTGGGAGTCTTATTTCATCCAAATGATATTGTTCTCTTGATGACTATCACATTCCTATAGGAAAATTTGTCAGTGGGGCATAATATTGGTTTAAAAGACCCTAGAAAACAAAACAAAATTGAATAGGAAAAAAAAAAAAAGGAAAGCAAAGAAATGAAGGCAGAAGATGCATTTTGTGAAACTCATACAAATAAGAAAAATCCAGTTGCCATGAGGACTGGTCAGCCACAGATTTTTCTATAAGCATATGTCATCTTGGTGTGCTACACTTCTCTGTTTCATTTAATTACCATATTTCAGATGAGCCTAATAATTGCTGTACTGCATTTACCTCATTGGGTATCCCATCCAAAGAATATGGAAGAGGAGACATGTAGAAATAAAAAATGGCACGATGTGTCCATGGAAGGCATCTTTTCCTCCTTCCCCTGAGTAACACATTGTTTTTTGTCCTTTTGAACCACTTTTTATATCTCTTTTGGTTCTTTCTCAGAGTAATAATAAACACTCTTGCTACCTACATTTTGGAAACTCATGGGGTATTTTCTGTCTTCATAATCCTTTTGCAAAATCCTTCCCCAGGAAGCATAAATTGAAATGTGACCATTTTATTAGGAACAAAAACATTGAAGAAGAGAGTCCCTCTCTTCAAACCAATTTGAGAATAACAGCAATGATTCATGAAGTATGAGGCTCAGCAAAGAAAAACCATGAGCAGGGCCTGAAATTTTAATACGGATGCATCTTCATTTATACTAAATTTAAATCTTGAGAAAAGTACTTTTATATTTCCTGAATGCCTTCAGCATTGGGTGTTGACAGTTTACAAACAAAATTAATTTATTCATTAATGGGCAGCTACATCTTAGGGAGAGAGTGACAGTTGTGCAGTGGTGCTCTTAAATCCCAGACACTTTTTAGGGATTGAAAGACTATGCCTAGCACTAGGACAGATATCTGGAATTGCTCTATTTTAAAAAAATTTTTGCTTCTCTAATTTATGTTGTTCTAACTAAGATTATATATATAGATGTATGTATGTATGTATATTTATACTGAAGAAATAGATTTTCCAGACAGACTTCTGAGAAACCCATAAGGACCTTCTAACAATGGGCAACTTATGACTGCATTTTTTCTCAGCAATAAGTGATATTTTTCAGGCTGAAGAATGACATCCCTTGGGATTTCATTTGCTGCTTTTCTGCCTTTTTTTTTTTTTTGGCAGAGCCATTTTGTTGCACAATTATAATATATTTATTGGGAGTTTCAGTTTGAAGTCTTAGAACAGACCTTTGCTGGCTAGGGGAAGTCATGAAAGTGAAAAAGATTTCTCTCTGAGAAACAATATCTCATTTTTAACCATAATATCTGGTCAAAATTTGAATGATACCTTGAGGCTCTACCATGAAGGTATTTGTGGATCACCTGCTAAAGATGGTTTTGTTAGTTAAAGAATCCTGAAGAAATCCTGTTGGAAAAGCTTTTGACAGCAATATTTTCACAAATCTTCATTTTAAATTTCATCAGTTAATATTTATGTAGATCAGAATCCCCTTCCCTTGGCCATGCTACCAGGTTTGAACACATGAATTAACAGCCCACCTTCTACTCCACTTGATTTTTAATTGTCTGTTGGTTTTGTCAGTGGAACTACACTCCACACTTCCAGTGCCCATTTATTCTCTACCTTTTCCTCTGAACAAGGAAATGGTTTGGTTCAAAAGGAGAGGAACCCAGGAGATGTCTACATGTCACAGTTCCATTCTTCATGAGAACTTTTTGGTGCCACAAAAAGCAATGTGTATCCACAGAGCTTTACACAACCTGATTAATGGCCAGTTGACACTGTGCCTCTAATTGTCCACAACTGGAAGCAAAAATGCTGCCTGTGATCCAAAGCTGGTTAATGCTCTTCGTTGATTAATTTATTTTTTTTTTTAAGAAAAGGAGCCAAGGGAGAGCCACAACAGCCTTGAACTTTCGCAAGGACTGCCTCTGCTTTAGGGGAATTTTGATCTTGCCTGCTGTTTTGTTTGTTTAAAAAAATGGTGATGTCTAATCTTCAGGAACGTACCTCCTCATCCAACCCACAAACTGTTGGCAAAATAATAAACCTACACAGAACTGTTAGATACTTTTTTTTTTTTAACTTCTTCCTTTCAGAGGTATAAATCACAGCTTTTTGCTTTTGCAAATTAAAGTATAGGCTTTGCACTGGGTAGTTGGCACTGTTTTCTTCTGGCCAAATGTTCCATACTGGCTCCAAAGAAACTGTGGACATTGAGTTGGCTATAGCTTGTCTTTGAACTCATTTGCAAGAATTCAGTCTTCAGAGGCCTCCAAAAGAAAAACCAAAACATAGTTTATTTATTAAATTGCAGCTTAACTCTTTTGTGTGCTAAATTACAGGTGGTAATTTGACTTCAGTTTTTAATTGTGTTTTTTTTTGTCTGGCTGAGTTTCATGCACTGTTTACCTCTTCTAGTTTACATAAATGCTATTATCCTGCCATTTATGTCCAGAAAGTCTGTACCTTTCTGATTATCTTACACAGCCTGGAAAAGATCCTGAAAAAAATCAGTTCTTTAGCTAGCTGGTTGTAAAACTAAGTTTCAAATAACTCAATTATTATTTGCTAAATATATATTATATTTCCCAAAGTCTTCTCAGCTATGTATTTGCCTTTAAGTCTTTGTAATGTACTAGAGAAACAGGACTACTGCTGCATCTTTTGCTATTAAGTTGTATTTTGAAATAATTTTGAATGGAATACTACATTCTAAATAGCTTGAAATAGGAGCTCACCATGGTCTCTCTCCGTGAAGCAGTTTCTGGTTTTGTCTGTCAAATACAGTTTGAAGTTTTAATCAGCTGGATGTTCAGCAAGAAATGAGTGATAGTTATTGGTGTGTAAAACATTGCAGGTCTTGTGCTAATCTTGGACTTTTCCCTATAGCATCCTGGAACTGCTTTCTTCTGCCATGCTTCCTTTCCATTGATGCGATGCCATCTTTGGTACTCTAACAAAGGGCTATATAAATGTTTGGAACCCAGAACAGATGTTTTTGGGCAGCTTTCATTCAGTTTGCCAAGTTCAGGCATAAAACAAGATCCTGACCACTTGTGGTTACTGTAGATGGGATGATTTTTTCAAAGGAAGAGTAAGCGTGCTGGGCTCAATGACTTCCTGTCTTCTGGCATCCTACCACATGTCTTCTTTACTATACCATAATGTTTCCCAAGTTTGCTTTTGTTTCATTCTCATAATTGGCTTTGTATATCCACTGACTGATCTGATTTTCCTATCAAGACAAGGCTGTTCACTCCAGATTTTCACTAGTGTAACTGAGAGGAAAATTTGGTCCGTATGCTCTGTAATAAGATATATCATCACTGTCAATATTTTTCTTCTTCCCATCACTCCCCTGCCATATGGCAACTTCACAGGAAAGAACTGAACTGCATATGTTCTAAGTAGAACTTCTTCATTCCCTGCAAAGTAGAGGTTGGTTTTAATATCATTCAGATTAAAAAATGGAGGAAGTCCTTTATCCTTTAGCATGGGATTTTCACTAAATTCTAGCCACCCAAAAGCTAGGCCACCTGTGGAAACTTGTCATCTGAGCTCCTCCTACAGTCACTGGAGGGAGGAGGCAACTTTGAGGGTGACTCATCACATCCTAAGAGTTGGGGGAGAATTTTATTTTCATGAACATGAGGGCAAACCTCTTCAATACTCACTGGTCTTAATGCTGTTGAACTGATGAATTGAGTTGCAGACCCAAAGGCATCTACCCATCTGTGCTGGAGGTTGGAAAGGGGGCAGAGGATGATTTTCCTGAGCTGCTGTCAGCCAGCTTCCAGGTGTGTTTTGGCTTGTGGCTGGCCACTCTCTCCAAATAACACCTGAGCATGACTCAGGGGGCATCAAGAGCCGGGGATGGTTTTCAGTCAGCAAGACACAGATGAGGTAATCATGTTTCAGGTGGGAATTTTAATCCTAATAAAACAAGCCATTTCATTTGTTTTCAGGGGCAGTGTGTGCTGGCCTATATTATTTAGTGATGTAGATATAGCCCAAGAGATGTAGGCAGAGGAAAAGAAAAAAACAAACATACAGGAAAATGAAAGACGAACTTCAGAGTTTCTCATTGTCTGAAGCTGGGACTTGTATGCAAGCAGCAATCCAAGAAAAAGGAGCCACTGTTAGTGAGTCTTTTCTTATTTTAAGATTTCAAAGGCTCTTCTTGGTGTTGCTGCTAGAAAGTGTCTGACTATGGAAAGCAATATTTGTAAAGAAAGATTTCCAGGATCCACTATAACTAAATGACTTTCTAAAACCAGTCACCTCACAGACTCCCCTCAAAGCTATCACTTGGAAACTGATGTCCAGAGGGTCTGCACCCAGGGAAACACCTTGTGTCATACAAGTGTTTCTGAAAATTTTCTGAGCTGTGCCTGCTGGATTTTAAGACCTGGAATGACTCTGCCTTAAACAGTCTCACTGTTCACCGCAGAGAACCCAGATCGAGCAACAAGCAGTGCAAAAAGTTTCAGCCACTTTCAACCACTGCTATGGTACCCAGGGACCATGATATAAATTCAGATGAATAACCCTAAGCTTCTTCCAGGGAGTGAGTGGGCGTTGCAGACATTTAACTGCCAGGCTATTCATTTTTCTGCACTAATAGTTTCCATGCTAGCTGACCGACCAATCTCCCTGACGTGTCGCGTCAATTTTCGTATTAAACACAAAAATAATGAATGCAAGGAATGAGCCTCAAAAGCTCCTCATCTCCCAGATTGGGTCTTGGTGCCAAGTGTCTGGCTGGCATCGCCTCCAGTCCTCTGCAAACAACATCTGCACGAGCGTGCGGGGTGTGTAACTCGCAAAGTTAAAGTGCGCGACGGCCGCGATCCGCTGAGCACGGCGGATTGAGGATCAGGGCTGCTCCGGCACAGGGAGCCTTGCAGCCTTGGCAGACACAGCCAGGCTGGGCCTTTCCCAGGAGAGAAAGGGGGTACTGGACACATGGGTGCATCCTTTACAGGAGTGGGAAGATTTCCCTTTACCCAGCAGGATTTCTTTGGCCCCCGATGTGGTTAATGATGTGTCTCTGCTGGAATGAGAGCTGCTGTGATGAACAGAAAATGAGACATTTGGAGCACTGACCCACCCCAGTGGCTGCCTTGGGGGGTGACCTGGAGAGGGATAATGTACAGGACTCGGGGGATTTTGGAGGACATATAGGTGGCCCCAAATCCTGACTGACAGCACATCTTGCTGCTGATCTGCTCAGCCTCTGAGAAGTCCAGTAACATCTCTGCTAATGAAAGAAAGGTCCAAGGTCCTCCTCCAGCCCATGAAGTCTGATGTGATGCTGTGCAGGAAGGCAAGGCAGGCAGTAGACTGGAGCCCTGTGACTCAAATGACATTACTTCTCTGGAGCTTCATGTCACTGCCTAGAAGGAAAAACTTGAATGTTATAGTTATAAAGAGAATTACACTTTGCTTCCTTCCCCCTGGCAAGAAGTATGTGCTACCAACCATTTTAGCAGAAACCAGATCCACTTTTTCCATCCTTCACCCCAGTTTAGTGCAGTTGATATAGAATAATTATTTTGAACCAGAGCACGACAGTTTATTTTTGTAAAAAGGCTGAATTTTTTTTTTCATTTCTCATGCCAACACCTCCTCAAATTCGTTTTTTAAATTACTATCAAAACCAGTACAAAACCAGCCAGTAGGCTGCTTCTAGACAGGTACTGGGACTATCCTTGTTTGTTGTTTATGTTAACCTTGGGCTAAAGGTTGGCTTTTTTTCAATACCTGAAACTTTCCAAAGAAAACAGTCAGCAGTGTGCAAATAACTAAACCATACATGCAGTGACTCTGAAATATAATGTGATGGGTCATACTTTAGTTGGGTTTAGTTGGGCATTTGGAGTAATCCTTCTTTACCCCTCCTAAATATCACATAGGTAAGTCCTGACAGCTCACTCAATGCCAGGAACAGCTTGCATTATCCTCAAGGATGAATTCAGGACCTCAGGAAGCTACCAAGTCAAATGAAAAACAGAGACAACAGACAATGGCTTAGCAGCTTAAGCCATATGCCACATATCAGTCTAGCCATAATTTCAAATGCCAGAAGGATCATTACCAAGCTAATGCAGAACTATTGAGTGCTTGGTCATTTACTACAGGCAAAACAAGTTCTCTGAGTTAAATCCTGAGAAATTAGATCCTTTGGGGGTTTAATGGCTATTAAAAATCACAGGATATTTTCATAAGGGGCGGAGTTTATCAATCTTATGCCTTTAACCAAATTAGCCTTTTCCTCTCACAATACACTTGCAGTTCCTCATTGGAAAAGGAAGAGAGATTTAAATTCTCCAGTAATGTGCTCTGCCTTGCAAGAGCTGTACTCCTGTCATTACTGCAACTCAAAGGCATTGTGGATTTTTTCAATGAAAACCTCAGAATGTGGTTCCTGAAGTTTCTGTACCTGTGGCTGGGCTGTATTTTTGTTCTGCATTTAGGACTAAGCACAGATCACATCTTGCAAATTCAATTCTCTGTCTGTCCCAGGCACTTGATATCCCACTCCAGCAGTGTTTGCAAGGCTGGGCCAACCTAGCCTGTATCTCATGGAAATTTTGCAATCAGGAATAACTTGTGAGCATTAACACTTGTTTTTAGACACTGGGGTTTGTATTATCATCATTAGCCCACAAGAACAAGGGTTGGTCAGGAGCCAAACCCCTCTGCAACCTAATTATAAAACAACAGATAAAGGGCAAAAGTTGGTGCATGAGCAATGGGACTGTATTGGTGAGTTTGACAGGAAAGGCACTGATGTGAATGAAAGGGTTTGAAGGGGTTTTGTACACTACAGTAAAGGAGAACTGGAAGGCAAGGTTAACTCCATGGGTGATTAGAGGAAACCTCACTGGAATATAAAAAAATGCCATGGGAGATAGTGCAGATGTGTTTAACTTGAGAATTATGTGGAAGGCTGATGGAAAACAGTGTAACAGATTAATCACAGCCAGCCAGCCTTTGCAGAGGGAATGAGGGATGTTACCCTGCTGCAGGGTGAGGGAATTGAGTTTGTTCAGTCTGGGGAAGAGGTGGCTTCAGGGTGACTTGATTGTGGCCTTCCAGTACCTGAAGGGAGCCTGAAGAATGATGGACAGAGACTATTTACAGGAATCTGGAGTGACAGGATAAGGGGGATAGCTTCAAATTGACAGAGGGCAGGATTAGAGTAGATGTTGGAAAGAATTTCTTAACTGTGAGGATGATGAGGCCCTGGCACAGGTTGCCCAGAGAAGCTGTGGCTGCCCCATCCCTGGAATTGTCCAAGGTTGGATGGGGCTTGGAGCACCCTGGGATAGTGGAAGGTGTTCATGCCCAAAGCAGGGGGTGGATCTAGGTGGTATTTAAGGTCCTTTCCAAACCAAAGCATTCCATCATTCTGTGATTCTTTGATTCTGTGATGGGATGCAAATGTGAAGAGAAGGACAGGGATTTGGGTCCAGACTCAGACACTGGAATGTGGGCAATCTGGGAAGAACACAGAAGAAAGCCAGGATATGACTGTGATTGCCACACTGTAGATGCTTCACTTCTGAAAGATTGCAGATAAGACTGCCTGCTGGTCTATATTCACACACAAATCTTTTGGCTTGATGGAAAGATACTCAGTGAAATGTGATCCCTATCCTTAAATTCTGAGCATCCCTGCATTACGATTTATTGGTGTTCTGTATTTCCATCTGTCACGGGAAGTCCTTCAGCATTTCCAGTGGCTGAGAGCTGCTGATGCTGGGAGGCAGGCACTGGTCCAGGCTGGAGTTCTTCAACATCCTTCTATGAAACTCTGGCAAGATTCAGAGATGCTAAGTGTCTTTCCCAAACTTGGATTATATCTAGCAGTAGGAGCCAGATCTCCTAAATCACTGTTCTTTAGAAATCGGCTGATAACGTTCTCATGGCTTTGTTTTAATGATCTGTTATTTAAAATGGAATTATGTTGGAAAATTGTCAGAATGCTTGAAAACAGCCAGCAAAGTTACATTAAATGGATCATATATTTTTAATTCATTTTCTATTTTAGATTTTTATTGAGATGGCTCACCCCAGCAAGGAAAAATTCCATTTTGCTTTCTCTTTCAGCTTAAACTTGTGGTGAGGAACACAATGTTTAAATTCTTAGTTTGGAGTAACTCTGCCTGAACAAATAATAAAACAGAAGAACAGATTTATCTGTCAGATAAAGACCTTGGAGCATTTTGTGAAGAATATTTGAAAGATCAAAACATTACAGGTTTCTCACCAACGCTGGGAATTGAAAAGTAAACAGAATTACCTAGAGATCTGACTGAAAGAAAATAAATTCTAAGGAAAAAAATCCTCTTAAATACATTGTTCTCTCTCCAGTGTTATATTAAACAAAAATTACACTGATGCTGAACAAGTAATTTATACCAGTGCAAATCTAAATAGTTTCAACAAAGATGAAGGAGAGCTTTTATATTTAAAGTATTATTACCAGCAAAAGGCTTCAGAGCATTTTCCATTTTTAATTACTTCAGCAGCATGCAGAGCAACAAAGAATAAGTTTGAACTATCTTGCATGGGTTCTGAAATGTCAAAACCTGATAACTGATATAATAGATGGTGCCTACATGGCTGGAAAGCCTAAGGAAGCAATCCTTTATTCCAGAGATTTCAGATTAAATCCCATCCAGCTTGAAACTCAGTGAAAATTGCAATGTAATGGATTTTCAGCCTGAAATGAGTTGGTTTGCAGTAAAGATCCTCTTGGAGATACAACCAAAGATTTGAATCAACATGACAGTTTCCTGTCCTTATGGAGCAGACTAGATGACTGGTTAAGATTAGATATATAACATTTGGGTGGCTGGAATATGAGATAAATCCCACCCTCCCTTGCCTCTTTCTTCATCTCCTGCACTGAGCATCATCCATCTTTACAACAACACCATTGGAGGTACCCAGCAGAAATACTTTATAAACTCAGTTGTCAGAAAAGTGCAGGGGGACTTCCACTGCTACTAAAACATCAGCTGATACTGAATGTTCTGTTAGAGTTTGCTCTTCTTCTTGAGCCACCCCACAAACCTTCTATTCCCATTGAGTTTTATGTTGACTTTCACTTGTCTAGGGAAAGCCACACTGGGTTTGGACTTCCAATGTGTTGACTCCTCAGGTATTCCCACCTGGAGCAAAGAGGAGTTTTTAGGACCAGATTAAATTATGGTGATGTGGGAGAGGAGCATAGGATCATGGGGTTAATTTGACCACTTTAGCTGTTCTGTCTTTGCAGGATGCCTTCAGCAAACAGGCACTTTTTAACAGACAGGAAGGCAAAACATTGTGTTAATCTCATGCTCTGGTATTTCTTAACCAGCAAATTAGCTGGAATTTGGTGTTTCCACTACTCAGCAATTGAGACTTTTTCTCTTTGGGGCAGTATGGGTGGGAAACTAAGCTTTAATAATGAGAGGCCATGAATCAAGACCCCCTAGCACACAAATATAACCTGTCATGGTGCTCCCCCATGGGAGAAGAGGTCAAGCAATATTTTGCTGCTGGGGTAGGCGGAGAAAACACTTCTATGGGAGGATCAGACCCATCTGCCCTTGATCCAGCATGCTTATACAGTGGGCTTGCACAATCTCTGCAGCCTCCCAAGTGAGTTGCATCCTTGTACTCACTTTAGAGCCATCTATTACTCCCCACTGTGTATGTTCCTGCCTGAAAATCCATAACTGGTCTCGCATCGAATCAATGCTCCCAGTCAGCTTGTATCTAAACAAATTGAATGAAGCTGAGAGCTCTGTAGATCCTCTTATTTATCCCATGACAAGCAGAGAGACTCCCAGTTCTTCTGCTCCTGACAACTTTGTCAATAAAATCTGCAGATTGCACAATATAAAGTTGCTTTATAATTCATCTCCTTGACAATAACAGAACCCTTGAACAGGAATGCTTTATGTGGTTATCACAAGAACGGTGCTCAAATAGAGGCTGCATCAGTAAAATGCAAAAATATCTTTTCTTTCCTCTTCTACCATCACATTTCAAACAATTTTTCTTGATGTAATGAAAAAAAGATCAGATTTTATTTTAGAGAAGAGTTTCTATTTGACTGGCAATTACATCATAAGTAACAATCATGGCACTTATTAGATCATATATTCCACTCCCCTTCCATTACAGGATTGTTTTTCAGACCTGAGGTCTAATTTCATTATTTCAAAAGGACAAAATATCAGACTTACAGAAAGTAATGTAATTGCTGCAGTATTTCCCTTCAAAGGACATTTTTAGGCAGTACCCACAAGACTGCTGTCAAATAAACTTCAAGTGGAAATATGGCAAGTGGATTTCTGTTTGATTGAGTTTGAGGTGAAATCAGTTCACCTATCTGCCCTAATTTATGAGGATGTAGTAGGAGATGTTTTGCCCCAGATTTTTATGTTATGCCCCAGATTTTTAATATATACATCATTTATTCTAAATTTACAGTTACAGCTAGAGCTGTTTCAGTCTGTTATGTAAATACTCAGCCAGGTTTTAAAATAAAAGATATAATTTTCAAAGCCAAGCAAAACACTACTTTTGAAGTTTCATTCATTTTAGTAGAGAGGCGTGTGTCAAAATCCTGGCCTTAGGATTTAGGTGGGTAGATTGCATGTTTAAGCAGTGATCTCAATTTAATCTAAAAGGAGAAAGCCAAAGTTGAACTTGATACACATCCTTAGTGTTCTATTTGTTTATCTCTGAGAAGAATTCAACTGATTGTTTGGCATTAAATTTGAACTTTAATTCTTAACTTTAGAATAATTGAAACAAAACTGACTAAGAAGGAACCATTTTCAAGACAGTTTTAGGCAACAGGACAGAGTTTTCTTTCTCCAGTTAAACACTTGGCCAAGGGTTCAGGAAAATTAAAAAAATGCCAGGGAGTTAATGGCACTGACACTGATATAGTGGCATGATAGTTTGCATGTCAGTGCTCTGTGCTGTCTGAACACTGTGAGGTTTTAACAAAAATAGACTAAGAGAAATAGTGTTTAGAAATAGTGTTTCCTCATTTTACAGGTATGTGAGGAACATTGAGAGGTGTCAGGTGACTTGACTATTTTCTATGACTGTTTGCAAGAGGTGGAAAAAAATTATTGATTCACTTCCAGTTTCTCCAGGATTTTTGAGTATATCTGCATCAGTGGAGAGGCTGAGATTCGTAGATTATTTGGACCCTGCCAGTGCAGCAGAGCCACTTGCACATGGTATGAAATCTGCAGCACAGCCACTGAGCACTGGAGGGGTTTGTGATTTGGTGGGACCAGTCTGTGCTTCAAATGTGTCATTATCCTTCTCAAGGAAGTTTCGTTTCACTCTTGAATCAGTTCACATTGTTAATGTGCTCATCAGCCAACTCAGGATATACAGACAGCTGCAAGGAATCTAATTAACATTTGACTACAGAAGAAGAATTTGCAATCTACTGTACTATTTAATCTGTCAGTGAGGGTCTGGATTAGAAATGGCTTCAGGATTTCTCTGCAGCTTTTCTTCTGTTTTAGTATGACAGAATCATAGCTATTAGAGGTGGAGAAAAACTATTAATTTAGCTTGGCCATCTAGCATTGCTGCTACTTTTTACCCTTTGGATGACCTTAAGAAAACCTCTTCCTCTGTGTTTGCCTCCATCAAACACCTGCAGATTGTTATCCTCTGTACCTTTAACCATCACTTACTTAGGCTGCAGTGATTCATGTCAAATTTCCTGTCAAATCAAACCTTCCATGGTTCTTCCAGTGCTAGTTTGTTCTTAAACACCAAACAGCATTCCAGCATTATCTCCATCAGGGTAAATGGTGCTCTTACCATCTAGAGGAAGTACCTGTGTCTTATATTAAAATCTATCTGCTATTTAGTTTAAGGTCATGATTAGTATATTAGAGAAAGAACAATTCAATAACATTCCATGATAATTTTTTTTTTTTTTGTGAAAGAAGAATAATGTAAATTCTGTGTGATAGCTGTACTCTAATGCATAGAAGAAAGGGCTAAGGCAGTATGAAGCACAGAGGAGTTGAAAAGGAGAATTTTTCAAATTAATTGGAATGTTTAGAGGATTTTTTTTCTAAACAAATAGAAACAACAAATTGTTTGGATCAGAGAGAGCGATTGTGTTGACAGCAGACATATGAATGATACTGTTTTTACAGATGGACTGGTGAGAATCAAACTGAAGTTATTGATCTGTATTTGTGTAGGATCCTGCTAAACAGAAAGCTTTGAGGGCTTTGCCATTAGCAGCATAGGTCATTTTACCAAAGTGGAAAGGCAACACTCTCTGTTTCTATCACACACACTCCATTTCTAGCGTAACAGAAGATGCCTAGACTTCAAAAATGTCAAGAGCCCTTCTGCAGAGTTGGGGATAATCCTTTACAGATATAATTAAAAACCTTTTCTCTTCCCTCAACAGGCACAGGCAGAAAAGACAACTCTTCTGAGGCAATAAGTCAGCAGTCTGGAAAAATTCTAAGTCAACTTTTTAACTTCATTAGCTTTGCATCTTCTGTTTAGTGGAGAATGAACAGAGACTGAAAAGAGTAGGATGCAAGTCCTACAGTCCAACAGTAAATCCTCAGGTCTCAAATTGATTAGTGCCGTTGGAAAGGTGTAGACAGAAGCACAGATCATTCTTAAGCAGGGCAGTTTTGGGTCTTCTCTCCCTAGAGCCTATGTTGCAAGTTCTCATTAGTGCCCAATCTCCTTGGGAAACTGAGCTGGTAGAAGCAAGGAAAAGGCTTATTTTAGTGTTTGCTGGTGGGACTGGGACCACCAGCAGCTGATCAGCTGGGAGTGCATAATTGTAGCCAGTGGGCAGTAGGAGACTGCAGCAAGTGTGAAAAGAAATTCTAGATTGTCTCTCTCTATATATTTCTTTCTGTTCTTTATTTCTTAAGTATATGATTCATGAAATTCGTTTGTTGTTACAGCAAAGATGGTTTTATCAGCCGAAACATATTTCTTTCTTGTTTGCTTTGATATTATCAGACCTAAGTAGAAGGATCACGTTTCAATATGACATCCATGGACTGATGGATAAGGGCAAAGTATTTGAACATTTGTAATCAGACTCCCCCATATGCAGAGTAACATTTCTCTTATCGAGGAATGGAAAAGTAATTGAGGCATCTGATTTCAAAACTTGCAAATATATCCCATCTGCCTCTAAGTCACTAGGAAGAAGAATGTGTTAACCTTAAACAAACTTTAGATCAGATTATTTCATCCCTTGCCTACATTCTGTAACATTCTCATCTAGGAATGCTGTAAGTTGCACTTAAGCAGTTTTTGCTTCTTGTGTAGGTTATTCTTATTAAATTTTGCTGTGTAAGTGGAGATAATAATAAGAAAAAAAAAGCCTACAGCTGTAACATCTCCCCATGTANTTAATCTATTTTTTCATTATCGGAAAAAAAAAAAAAAGCCATAAATTTTTGGTCTAGAAAAATTTAATTTCAGGAAGATTGCAACAGTCTTTTGTAGTTACATTCCTAGTTCTCTACTGTTGTCAACAGGGTTGCATTGCCATAAAGGTCATCAAAATACAGAAGAGCTGTTACCCCAACCTCTGGGTTTTTTCTACAGTTTTGAAGCTGGGAAGTGACATTCTCTTGCCATCTGAGCTCAGCCATGGAAAAGGGAACTTTTACCACTGACACTTGGTGCAAATGACAGCTGTGGTGGAGGTGCCAACATAAAAATTTGCTGAAGCTCAGCACAGATTTGGCTGTCACTGAAAATAATGTTAAATCTATATTAAAGAGTGGATATTAAAAGGTTTTCATAATTATTATGTTCACATGTATTATTTAATGGCTGTGAGTTAAAAATGGCCAGATTCTTGTTAATTAGTTTATCACCAGTGATAGGGTATAATGGTGTTTTAAATAAAGTCTGTGTAATAGACAGGCTTGAACATACAGACCTTAATGCAATAAGAGTCTTTATCCTAGAGCAACTCATAGTATGAAATGGCCTTAAATTAGGAATGAAATAGATTTCAAACCTTTTTAAACTGTAAAAGAGATATAATGAGGACATAATGTGGGTCAAAGCTGGTCCAAGTGCAGATAGAGATAGCCAAAACACTGTTTGTGGTTGTTTCAAATACCACAGGAGAGCTCTCAACAGCCATAAACAATTTTTGATTCAGAACTGGATGGAGCTTGTATGAAACCACACTTCCACACATTTTACTGCAAATTGTTTTAAAAAAAGCAAACAGCCCTTAACTACAGTGTGCTGCAGAATTCCATTAGAATGCCTTTTTAGCAAGGTTATGAATTTTCAGTAATTGCTGTGGTAATCCATATTTAGCATCTGCAGGATTACTTTTAATCAGCTTTGAGGATATGATTTGACACCGTTCTTTTTATGCTTCACCATTTTACTGGTTAGGCTGTGAAAAAATTCCATCATTTGCTGACTTAATTTAAAGCCAATAATAGTAAAACTGAAGGTAAGAGGGAGGAGGGAGATTTGGTTACCAACAAAAAGATGAGGAAAATGGTCATGTGTTGTTCTAAAAAAAGCGCTCATTGGATCAATAATTGTAGTAATAAAAAGAGACATTTTTTTCTGCTGTAGAAATTTTCTTCCATAGATCTCGAGGCCCTTGTGCATTAAGTCAAGAGTGGCATGCATTTTGCGTATTTCTACATATTTTTATGTGGTTCTTAAAAACATCACCTCTGCACAAGTGTGTGTTGTATATATTATTTATATATTGTGTCTGCCTTCCTCCTAAATAACTTATTGTTTCTGATTATGTATTAGGACCGAATCAGGACATTCTTTTTGCTCAAGGGGTGACTGATGCTTTTATTAGAGGTACTTTCTCCAGGGCATATTTTGGGGGTTTGCCTAGACAATGGATACAGAGTGGTTGCATGGTTTAGTGGTGGGCCTGGCAGGGCTGGGTTAATGATTGTACTCAACAATTAGAAGACCTTTCCAAACTTAATGATTCTATCATTCTATGATCTGAGATCTTCCAACCGAGTCATCCTTGCCTTGTGCCTTGGTGGGTGGGTTTTACTCTGTCCCCTGAGCAGTGGAAAGTTGGCAGTGTGATGTGGTCACAGTGGCTCAGTGAGTCCTCAAGGTTTGCCAAACAGAAGGCCAACACATCCCAGTTAAAATCAGGGAGAAACAGACTCATGATGCTCGTTTTTTAAATTGCAGTGTTTGATGAATTATAAGAAGTGTTTTAATCTATTTACAAATTTATCCAAGATAAATTGCTAAGCACAAGTTCAAATGGTCCCTTCCAAGGGTCTCCTGTGTGTTTAGTGAAAATATAGTTGAGCTTAATGATTACAAAGAAAGTACTGTATGCAATATTGTCAGAAAAATACCTTTCCTTCTCTTTAGCAAGGACAGCAAACCTATAACTGAGCAAACATCCACAGTGTTCTACAGCCAGACTTCCTCGACCCTTACATCAAGGTCTGAGAAAGGAGTTCAAAGAATTAGTGCCTGTTTCATGCTGTTCTTGTAACAGGATCATCTCCACTAGCAACAGGAATGGCAATATTCTCATTTTACAGAGGCTGCTTTGTAGCCATTGGATGGGAACAACTTTATGATAACTGCAGCAGCCTGGGAGGGAGAATGTGAAGCTGATTTTTAGCTTAAGGCATCGAGTCCAGCAAGATATCTGCGTGCAGTGCTCTGTGAATCGAAAATGTGCACGTTTGAGGCAGGCTCTGATTTTAGTTCACAGCCTCTGATTTTTATTAATGTTGTCAGTCTGTCAATTGGAGAAGTACAAATGATTTGAAAGATACATATTCAAGGAGTTCTTCAATGTGACCTTATCTGAATTTCTTACAAGGTTTAGGAAATGTCCTCCAAATTTGAATGTCTCCTTTAATCCTCATTGTTCCCAAGGCTTTTTTCTCCTGCAGCAGCCTATAAATGAAGAACATAGAGTGTTTTTCCTCTTCTACTCCTTAATGCTGGTCAATTGACTGAACCAAAGTTAACAGGTATAGGACTCCAGTGCCTCTCAGATGCTCTGTGGTAAATGCTAGTATCAAGACCTGGATAAATACATAGACCTATTCTTGCTTCAGGTGAAATGAATAATACAAGCAGCCATTAATTCCACTGGCAGCCAGATTAGGCTTCCAACCAGACAATAAAAGGCTTCTAACTTGGCAAAACCCATTGAGGAAAAATAAAATCCAGTTGTTCCGTAGCCAGGGCAAGAAGACAATTTATGGGGAATACCCAACCTAACCCTCCCCTGACAGCTCCAGGCCATTCCCTTGGGTCCAGTCACAGTCATCAGAGAGAATTCAGTGCTGGCCCTCATCTTCCCCTCACGAGGAAGTTGTAAACAGCTACAAGGTCTCCCCTCAGTTTTCTCTTGTCCAGGCTGAACAGACCAAGTGACCTCAGCTGCTCCTTGTGTGGTTTCCCCTCAAGGCCCTTCACATTTTCATGCCTCTCACAGTGCTCTCTTCTTGCAAGACCTTGAGGCTTCAGTGAGGGAACGGAGGTCAGCCGAGGTACAGAGGTGTGCAGGGTGGGAGCTGAGAGCTGGTGAGTTTCTGCAGCACAGCAGAGGATGGCTGGCGGTCCTGAGCTCCACAGCAAAGCAAAGCAAAGTTTCTGAGGATGCTTGCAAGGCAAAGAGCAAGAGCCAGTGGTGCCTGGAGAGTCCCGGAGATGAGAGAGGTTAAAACATACAAGTCTGCAGGCAGAGAGGTGAGCCAGAGGGGACATGGAGAAGACATAGAACCTGAAAGCTTTGAGGCCATGGAATCACAGAATAGGTTGTGTTGGAAGAAACCTTAAAGATCACCTCATTCCACTTCCCCTGCCATGGGCAGGTACACCTTCCACTATCCCAGGTCACTCCAAGCCCCATCCAGCCTGGCCTTGGACACTGCCAGGGATGGGGCAGCCCACCATGATGTAGTTCTGCAGCATTTTAGAATGGTTCATCTGGGGTAAACATTGCTCAAATGGGGGATGATGGTCCTGGGAAAGGTACAGCAGGAAATAAGGCTGACATTTCCCAAAGGCACCTGTGATTCTGGTGTCACCCACCAATGCAATGCCACCCAGACTGGGTCTGGGGTGGCACCCAGCAGCTTACTGGGTTTTAGAGGGTGCTGAGGGGGCTTGGGGGGAGGAGTGGAGCTGTTCATATATAGAGAGAGGAGGGAAGGGATGAGTTTCAGTGAGGATGAAAGAAGGGAACAGCATTCAAGACAAAAATTAAACCTTTTAAAGGTCTTCAGGCTTCAGCAAGCAACTTAAGCACAAACTCAGCTTCAGGCATGCAAGTGGCATCAGTAAAGTCTGCAGGCTGAGTTCCCATTTCCAGCAAGCCTTGTTTTGATAGGTTTGGCAGAGTTAGACCCTAATAGGGAAAAATGCCACTTTTATAATTTAAAAGAGGACTTCATGTAAGTAAGAACGAAGTCCAAGTGAACTTGGTCTGTGCTGCTGGATTGGAGCCTTCAGTGCAGGCTGGTCACAAAAATGTCTGTTGCTCAGACTCCAGTGCTCATTTTTCTCCAGGAAAGCTGTGTATTTTTCATGCACAAGCCTGCATCTTCATTCAGCAGCACTGCAGGGCTGTGCTGAGCTATCTGCATTGATCTGGTAAATGAAAGGCCCCTTGCTGGCAGCGAAGCACAAACTCCCTGAGCCCTGAAGCAAATTGGAACAAGACAACTCAGACAAGCAGTGGCAGTTCTGTGTTATATGCAATTGTATGTTTATAACATAGATGTGTATGTGTATACAAGTGTTTGGTCAGGAAGCATCCAATGTCTACAGTCTCCCTGCTTTAAGGTATTTTGAGTGATTTGTTTTGGTGTTTTTTTTTTTTTTTAATTTAAAATGTTTTCAAAACCAGAAAACTGGAGGTACTGCAGACCAAATATATGCTTGCCTATGTATGTATAAAAATGTAACCTTCAGAAACCCTGAGAAGTGAATGACATCTTTAAACATAGACCAGTGGCCAAGAAAAATGTTTGGGTATGGGGCTGAGAAGTGTGTAGAATAAAGTTTTTCATCAAGTCATGGAAATCAGAGATAAAAAAGACCTATTGGATCATCCTGGCTATTCCCTTGGCACTGAGATACAGGAGAGCAGGAAAGGAAACAAACAAACAAAAAAGCATCAAAGCTATGAAATGTCTGCTATGAGATGTCTATTTTTTCAGAAATCACAGTGCAAACAGAAGTCCTGCGACAGCCACTGCACATTATGTTGTTTGAGACCCGTCAAAACTGATATAAAGAAGGAAAAAAATACTTTGGAGCTTTTTTTAAAATGCCTTGGGCTTTTCCTTTCTCACATAACAAGTTTTCCATAAACCGTAATGTTGAGACTTTTTTTATCTTGTTTCCAATGTTGAGTGATTAAAAAAAAAAAAAACGGTGGGGGGAGATAATTTTCATGACATTGATACAGCATTTTATGTATTAAAGAATCCAGTGGTTCTCACAGAGACCTTGGCACGGGTGTGTAATTCTGTATTGATGAGTGCTTTGCCAGTGCCAGTGGACTGACCAAAGAGACTTGCATTGCCCATGAGGAAGATGAAGCAGAGGGGAAGAGAGTATGAAGGCCAGCTGGTGGATCAGTGGACAAAACCAGGATATAATTCACGGGATTTGTCCAATTCTTTTGGTGTTTCAGGGTTGGACTCTTTCCCAAGTAGCTCTGGAGGGAGTAACTGAAGACACCAGCTCTTTGTAAGCACTGAAGCAGAGCAATTCTGTGGGCTGGCTACACCTGTACTGGCTGCTAAAATCACTGCAGTCTTCCCTAATTAAGATTGGCACCGTGCTCGCTGCTCGTAATATATCCTTGTAATGGATATAGCATTGAACATTTTGAAGTGGCAGCTGAAGAGGTTTTAACAGTGTCCACTTTG
>VZRX01004407.1:4904-35298 GCA_013398075.1 Notiomystis cincta | reverse complement strand
TATTTTAAGTCATCGTGGACCTGTCAGTTTGGCTGTCTAGGACAGCTGCAATAGTGAGGCTAGCAGATAAAGAAGTCTGAGAAACTGAAAGAATGTAGAGGGATATGTGAGACAGGAATGGAGAAGATTCAGTTTTTCTGAACTTTTTGCTTTGACAAATGCTCAAAAAATTCAGATTGTTCCTGTAACTCGAACATAAGTGAACTGTGCTGATAACTCACCTATTTTTCTGTAAAGAGTATATGAAAACAGAAAATTGTGAGATTTTAACTATGATCCTTTCATGGTTTCTGTTCAGGATGTTATTTAACTTCTTTTACCAGAACTTGCCTGGCTGTTCTGTAGACTGCCAATAGCAGCACACTACTGGATCCTGAGAAATACCCTCTCCCTTCCCTCTGTCCCTATCCATGTCAATTTCTTATTTGGCCTTATTTTTAACTTGTATGTATTATTAATTTCATCTTTGTAGAGCAAGCATTAACTTACTTCCTACGCAACTTACTTACATTGTCAGTTTGAAATATGTTCCTGCAACTCATTAAGGCTTAGAATCTCTGAGTCTGATAGTTTATGTTTTAACAAAAGTACATCTTTATTTTAACAGTGCACAAACTACAGAGCTAGTACCTTCTAAAGAATTATGTAACTCATGCCCTTGCCCCTCCATTATATCCTGCTTTGATTGTGTATCAGCAGGAAAAAGACACAGTGGAAGGAAAGAAAAACAGATATGACTGGAGGAAGAATGAGTAGGTTTGGAGTGTAGCCAGTGACGAAAAAGACACAAATAATACAGGTGTGGAAGGTGGAAAAGGGGAAAATAAGTGGGGGTTTTTTGTGTCTTTCCTTACATATTTATTCATTTACCTTCTTCTGAGTAACAAGTATATTAGATGGTACTGCTTGCATGGTTATATATTCGTTCTCACCCTGGTTATAAATGGGGAAGGGAAAGACGTATACATGAACATGAGTCATAGAGGAGGTTTGTGGCAGGACCAGAAGTTGAATGTAGATCTGCTCATGCTCTCATTTTTAATGTGACTGCCACACAGATTTATATTTAGCCACCAGGTATAGACTGAAGACTAATAATTTCAATTGCTATGCCTTCCGTGTTTCCTGTGATAATCTGCATTTTATACCTGTGCATTGCTTCCAAATAGAACTCTCAAGTTTTCAGCAAATCCTATGCAGAAAGATAACATATGTAAAGTCATATTCAAATATATCTTATTTCTCTATTTGCATGAAACTTAACTCAAGAACAGAACCAAATTCTCTGTGCTTACAAAAGAGCTGCAGATTAATATCTTTTTCTGTTAATTAATCTAAATATGAAGGTCCATATGCAAAACTATGAGTTTTGCTGTATGTTTGTTTTCATGCAAGGCAATTCTAAAGACAGAAAAAGAAAGGCTTCACTGATTGCTTTATTTGATTTTCAGTTTAGGAAACAAAATTAGATTAATTTGGTAAATTAACTTTGTTCTCTGTATCATCTGTCCCACTTATGAAACATAAAGCATTTAGGTGTTTGGGAAAAAACATACAAGCCTCTCTGAAATGGAGGGTTCTTTTGTGCTTTTTTAAACAATCTATTTAAAAATTAATATTCTGTGAAGAGCTGTAAGCAATTAATTAGTTAAAACTTAATAGCAGTATCCATGCTAGTAATTTTCAGTTTATTCTTCTATTAACTATTCAACTAAACCAAAGTTTTTTCTGTGTGGTTAACTGAAGATGAGTGTTTTACAGTTGCACGTGTAACATGATCTCCCTGTTGTGCCTAGGTAACACTATTCTTACCACTCTTTGGTGAAGATCAGCAGGGTGCAACCCAAGTGCTTCAAGATGTTAATGATTACAATCGAAGATTCTCAGGACAGCCCAGATCTGTAAGTTTTGGGGAAATTTGGGTGAAAGTCAATGATGTCAGGAGCGTCTGAGAGCAATTTTTTTGAGATTTTGGTTTTTTCCCCCCTTCATTTTTTTTTCTTTCCCTAGGATATGGATTTTCTCTTCCGGATGCTTAGGGCCTAGGCAACTTTTTTTCAGGAAATTTATTTATATGGTTAGGTCAAACCCAAAACCTCAAAATTAGTAATTTGTCACTTATGAAATTATATAGAAGCTTGCTTTTCTGTTGTGGGTGAGAATCTAATAAGTCTTGAGTTTTGTCAAGTGTTCATGTGTTAAGTTGGTTTTTAGATATGAGTCATTATTTTGAAAGGATCAATAATTAGTAAAAATACTTAATGAAATACATGACCTGCAAGGAAGAATATTCACTTCATTCATCTCTTTGCACTGATTAGAATAATATGAAGTTGTACTCTCTGCCTTTCTCCTCAGACAGCTATATGCTGTCTCAATTTTTAAAATTTTCCTCCTAGTTATATTACAGTCTTTATTCTCCTCTCTGGGTGAAGAAAAACTGAATTTTTTTCTGTAAGTAGCTAAGAGGGGTGGTCAAAGTTCTACATGTCAGAAAGTCGGCCTTGTGAGGCCGTCTCCTGTGAGCGTGCCCTGTTTCGCAAGGTGAAATGCACACACATGCATACTGGTAACCTCCCTGCTTGTCTTCATTTGTTATGGGGTTTGGATACAGCAATAAGACATTAGCAAGAAAAATGTACAGTACAAAGAGACAGAAGAGGGAGGGGTATTTTTCTAAACCACAAAATGTATGGGTTTTGTCCAGAAGAGATTGAAACTACCTTTCAGGCTCCATTAGACCTCTCTGCGAGCTGTGTCTAGTCCCCAGTAACCTGTCTGAGCTCATGCCAGAAACCTTCACTAAAGCCCTAATTGGACTAGATAAATTGTCTGTGATTTATACACAGTGTTACCACATACAAAATTTCTTTCTCAAAAACTTTTCCAGCTCTGGCAATAACTCGTTTTAATGGAGTTTAATGGCTCTATGTAGAAACGGTGTACCATACAAGGGAATAAGTATAAAAAAAATTTTGAAGTTCACCCCTCCCTACTCATCACAGCAGAAACCTGAATATTTTCTATGGAGCAGACTCTCGCTAAGCTGGCAAAATCATAGTAGCAAAATGGAAAAGAGCCAGGAATGGATTCATTTAAAGGTTCTTTAGTTTACTTTGAAGCTTCATCCATCCTTTGGAAACTTGGGTGAATCACTGGCTGTACGCCAGGAGAGGGGGTATTGTGTTTCTGAGAAACTGCAACCTATTCTGCTTTACCTGTTGTTTTTTTCTCGCAATTCTTGTTCATCTTCCATTCTGATCACTATTTCACTCCAGTTAACCTGTTTGCTGTTTCTCTCTTTCCCAGACATTTGTTTTCCTCTAGTATTCATTGCTTTTCCTTCACAATAGATGCCAATACATTTTCTAGTGATGTATATTAAGTGCATGCTTTTCGTTGTAGAATAACACAATTTGACTGTTTCTTCAAAACATATATATTCTAAATCTGACTTTCTACCCAATAAAACTAAACTCATTAACTCTTCCTGGATTTTGCTTTAATTCCTATAAACTAACAGATTCTAAGATGTAATGTAGTAGTAGAAACTTCAGTTTAGCGTGCAGGAGTTGCTAAAGCAAAATACTAACTTTTGGCTTCTTTCTTTATAGATTATGGAAAGAATTATGGATCTCCCCACTCTATTGCGACATGCTTTCAGAGAGATGTTTTCTGTAGGAGGCCTCTTCTGGATGTTTCGCATCAGAATATTCCTCTGCTTGATTGGAGCCTTGCTGTACCTGGCTTCACCTCTGGATTTTCTTCCAGAAGCTCTGTTTGGAATTCTGGGGTTCTTGGATGATTTCTTTGTCATTTTTCTTCTGCTGATATATATCTCTATCATGTACAGAGAAGTGGTAACACAGCGTCTAAATAGATGAAATGGACAAAAGTAAGCTAAAAGCAGAGTCAGTTGTGGAATGTTTTAAAATGAAAACTATAACGTAAGTTATGATATAGCAAGGTGCCTGTGTATGATTTCAGTCGTAACAATTTCTTAGCTGGTTATGATATAAACATAAAGGGTTAGTATATGGTGATGCTTAACTGGAATCTTTAATTTGTGCATTACATATGCTTCATAAGGATGAGGTTAGTTTTATAATGTTGTAATAAACCACCTTCATCTACCACCACCTGATGAACAACTGTGTGTAATGAAAGCAAGAAACACTTTTTTTGGTGTGTTGTGGTTTGTGAAAAAGGAGTTCTAGCAAAGGACTTCAAACAATAAGCCCATTTGCATAATCTAGATGTGTAAGAAAATTGAGAAATTCTTCACAGTACAGTTATCATGGCTAAATTGTTTGATGTCTTCCTGTTGTGGGCAAGAGTTTTTTGAAATAAAAGTAGCTTTGTTTGTCTCTGTGGAAGAAGAAACCCAAGGACTGCATTACAATTATCATCCTGCAGTTTGCTGTTGTCCACATGCTTCAGAAAAATAAGGATAATACCTTGGTATTGCTTGAACTGCACTATGTACAGTTGCATATAATTTGTACCATTTAATTTTTATATTTGGGAATATACACACAGTATCTGATCTACATTGAGAAACCAGTATTATGCACGTCACACTCATTAGTGCTCTATTTTTTTAAGTGAGAGCATGGTCTTTCTCTTCAGACTTTTTTATTTGGTAAATATGTTTCTTAGAAGCAGAGGTTTTATGCTGCTTTGGGTCAATGCAATATGTCTGAAATGCAATTTTGCATTTCTGTAGATGCATTAAAATATTTGGCCAATTGGAGAGGACATTCAAATTCCAAATAGTGGTTGAAAAAAAAAAGTCAGAACTGAATGTTTACACTACATGTACATGTACTTGTATGTGTGCATTGTAGATGTTTACCCAAATGTACATTCTGCAGCACATGTGTACTAAACAACATCAGTATTGGGGTGATTTTCAGTTGGAGTTTTCTTGTTTGGTTGGTGGATTTGGATGTGGATAGAAGAGATTCTGAATTACCTTTAAAAATAGTCTGCGATAAGGGACCACAAAAAAATCTTGAAAGGGTTTTCAAAAATACCAGGGTATTAATGACCTTTAAAGCTGACCTTTTTTTCTTGTTGAGTATGAGAATAGGCTATCATAGCTATACAAGTAATTTGAAAATGCTTTCATTTTGAGCAATGATTGCCACTAGAAAGGTCCTAGATATGACAGATCATTGTACTTCTTAGCTAGAGGAATGCTAATTTCAATTTAACTTCCTGAGTACTTGAAAGACAGTGAATTAATAGGTGAGTGTTTGTCTGTTTACATATATAGGGTGAGACTTAAAATGAAAGGGACCTTTTCACCATTTCTGTTTTCCCCTTGCAGGTGTCTTTTCCACAGCTTCTAGCACTTAGGCAAAAGCTGGAAGATGATAGAGCTGAAACCTCAGGTGTCAGTCATTGAGGGTGCAGATTGTCCTTCAGTGTCAGTGTTCTAAATGACATTCATTTAAAACTAAATTCACTGATTCTTCATTTGAAAATTTAGTTTTGAAAATCCAAGGACATTTTACAAATGAACTGGAAAGCTAAACTTTCTTCATTGCTGTTTGTTAGAGATGGGCAGGAAGAGAAAAGGGAAGTGAAGCAAGGTTTGGAGGAAGAGAGCTAGAGAGAAAATGACATTTTTGGAAGCAAATGCTAACTAAACTTTTTTTGAGCATCTTGGTTGAGCTTTTCCCATTGTGTTGGCATTGCTAATGTATGGTGATGGTTTAGTGGCTACCTCAGTTAAAACTCTCTAAGGTATTATTGAGTAAGGGTGAGATATTCATAAGCTGTTAGGTGCATTTACAAAGCAAGATAGTAGTTTAGGATGTTACGTAAGACAGGATTTCACAGTCTTGCTCTAAGTATTGTTTTTGGTTTTGGGGTTTTATTTCCCAAGAAATCTAGCTGAAAACAAACCCCAAAAATTCTTTTTTGATTGAGTAAATTTAACACCCCTTTTTCTCCTGGAGTTTAAGTTGTAGATCTGCCTAGAGAAAAATGTGAACTGCTCTTGTAGAGTAATTGGAGTTTGTTCATGGAATTTGTTGATCTAGTACCTCATTCATACTTTTATCCTATGATTATAGTTTTCCCATGACTCTCTAAATCCAGAGTGGATATAAATGCATATGAAGCTGCTTACTGATTGGTTTTCTTTTGAATTTCCCGATTCCATGTCCTACTGTGAAGTTCATGTGGAAATTCCCTATCCCATCTAAGGGGATCCTGTGTATCTGAAATCATACACAAACTGCATCTGAAACACTATATGAAGTTTCCCCATGTTCTTTTTCTTCAGTACATTTCTGATAGCCAGAAGGGTTTCACTCAGAGGCTTCTGCTTACTTTTGGGTATTGAGTAACACTGTCATCTTAAATTCAACACATTAAATGCTTGACAGAATTAGGACTGTTCTTTTCAGTGATATGCGTGCTTTCTTGTGCTATTTTTTTGGGTCCTGCAAGCCAATGATAAACAGTATTATGACTTGTTCAGGCCTTTTTGTGTAATGTAAAGATGCATCTGTCCTGCAACGTCTGGCCGCTGCTCCTTTACACAAATCTGAAATAGCTATAAGTTAGCTGTCTTGGGTACTTTGCTTGAGCTTAACCTAAGCTCTAGAACTCCCAAGAGGCTGGAAATTTAAATATGAGCATGTAGTATTCCTGAACTGTGTGCTGCCAAGTTGTTCTGGCAGCAGTGTGAAAGGTCAGGGTTAGGGCTGAGCACCGGCTTCAGAATGTGAAGGGAAAATGTGATGCTGTGTGCAGAGTGACTGTAAACATCGCTGTGGTCTTATCTCCCGAGATGGGGCAGGCGTGTCACTAAGGGGGGGAAATTTAAAAAAAAGGAAAACTATAGCAGGAAGATGTGTGGGGATAAAATACAGTTCTTAAAAGATCACAGGGTCACCAAAAGCTATGTGAAATATTTGATTGTTCTAGCAATATTAACAAAGAGGAAAACAAAAATTCTACTTAATAGCTCTTACAGAATAACTTGTAGCATCTTGAGGCCTAATGATCATCGCTGTACAGAGCGATCCATTTCTGTGCTGTTCGTGTGCCACACCATTGATGTCTGTGAGCATCAGGCAGAACGGTGTGGTTTGGGGATACAATTTTGCTGTAAGTTTCATAGAACTGTAGCAGTGTGTTACACTAGATTTTTAAGACAAAAGAATTAAAAACTTCTTGTTGTTACTTTTAATGATAATAAATTGCTGTTAAAGAGATTCTCTTGAATTATTTTATTTTATTGACTATCTGGATGCAATATTGTTTTATTTCCCCTTTTTCCACTTCCATGTGTTACAGTTGTATGTGTGGCATCCCACCCCTAAGGGGGAGTACTCAAGATCTGTAGGTGCTCATGGTCAAAAAAAATGACAAAAGTTGGAAGGTCCACAAAACCTCACAAAGTTCCATTAGTAAAATATGTACTTGGTATGGAAATTGGTATAAGTTAGTCCATGATCTCCTCTATGAACACGTGGCAGTGGGTTTTGAACAGAGGAGTAGGGTGAAAGGGGAGAGAGAAAGACAGAAATTAATTAAAGAGAAGGAGAGAGAAAGAAAGAAGGAAAGAGAGATCAGCAGTCCTAAATCCAGCATTGATCCAGCTAGGGTGTCCTGGGGATGCCCACACACCTGGGCTTGGTTGGGGTACCTTTTACAGATAAATCTCCCTGTCTTGGAGATGAGTTTCTCACTTTCCATGCTCATTAGTAATCCTGTGCAGTCCATTCCTCTAGACCTTTCTGGAAATGGGTCAGAGGGCTTCAGGGATCTCTGGTGGTTTCAATCTCCTCTTGCAGTCCACACCCACTGCTCAGCCTCATCCCTGCACTTGTGCTGTGTTCTGCTCATTTCCAGGAGCCAGAACAAGGACATTCATCCCAGAAATGTGCTGCCCTACCTCCTTATGGCCCCTTCTCCAGCCACATCCTGTTCTTTCTCAGTGTGTTATCACCAGTAATTCTTGGTTGTTACTACCAACAGTCCATGGCTGGCTCCACAGCTATCTGGCTGCTCTGTGTTTGACACAAACACATTAGCATCCTTCTCTTCTAGGGTTACAGGCAGTAACTTCTGCAGTTGTGATCTGTTTTTGTCTTGGTGTCTGTGGTCAGGATGTTTAGAGATAACTCAGTGTTTTTCATCTTAGGATTGCTGTAATAAAGATTACAAAAAAATCTAAGATCTTAGTCCCAAAAGCGTATTGTACATCAGATGTCCTTCCCAAAGCAGTCCAACCAGTCCAAATCAGATCCACAAGCACTAAGCTTTCACAGGCTGATAAACCAGTACAGATGGTGAGTTAGCACCTTCACATAACAATCCTCAAGCAAACACAAGCGTAAAGCCAGTTGTATGAGAACGTAAGCAAACAGCAAATAGTCTCTCTAAGTTTACAAGAAGGATGAAGGTTGGGCTTGGAAGAACTGGATGTGACTTGTCTGTACTGCAGTCCTCGGCTTTTCTTAATTCATGTCAGGAAAGGGCCCTGGGCATCAGGAAGACCCATTCTGCTAAGAAATGTCTAACAAATCATAGCTGGGAAATCCAGTGCCAAGCTGGGCCAAGTCTCTTGATAACTTTGTAGCCTGCTTTGGTACAGAGTTCCAGTGATTATGGAAAAACATGTAGTTGCATATTTGGTAAGATGGTATTAAATCAGGTTGAAAGTTTGATGAGTAAACACTACACTTGTCCTTATACCTGATGCCCCTATGCTTGCCATGGAAAGCTCAGCTGAACACTTGAAAGTTCCTCAGCCCAGGCTGCCAAAGGACATGGATTTTTTAGGAGTCTGTTACACAGTTGCAGTTTTGGGTAGGTTTTCTGCTTCCAGCTGTCCGCCAAACAGAAAACTGCCTGTTAGTCACCCATACTGAAAGCTACAGGGGCATTTGTTCCATGGAGGCAGAGCAGTAAGTCTCACTATCCCTGTTTCTTTGAGATGGTGTGTCCTAGTACTTTGCCTTCCTCCCTGTTGTGTGTACTGTGTTTTTACACTGGGGAAGAAGCTGCTGAATTTCAGTCTATGATTCACTCAGCTTAGGGACCTATAGATGATTAGAGCAGACACAGGTCTCGAGGTCCTGCTCCCATGTGGACAGCACATCATTAGACACTGTGGTAAGTAGAGGCGCTTTCTGTAAGTCAGGGATCTTTTTCAGTCAGGGCACCAGAAGCCTATCCAAGTAACAAATGATTAATGCTGCAAAATCAGTAAAAAAGAGCGGGAGTTTGGAGTTGAATTTCCTATTCTACAACTTGGATTCACCTCTTGGTATGCCCCTGCTCTGTACCATGCTGCATTATGTGAGATGTTTGTCACCTAATAAAAGCATCCACATAAAAGTCTGTCATAGGTAGACTTTTGTTCGTGCTTAAATAATCTCAGATCTTGACATGGGGATTCCTATTGCAACCTCCATGCCAAATGTTAGGGCTGCTGTATTGAACAGGTGAAATCCAAAGGGTGTTTTGTTATCCCCCAGTCTGGGGGGTTGGAGGATAACAAAAAGGGTCCTCTTAGTAAATTTCTAACTGTGTAATATACAGTTGGTACTGTATGGCCCTGTATGAGGACATCTGGATATCTTGTCTCTCTTTGTTTATGCCAAGGCTAGATAGAAGGCACAAGAATTATGACAAGACTAGAAAATAAATCCAGAAATAAAGGTTGGAGGAACTGGTATTTTGACTACAGGATAGGCTGAGGAAGATACAAGTCTTTATTTATGTTAAAACAGGATGCTATATTTCCTGAAGAAAAGCATATGGCTGGAGTTTGAGTGATAGCAAATGAGACTTGGACTACAACAAATTTGCCAAAGTGAATGGGGAGGGAATTTTGTGTTCTGCAACCTCTCCTGGGAGCCCTCTGAAGGCAGGCTAATACCTGTGGGGACTGTTTTTTGCACAGCTAGTCCTTCCTGAAGAAAGGGTAGGACAATGAAAATGTGGCTGCTTCCAAGGCATCTTCCAATAAAGTCTGGGCCTTAATAGATGTGAGACCAAAGAAGCCTGATCTGACCAAGTCCTTATTGCTCATGCTGTTTCTGACACACGTTACCTGTATGCATCAGCTGGCAGACCTGACCAGCTTACCTTTCTCTAGGAATTTTGCTAAATAGCAGTGCTTAAAATCCGTGGCATAATATAGCTATACCTTATTTCAGGACACCTTAATGATTATTTACTATAATATTCAATTTTATTGGCAAAACTCCTTTTGTTTTGTTTGTCCGATATTTTCCAAGTAGAGGACTGTTTCTTGTGATTAACAGATGATTAATTGGTGGGAGAAAAGGAGAGGGGAAAGGAACATAATTGATAATATTTAGTCCATTGCTCATTGCTGGCAGGTAATTAATGGGGAATCATGGGTGTATCAGGTGTTAGTAATAGTTTGGCTAGAATATGTTTCATGGAAAGCTGTTCAGTTTCACACTAGCATATGCTGTGCTTCACAGTCAAGAATTGTTTTCTACCCCTTCCCCCTTCTGCCTTCATTCTGGGAACTCATTTCTTCTTTTAACAAAATGGGGATGCAGCAAAACCTGAAAATAATCCACACTTTATACAGGACAGTCAAGCACTACTGAGTAAACCATCTTTTTCATCACTCCATGGGATGTGTCCTTGCTCTCCAGAGCAGAAGGTCACATTTTTGTCCTTCCTACCTTCTTCACCATCTAGTTGCCAGTGGTTGGTGCTGTGTGATGTGGTTGCTATTACATGTGGGCTCTAGGGATGGTCATGGTAATCAGTTTAATGCAGGTTGACCCCAAATATGCCTCATCAGTTTACTAGTTTATGACAGTTTGCTTTCGTCCCACCTAAGGTCTTCAGTATCCAACCAACCTGAGCTGAAGCTGCTCTAGCTTCATTTCTCTTTTCCTTGCAGGATTTGGCTGGTTTTTTTGTTCCCCTCCTACTTTCTTACTTTTCTCTGTAAGGACCAAAATGAAGATCACAAAGCAAATATTGATGAATCACTTGCTTACATATCACAACAGTTTGCACCTTACCCCTGAATATCCCTTCCAGCCAACCCCTTAATGCTCTTGCATCTCACAGGTCATGTGTCAGGGAGAAAGACAGAGGTGTCTGTTGTTAAAGGGCTAAATTCCTCATGCAGCAACCTGAAGAAACAGTTCAGTACAGCTCTGTGGTTCTGCCTCCTGCCCACACAAGGAGCTAGGCATCCTGGGTCTGCTGTCTTTTCCCAAGAAGGATGCAGGGCCTGAAGTCCAGCAGACTTTTCCCTTACACCTATAACTTCCCTTAGTATTGCCTCCTGGTTTGGTAGCTGCAAGTGGAGAGTGAAGCACCAGAAGAAGCAAGGCATCATACAGATGTCCTAGTTAGGCAGGCTGTGTTTGTGCCTGGGAGGCTGGAGAAGAGCCCACATGCTAAGGAGCTGTTGCACTCAGTTTCAGTCACATCTGGAGAGACTGGTTTTCTCTGTCACTGAGGTTGTCAGGTACAAGTCTTTTCTTGATGAAAAACAAAGCATTGCTTTGAAAATAATCTCTGTGGTGCTAACCTTTATTTACATACAGGTATTTTGAGCCCCTGGGGTTCTTGTTCTCATGGTTTCTTTCACAGCTCCCACAAGCAAAGATTGCCTCAATATGAAAAGAAGAAGAGAAAACTCAGTAATCATATTGCAACTGCAAGAACCCTAGGAAAGAAACCAACCATGTAAGGCACTTGATTAAAACCACAAGGACTGGCAACAAGCTGCTTCTCTGGAAATCCCACGAATTTCCCATTCTGAGCTGCTGGGCAAACCCTTCTCTGGATTCAGATTTTCACTTTTGAGTCACCTTGCTCGGAAGAAACAGGCTATTGATAATAATTTTTTACAGATGTTAGTTCAGCAGCAGAATTAGCCACGCTGCCCCAGCCCCAGCAGAACTTCTCCTGTCCTACTTCCTGTTCTGCTGTGGGCTGCTGCCCTCACTGACTGCCTCAGTGACTTACAGGGGCACTGCAGATGCTGTGGTAGATCTGGGGCAAAGGGGTGTAGGGGATAGCTGAAACATCTCATAATCCACTTGATTGCTGATGTCTCATTGCCAGGAATGGAAGAAGGAAGTAGGATCTTTACCCTTGGAAAGAGAGAAGGAGTCAGGGAACCGCCAGCTGGTGAGGAAATCCTAAACAACAGCCCCCAGTAAGGTATGAGGGGTGGTGAGATCTGTTCCTAACAGAGGCCCACCATGGTGCCATGAGGGCTGTGAGGCAGACAAAAGGATGCAGCTGCAGCCTGGGCATTGGTCCTCAGCATTAGTGAGCCAATGGAGGGGAGCTGCAGCAAAGCAAGGTGTGCCCCACTGTTCCCTCAGCACTGCAGAGCAGCTTCACTGTGCACTGGAAAGGAAAGACAATCCCTGGGGCCAGGGATGAGCTAGAGGTGGCAGCTGGCCCTCCACCCCTGTGAGTTGGTGGGGTTGTCCTTGCACTGTGCTCCCTGATGTGGCTGCAGAGCTCTCAGACTTTTTTGAGGACCACCTGGCTTCTCAGGGTGTCTGTTGCTTCTTTGAGCTGCTGCAGACAGAGTGATCAGAGCCCAGCAGGAATGAATTGGTTGCACAACCCTTTTCAAGAGAAGCTTAACATGAGCTTGCTTCTGTTCTTCTGTTCTGTTTGCTTCAGCCAGTCACTACCCAGTGACTCCCGGGTAGTGTTGGTCCTGATGAAGATGATGCAGAGACTGCATCACCCAAGCTGTCCCTGACATTATGGAAAGATTCAGGAATAGACACAGGATAGCCAGGCTCCTCTGGATACTACACCTATACACAGATGTTTCACCTGACTCCTTGTAGTATCTGTCATAGCTTCTTTTTCACTTTGCTCTTTCTGTGCATTTTCCTTAAGTATTTATGCTTTCTTGGAAGGGATATGTCCTTTAATCTCCATTAGGATACTGCCTTAGAGCAAGCCATTTCTCCATATAGCATGTGAAAAATCACAACAGGAAACCCTAAAGGGTTAAACTTTAACAAGTACCAAAATTGAGCGAAAATAAAATAATCCGAATGGGAAAGGGGAATCAACTTGGGGATTAGTCATTACTGAGTAGGATTTACAGAGGAGTAAAAGTAGCGTAAAAATGTAAACTAGCTTTGCATCCACCCACCATACCATGTTTGCTTGCTGAGAAACACCAAGCAAGAACCAGTAGGCACATCATCTGATGCACTGCAGCAGGGGTCCATGGGTCGAAATAATCTAGCAAAAGAATGGCATCCCAGACAGCAGGTGTACGTGCCTGAGCTGGCAAAGACCTGCTTCCAAACACAGAGCCCACTGGTCACTGGCCACCAAGGGCTACCACAGCCTTAGCCCAGAGCTCTGTCTGCAGATCTTGGTGTTCCCCTTGGGCCATTTCCCGAGAGGTGTTTCAGAGGATGGCTGCAATCAAAAATATTTTCCACCCAAAGCTGTTCTCTAATTGCTCCTGTTGGCACCAGAAAGGTCCTGTGCTTGCCTATGGACAGTACTATGGAAATGATGAGGTTTTGGACAGATGTGCTCCCCCATGGATGACTCCTTTCCCTCTGATATGGCCCTTTGCAGTAAGGAATACATATAAAACCCCCTGTGTCCCAACTGCATCCTCCTGCCCTTCTCTGACAGCCTGCTACCAGTAAGCCCCAGCCCCTTCCCAACAAAAGGCAGCAGCTTTGCACATTGCCAGAGCACAAGGTTTGACACGGTGCACAAGGATGATGATTCACTTGGCAATTTTGAGGATGTATTTCATTCCTCGTTGTTCAAAGACCTTTTACTTTCCAGGCAAATGAAGTCTGATAAAGAGATTTCAGTGTCTTGCTGCTTGTGGTCTATCCTGTATCTCTTCTCACAGCCTTAACAAGTGCCTCTTCTTTTCTTCTGAAAGCATCAGCATTGCTAAATCAAACCAACCTGGCATCCTGCTTACAGCCCCAGCTTTGGGAGTCTCATGAGCATGGAAAAGTCCTGGTTTACATTAACCCTTCTTCACAACAAGTCTCATATTTCCTGAGAAAAATTCAGTATCAGAGACCCCATGCTTACAGCCTTATATGCCAAAAAAAAGGAATATGAAGAAACCAACTGCTGAACTCATGTTTTGCTAGGTTTTATATTTCTGATGCAAGGTTATACTTTTGTAGGACTTGAGTTCAATTAGCTTTTGCAGGTATGGTTTGTCAGCACTACTGCTTCTCTTCTTCCCTTTCCCTCCTACTACTGCCCATAAATCTGTTTCTTCTCCCTTTTGTCTTGCTTCCTTCCAAGCTGCCTTTTCCTCTGCTCTTTGCATGTCTGGGGGAGCTCCTGCTTGCTTACTGCTGCTGTACCTACCTGCATGTTTAGTGTGACACCTCTTCACAGAAGGCGATGGAAGGGTAAGCCAGGTCCTTCCACGTAAGACCTCAGCACTGGTGCTGCAAAAGTAAAAACCACAGACTCTACAAAATGTGTGAAGTTTTAGATACATATTCCCCCTAATTTAAAAAATATAATTATGCCAAGCCATCTGTTGCTAATGTAAAAAAAGATGTAAATAGATGATACATAGTGTACGGAGTGTCACATGAGTGCTCCATCTGCTATGGGGAAAGTCACCGCTCCCCAGCAACAACACTGGGTGCTGAAGTGCAATCCAGCATTTGGAGCAGCCTTAGGCTTTCCAAAGGCATAACCAGATCCAAAGGCTGACCCAAAAGAAAAATAAACAAGAGTGGATTGGTAGATCTCTGTAGATCAATTTTCATCTCTGTTTTTCTGACAAGTAGCAATACTTGCTTCATTGAGGACAGACCTTTATGCCTTTGTTTCAGACTCTTTGCAAGCTCAGAGATCCTGCTGTCCTTACTCATATTTCCAAGGTTTACCTGGCAGGTAGGAGTCTAACAAGCTGTGTCTCTCTAGTTAACATCAGAACGTGCCCACAATGTCAGAGTAATTGGGCAATGAATTAGCAGACGAAATGCAGCTCAGAACGTGAAGTAGTGGGCATGAGGCAACAGTAATTCTTTCCATGGGTGTGGACAGATGAACTCCATGTCATCTGTTGCCACTCAGGAAGAGACCCAGGAGCTGCTAGGAATGTTTTGGTGTGCTCAGCAGTGGTTAGAAGAGGAAATAAAAGGTTGAGAATTATGCGAGAGGTAATAGAGGTAATTTAAACTTCTGGTGCATGTGACTGGAGAATTCTCACTCTTCTTCACTGTGAGCCCTCCATCTAGTTCTGGTCTCCCCATCTCAAGATGGGTGCAGTAACAGGACAGGGCAGACTCCAGGCAGCTGGAAGTAGAGCACAGTTCTCTGCCAGGACACTTAGAAAAGGTACTGAGATCCTCAACCTGCAAAACAGAGAAAATATGGTAGAGATCTTAAAAAAACAGGACTCTGATTGGAGATGTGACAGGAAAACCAGTACTCACCTCCTCTGGTGCCACCAGGTGTGGGTGACACTGCAGGGACTTTGCAGAGAACAGTTTCTAGAGAGAAACTCAGAGAACTCAGCAAAAGGATGAGCTGCTTCACAAGATGCACAGTTACCCTCTGCTGACAGAACTGGTGATGTTAAGAGTTTGTACAGTTCCCAAAAGCTTCTAAACAGATCTCTGGCAGTAGTTCCATAAGAGCTGATAAACATGGAAGCCCCAGAACAACCTTTCCCTCCAAAAGTTCCCAAATGCTTGTCAGCAGTAAATGGAGGAAGATCTTTTATCGTGCCATACTCTTTTCTGAGGTGTCTGCTGCTTTCAGACAGGGAGCTGTGTCAAATGCTCCACAGTCTCACCGACCTTGAACAAGCAGTTTTGCAGGACCTGGCAGCATGTTTCCAGCTTGCACCAGATTTGGGACAAAAAGGATTAAACAACCCTGTAGGGAGCACTGGTCGGTTGAGAAAACAATCTTCATTCCCACAGTAGCATCAGCCCTTCCTTCCCAGGTTTCTCTTGGATGGGTGTGAGATAGATGCTTTTGGAGGGCAGGCTTTTCCCCTGGGGGCACAGCCCCTATGTGAAGCCCAGAGATGGGGAGAAAGGCAACAACACAGAGAGCAGGGCAGGTCATGGTGCTGGCCCCACACTGGTCTCCCCATGCCCACAGCAGCCACTGAAGGGAGGAAGCATTATCCAGTCCAGGGATGGAGGGTGAACCATTCCTCAGGGACATAATCGAGCATTCCTCCTTCTTTTCAGGTGTTGGAAGTGTATCATCCAGCATCTCTTCATTTCCAAAGAGGCCAGGAGGCTCCCCTTGGAGGGTAGAGCAGTACATGAGCAGTTTTTCACCTCTGAACATGAAGGTGATGTCTGACTCAACAAGGATTTTCACAGCAAAAAGATGAATGGAAGAAAACTGAAGAGAAACCACCCAAAGTCTTCTGGGAGAGTGGGGTGAAAGGAGATGCCCTTGTGATCTCTGCCTTGCTGGGAGCCAGGGCTTCTTGCTCCAGTGGTGCTGGGGAAGACACTGTCACATCAAAACACCCACTTCTGGGGCCAAGGCAGCTGTTACCACAGGGATAAAGCCTCCCCTGTGCTCCCAAATCTGTCTGAGAAAGCAGGGTACGCATGGGGTTTGTGAACAGCAAAACCATGTACAAAATAATAATGTCACCAACTTGGCACCAACCCAAACATCTGTCTGGTCCAGACAGAGCCTGAGTTTTGCTGCTGCTCAGAACAAAGCATCACAAAAAATATTTTCTGCCTTTTAAAATCTGATTCCTTGAACATAAGGGGCTCTAATTCTGCCTTTGGTGGGAAGGGCATGATCTGCTCTTGCATCTTGCTCTTGCATCCTTATCAGGTAACAAAGGTTCACAACTGAGTGGATCATGAACAACCTAATGCCACAGATCCAGCAGGAGGTAAATGCAATTTGTTTGACCATGCAAACTGTAAGGTTTGGAAGTTCAAGATGAGATCAGGAGCAGGTGCCAGCTGTGTTCTCCCCCTACTCCAACCTCTCCAGCCATAGCTCAGTGATGAGCAGCTCCTTCTGCAGATGTGGAGAAAGAGAGACAGCACAGGAAAGTATTTAACCTCCCTGTCCCTGCCTGGAAAGCTGCTTCTCAGAGGAACAAGCCAGCAGATGAGAAGCAGGTGAGCTGCCAGTGCTCAGAGGGCATTTAGGCACGTGCAGACTGGCTGTAACAGGCCCCCTCCTGTTTTCATCTTTTATAGCTTCTTGAGAGGCCTGAATGGCCCTGACTTTGCATTTATGTCCTTTGCACTGCTGAGCAAACAAGCAGGGCCTTGTCTCCACCAGACTCCTCCACCCTTTGTTGGCTGCCTTTCAGTTATCTGCCTTAGTGCATTGCAGGCAAATATTTGCTCTGTGGTCTCAGACACTACCTCACTTCTGTTTGCCCAGGTTCTCACTTCAGTGCCTTGAACATTGTGCTTACTCCACCCACACCCTGGGGTGACCAAGTCACAGGGACACAACTTTGTGTGTGCTGCTGTCCTTTTGTGTCCTCCTTCCCTGGCACTGGCAAACATGCAGGTCAGAGATGTCCATGCTGCCAAACCCACCTGCAGTCTTTACAAAGCTGGGGACTGCACCAGCCATGCCCAGCCCACCAGTAAGCACCAGGAGGTGAAGAGATGGGGCAGATACCAGGCCTGCTTTTTGTGAACCTGTGCAAATGCTAAGCTCTGGTGCCAAGTTTGCAGTGACTACAGTCTGCTGCAAGCCCAGATGTGTGGAGACTTGGAGTTTCACCTTTTTCACCCACCTGCAGGTGCCTGGCAAGAAGAGCAGTCACTTGGGAGGGCAATGTTTAATTATGTGTGTGGTCTTTTGCTGCTGGGCTGTGCTCCCATAAGGACATGTGAGCCACATAAAATTATTAGTTGTGACCGTGGGGAGTGCTGTGCATGAAACAGCCTAGGAGGCAACCTAGGTCTCCTTGTCTAGGCAAAATTGTCCAGTAAAGGCAGATGGAGGTTCATCCTTCCAGTGATTCTCTCAGTGTTGTGCCCAGTTTGGCTGGGTACCACATATTCCCCCTGGGGGAGCTCTAACTTAGACCTCAAGAAGCAAAGATAAAATGAAGTTCCTTTCTGTTGTGCTCTTTTCTCTTCACCTTTTTTTTCACCCCTCCTAAGCTTATGGCCCAAAAAGCTCAAAAGTGCTGCCAGACCCTTTGTGTTACACAGCAATGGGGTGAAGACCCTAAAGTGCTCTCTTATGTGTCCTGATAGATGTCCCATTATGCAGCTGGAGGAATTTAGGCAGGACTTACACTGGTGCTAAAGTAGATCATGAGGACTGTTACAGTGAAGCAGCAGCTTTGCAGAAGGCCCACATGGTTTTAATTTGGGAGGTACCAGGGAAGAGCCACACACCAAAAGGTCAGTCTGCAGCTGTTGTACCAGTCCTAGGCCAGATGGACACATTCTGCTGCAGGATGCCTGCTCCAGGGAGGCGTTGCTGCCGCTGCTGCTGCTGCTGCTGCTGCTGCTGCTGCTGCTGCTGCAGTGGCACGGAGCAGTCACAAACAGTACAAAATGGTACATATGATGCACTAGCCCAGCTGCCAGGACCACAGTGACCAGTTCAAACAGCCACAGATCTGTCCAAGAAAGAGGGATTTCATGGAGCTTCCTACAGGGCTGGCGTGTGCAGAGAGGAATCAAAGTATGTGCTTTTAATAAAGAAACGCCAGCATAAAATTTGAAAAATTCTTCCATTCAAGCAATTTGTCTTTCTTTCTAGCCAGAACATTCACTTCACACAAAGTCAACAGAGGAAAATAGAAAGCCTCTCCTGGTTTTGGCTGTCAAAACTCAAGTAGCAATGCTAATTTTGAAAGTGGAAGGGAAAGGGAGTGAGGTCAGGAGGCAATTGCCCATTGATTCCAGCTGCATGGCACAAGGCAGACACTCCCCTGGGCTCCACTTTGCAAGTCTGTCATTTCCAGAAATGACAATGAGTCACATTTGCCCCATGTCTCATTTAAAGAAACTGAGAGAATTAACTGGTAAGGCACTGGGAAAAGCTTGTTGTGAGTCATGCTGTCAGAGCCATAGCTACACAGGCACAGGAAAGCCCGCATGGCCATTCCCAAATGGCAGCCCATGGGCAAAAATGTCCCTTAAAATCTCCAGAATCTGCCATCAGTGAGACTCCAGCACCTTCAGAAAGGCAAGAGGTGATCCAAGGGGGCTATTGAGGGTTCAGAATGTTCAGTGGCATAATGAGATGTCCAGTCATTTGTACAGCTGGTTTTGGCTGGGCTTGTCTTTACCCACAGTGTGTGCTCTCAGGTGGCCTGGAAACAGGCTTCAGAATAGTCAGTAAGAAAGCGTTTTGTCCAACACCCACTATAAATAGCTTCACTGTAATAGAAACATTATAGGCAAGAAGGGAGAGTTGTTAATTTCTTGAGATCAACCAAGCTGGCCAGCAAATGGAGTTAAATCTCCACTGCTCCTCAAAAGGCTACAGTGATGAGAGAAAGATACTGGAACACATTCCTTCCCAGTCAGCTCTTACTTATTCTGAACTGCAAATGCTGGAGAGCCTTGGCCTGTGGCAAAACAGCAGAGGTAATCTGGCACCTCTGTTGTGCTTTCTTAATTACCTTCAAGTTTTGGATTTTCTAAAGTGTGTTTTGGAGAATAGCAACAAGTCTCTCCATGCTGGTGTTTTGCCCCAAAGTATTTGCATTAGCCTCAATTTTGTGTAATTTTCTGTCTGGGATTTTCCTTCATTTTCTCCCCTACTTAAGCCTGCTAAACACAGAACCCAAAGAGAAGGGAGATCCAAGACCTCTGTAGAACCAAGAGGCAAATCCAGAAAGCCCACACAGTTTTTAAGGCCATATTCTTGCTGAGGCTTTACCCTAGCCCTGCCCAGCAAGGGCAGCAAGGCTGTGCTGAACCTGCAGGCTCAATACATTCACCTTAGGCAAAGGCTCCCTCCCTTGCACAGCTGCAGTTGTTGGTCAGTTTATTAGTTCAGTGAACTGAGATTTTCTGCTTTGGTACACTGACAGGTGAAACTGTGGAGGATAACATGGTATGCACTCTCGCTGTCCTCTCTTCAGGAGGGCGTATTCCGTTTGCTGCACAGCCAAGTGCCTACACACACCTGGGCAGGGAAGGCAGGGAGAGAGGGAGGGGAGCTGGGAAGTCTGCCAGCTGCAGCCTGAGGGAGCAGATGGAGATGCAGTGTTAGGGTTAGAGAAATGCAGTGAGTGGGAGGCCCCAAAGGAGAGCTCAGACACAGAGAAAAGATGGAAACAGAGTGGAAAGGAAGAAAAAGCTCTCTTTGCAACTGTCTACAAGCATCAGGAACTCCAGAGCATCCGGAGGTTGTGTTTGGTTTACATGGCAAGGTTCTGGTAAAGGGGGCACTACAGAGAGNAGATTCCCTACTCTGGAACAAGTGGTTGTCTGAGAGGAGGCTGTGACCCCATGGGAGGCCTGTGCTGGAGCAGGGTCCTAACAGGCACCTGCAGATCCATGGAGAGAAGAGCTCATGCTGGAGCAGGCTTCTAGTAGAAATTGCAACCCTGTGGAGGACCCACAGTAGAGCAGGGGAAAGACTCCTCTCCCTGTGAGAAAGCAGTGGCAGAAATAACATGTGATGCACTTACCATAACCCACATTCCCCATCTCCCTGCACCACTTGTGGGAGGAGGGAGAGAACTGGGCATAAAGTTCAGCCTGGGAAGGTAGGAGGGGTAGGGAGAAGGTGTTTTTAGGACTTGTTTTGCATATTATCTTGCTCTGATTTTGACTGGTAGTAAATTCAACTCAAGTGAAGTCTGTTATACCCATGATGGTAAGCAGTGAGTGATCTCTCCCTGCTGGGGAGAGGGAGAGGCTCAGCTCCTGAGCCTTTCCTTATGTTTTCTCTTCCCTATCCATTTGTGGTGGGAAGCGGTAGAGCAGCTTTGGTGGGCACCTGGCATCCAGTCAGGGCCAACCCACCAGAGAAGTCCAGTTGTTTGATGAGGAATAGAGTAACACAGGAGCATGGCCATTCCACTGCAGAACACAGGCCATAGGTAGCTGGAAACATCCCTCAGGGGTAAGAACTGCTTAAGGCCTCTCAAGCAGTTGCAGCCAAAACCCCACTTCATATTCCTTTCAGGTGGGCCCTGTAGTTCAGGGCCATGGATGACTGAGCTGTTCGATGTCCTGCTCCCTATGGAAACTGGACCTATTCTACCAGGTTCAAAGGAAAAACCTTGTTTGATTAAAGGAAACGAACACACAAAAAGTGACCAAGAAAATAAGCAAAGGGTGAACATACAACCCCAGACATGTCTGCCTCAGGTAGTGTGGTGTTCAGAGCTGCTGCTGTGTTGTAGGTTACATGATGCTGTGGCTACAGGTGCACAGGAGCTGCCAGGTCAGAGCAGAGCAGGAGCCCTTTTAACTCAAAAATATGGGTCAGACAATGGCCATCTCCAGGTGACTCCAGAGATTCACTAAAAACTACAAGGCGACAGTCAGAATTTATGTCCTCTGGCTGCCCTATTTGTCTTCTCCTGCATCTCCAGGTCTGGGTTACCGGATACCTGAAGAATGAGCTTTGAGACTCTCTCCAGAATTCAAGCATTACGATGCATTACGCATAGCAGTCATATCATGGGGCATGGCATGTATCCAGGGATCTGTGACTGGCCTTTGCCACTTGGAATCCCAGGAACAGGCCTCCAGCCCTGCCCAACTTGCTGACATCCATCTGAGCACCTCCCTGAACTGCTGAATCTATCAGTTACAGTCATTAACTCTTCACCTGCCCTGCAGCTGGGTCTTTCTGGGGCTGATATTGGAGAGTTGTAACAAGAATGATGAAGGCATGAATTTCAGATTTGGCAGAATGGCTCAGATGATGAAACATCTGCCCAAATCTCGTAATTTACATTTCCTGACCTAACTTACAGTTGGTGAGGGGAAACCCAATGCAATTGCATGTCATATCTTCCACTTTGCTATGTCACACCAGAGTAAAGGAAAACTTAGAAATTAATACAGCCAGCTACAGATGAAACAGAAAGCAAACAGCTTACATCAGAACATGTGACAGAAGTTCTCAGCTTTTGTGTGTCACCTGCTATTTTACTTCTGGCAACTGATGCAACTGCCAGATCTACCTGAACAGAACCTCAGTGACCCAGGCTGAAGGAAAAGAAATAAAATGCTGCAAGAGCACTAGTGGGTCTTTGCCCCGCTTAGTCTGGAAGATGTGCAGGGCCCAGGAATTAATTATGAGTTTCTATTTTATAACTATGGTTTTGGAAGCTGTGCAAGGGCCACATCTGCTTTGCTTTTGCAAGGAACCCCAAGACAGAGAGAGAAGAAAGGGACATTCTCATAAGAAAAAAGAAAACCTGAACACAATCCTGCAGGTTATTCAACCAGTGCAAAGCACTCACTTTTATTCTACACCCTCTGGATAATAAAGGACAATCAGTCTCAACTATCTCCTTCCTGAGCACTACTGAAGGCACCATTCTGAAGCACTCAAAGCTTAAGGAGAACAAGTAGACTTGTTCCTATATCACATATTCAAAACACTTTTCCTATGCTCTGAAGTTCAAATTGACTTAGAAAATTAACAGTATCTTCAAACGTCTATCAAATCCTTAGAGGCACACACCATTTTGTTGTTCTACTTCCCCCTTGCAATTAATTTGGCAAACATGAAGATTATTGCAGGAGTGCTACAGAAGAAATCTGTCTTTAGTAAAAATCTGTAAGGAATTGTCTGACTAGCATGTGTGAAACACAGCCAGAAGCCATGCACCACATGGAGATTAAAAAGTGTTAAACAACTCCCAGAGCACTGAAAGAGGCATGGTTCACATTTAGAAGTCACAGAGGTCCTACACAAAACTGATTATGTGGTCACAACCAGAGTGCCAACACACAACAGCTCCAACAACCCTGTGCTTAGAGCTTCCTTCCCCTCCCCTCCCCCAGCTTTGTCATGCCTCTGAAACCCTAGCATTTGTACCTCAAAGCAGAAGGAAACATCCCCTCTGGTGTTTCCCCAGCGCCGGACCTGGAACCCGCGCACTCCAGCCAGGTCCAGCTGCGTGTGAGCTGGCACGGCCAGCGCCACCGGCACCGCCGCGCTGCCCAGCTTGGCACCCTCCGAGCATTCTTGGTGGGGCTGGGCACTCACTCCGCCCACGTCCCTGGTGCGAAGGATGTATCCGGAAGGCAGGGCTGCCTGCCCAGGGCACGGGAGCTTTCAGCTGGGACCTGGGGAGTGCTGTCAGCACGTGCGGATGTTTACCGATGGGCTCCCCTCCGGGAACACTGTCTAGATTTATCAGTGCGCATAAGAACACTGCTCGTAGCAAAGAAAAAGAAATGCCTCATTTCAACAGGTTTGCTCCAGATGTGGTTCAGAACTGTTCCGTTTGCAGAAATGTTTTACTGTCACTCGTTCTGTTGAACCACAGAAGTCAAGACGTGGGTAACTGGAGACCTGTCCCACAGCGCTGATGACTCCAGTCGGCTTTTCTTAGCGAGGGCCTGAAATCGGATATCATCAGAGCTGGACTGTCTCTTCTCCTCTTCTGCTCTTTATGAAAGTTTAATTTCTTTAATTCCCCAAAGAGCAACATTTTTACGAGAAGAAATTTGGCCCTCCTTGCACTTCAGTATGTTGACACAATCAAAGGAAGCAGTGTATCAAGCATGACTTAAAAGTACTTTTTAAAAAGCCCAAAACACCATGCCTTAAGCCGACTTTTAAATTTCTTGCTGAAATAATAAAAAAACCCAGCCAAAAATATGAATATAAAGCAATTTTAATTTTCCTCTAGATATTTATATCAAAGAAATAATACTCATGTCCAAGTACTGTACATACAATATCTTCCTTATAAACTCTGTAGTTTAAAACACATGTACAAAATTGCACATTGCAGTTTGCAAAAAATCATAAATACATTTTTGCATGTAAACAATTCCAGCACAAGGATCAATGTTATACATTCCAAAATGTCTAAGTGTCTGCTCACAAACAAAAACAAACAAAAACCCCACTGTGATCTCCATAAAGGTCCTAATGTTACAAATCAATCATTAACAGATTTCTAACTGATGTACTACACACAGGGATACATAAATGAGCACAAGGCAAGTCGCCTTTTAGTCATAAGTACTTAAGATAGAGGCTTGGAATACAATCCTGCTGCCATTTAAACCCACGGTATCCATCCCACAGTATTTAGTGGTAGCAGCATTGAGTTAATTTTTCTAAGATTGCCAATTGCAGTATGCCTTACTTTGAATTCTCAAGCAAGTTGGCTACCACTGAACAGTAGGAATTTGAAAATTATTGTAAACACAGTTATCACTGTTGTATATTCAGAAGTTACAGTATTCTCCTAAACACATCACTAAATTAAGAAAATGTTTTACATTTAATCAAGTGCAAGATGCCCACTAGTATTGTCCACTTTGTCTCAGAAATAAGTATTTTGAATATAATACTATACAGTTAGTAAAAGTAATGTAAAAAAATTACAATGGACATAATCCTCAGTTGTATATTATTAAGCCCTGTAGCTTGTTTACATTTAAAAAAATCACCACATCAGAAAAAAGGTCTCAGAAGTGTCCTTTAAAATCTCTCCTGACCAAATCCAGCAAATGAGTAGCTACTGAATTTTGTTTCACTACTACCTCTGTCTGTGTGCAATGCCCTTGCCAGCACACCTGTTTGAAGACTTGCCAAAATCAATCAAGTTTAAAAAGGTCCATGATATCTATACAGAGTTACTGTTTTGTTGTCTGTTTTGGGTTGCTTTTGTGGGGTTTTTTGTTTCGTTGGGTTTTTTTTGTTGCGTTGGGGTTTTTTTTTAATCTACTTACATGCTGTAATTTTATAAAATTCTACCAAAAGCAGAGATTTTTAAAAAGGGTTTCTCAGAGGCTTCCTCTGTGCCAGCTAATTTAGTAAGGCAGAATAAGAAGGTACACATAAACCCAACTTTAAAAAACCCAAGAAAGGATGTAGGCAGACACCCACCCACCAACTAGTTGCATGTACGCTGCTAGAAGAGCAAAGCCCGGTTTAAACTGCTCTGCTTCCACCTTTCCTTTTGAAGAGCTACCCTGAAGGAGAAAGTTTCAGCCCCATGCCTGAAGGCCTATGAAGAACCAGCTTGGACTGAAGAACTGTAGGAAGCAGCAGTTTGCCCACACTTCTTTTGGACAAAAGGAGAGCTTGGAGATGCTGGTGGTGACACAGCAGGGAGGGGATTCTTGCCCTTTACAGGAAATCCCTTATTCTGTTAGTTCAATCATGTGGCATGAATCCCAGTAAGGACCACAGAACTTGCATGATAATACTACCAGCAGCCTCAGCCCATGACATTGCAAGGTATTGTGATTCTAGTAATGCAGATCACTAAGTGTTTTCTGCATCAGAAGCTCAGCAAGAATCAGAAAGCACCAAGGGTTTTCAAAGCTGGGTCCTATTGCCCAAGAGGTCTCCTTTATCTGACGGGAGTTAGTTCCTCTGTTGAACTCATACAAAGATATACTGCACAAAGAATGATAAATTTAATCTTTCCCAGTCTGCACCTAACTGGAGCTACTCCTTTCTGAGGGGATCTCTTTTGAGTCATACAAGATTAGCCATCACAAACCATACAGTGAGGGCACATGTGTGGACCCCTAAACCTCAGAAAGATTTTTCAGTGTAGGCAAAAACTGCAAGAACAACAAGCCAACTTTAGATGAGCGGCTACAGGAAAGAGAAACTGCCCTGGAAGAATGTCCTACAACTCCACAGATGGAAAACCACAGAAAGCCCAAGAGCTACTTCACCAAAAGACTTATTCAGCAACACAGACCCAGCCACCTTTCCTGGTAAGAGCTGCATAGGGAGTCTAAGAATTACCTTCAGATATCATAAACGGGAGGTAATCTAACAGATTAAATTGAGTTTTAAGGCCAAGGAGACTCAGGGCCCTTCACAGCAGAATATCTCTGGTACTGGCTCTCAACCTCTCTACCCTTTTCCTCCTTCTCTCCTTTTGACCTTAAGAAGCCAATATAACCATTGCTGATTAGGAAGAGTGGGAGTGGCAAAAATCAGTGGCTAAATTTTGGTGTGCGCGAGGCCTATGCAGACTTGCCTATCATTTTCTATTTAAAAGACAGGAATTGCACAATCCTATATTGCAACACTTTACTCCCTTCCCTTTGTCCTGTACAAAGTAGCAAAACACAACCAAAGCAAAACCACTGCTGGGAGTGTTTAGATTGGTGGCTCACATGTCAGAACTGCACTAAGCGTCTCTGTAATTAACAGCACTTTGCAACAAAGCAAAACAATTCTCCAAGATACACTTGAGTTGGGTCTTTTGTTTCGGCTTTGGGTTTGTTTCTGTGGGTTTTGGTTTTGTTTGGCTAGGTTTTGGGTTCTTTTTCTCTTGGGGGGCAGGCAGGAGACTTAATGAAGCCTGAATATTTAATCTGTTACACGCAGAGGAATGCTCAAGGGGCTCGCAAGAACTTGTTTTGCTGCACGTTGAGCAACACCACATGGCAAAGCCTTGAAATTAGAGCAAATGCTTGAAGACAGGGCGTAGCTGCCTTTTGGAGCTCGTCCTTCATGGGCTGCATTTTATTAGAGAGCAGACCTGGGCTTTACTTGATGACATTTCAGTATGGTGGTTGCCATGGCTTTAAATAAATAAGGGTAAGTGTGAAATCACTAGTCATCAGGCCAAACAGGGAGGGGCAGAGTTTCTAAACAAGAGACATTTAGAAGACACTTAAACAGCAATAACAAAACAAAGTAAGTTAAAAAGCATTCTGAAGAGCAGTCTTAATTATTTTTCACTTAAACATACAACAGATACTACCTTTAAATACTTTTTCAGAGATAAATATTATGTTTTCCTTGGATTCCAATTTTTTTTACTCCTTCCTGGTGCTGATAACTTCAACTATCATCTCTAACTATTACCAGCGGGGAAAGAAATAAAGATGTAAACTTCATTAGAGACTACTGGCCTGCTGGGAATATGGTATCATACCACACAGACATACCTGCTCATGTGGTGATTTCACTTACAGGGTGCACACAAAGACTGTCAAAAATCACAAGGATTTACAATACCATGTGCCAATAACTGGCACAAAATGGTTTGGACTGATAACAACACTTCAGCAGCATTTTAGGAATCCCTGTTCTGAAGCTGTCATCTTGCAGACTGCAAATAGGTGTCCCAGGTACTTACGGCCATAACTTAGGTGACATTAAATATAACAAGAACTTTTAACTCCCTAATAGCATTTCATCACTATTTCTGTCACCCTCTCCTGAAGGATGTTAAAAGACAGAATGGCAAAAGTTGGAAAAATCCAAGAATTCAAATTCTGGCTCTACTTGTGAAGAACAGCAAGCTATATATCAGTACCTTCTACTGCTCCCTTTCCATAGCTGTTACTAGGAAAAAAGAAAGAGGCTATCTGAAATACACTCTCTGGAACAGCACACTAATTTTATCTGACACTACTCCACTGCTTGTGTCCTGCATTACAAGAAAGTCTGAAGATTTACGAAACAGAGGCGTGGGAAGAATTGTCAGGTTCAGTATCTTTCAAATTACTCAGCATGTACCAGAACTAGTTAGCTAGTTAGTTATTTTAAAACTGTTAATTCTTGAAGGTCAATTTTCCACATGGGGCAAGAGGGACACATCCCTTGGGGCAGTGGGAAGCTCTCTGAAGAGGACAAGAAAATAGTATCAAACAGTTCCTCAGAATTCAAGCTACTGGTCATGATTTTTCACATGTTCAGTCCGTTGTTTAAGAACAGGGATGCAGTGAGAAGCCTGACTATTAACAGCTTCAGTTTTCTTCATCTATGACAGAAGTAAAACCACAGTTGTACAACCACTGATTGTAATTGAACAGTTGCAAGACATGCTTCAAGGTACATACTAGAAAGGTTTTCAAATTTATTCAAAAAAATTTTGAGGTAAAACAGGACTCAACCTAAAAAAGTAACTAGACTTGAAAAACCAAAACAGAGACTGCAACCAAAGAATTTTTTTCCTCCCCCTTGTATGGGATGGGAGTCTGTTACTGATCTCCAGCAAGACAGCTCTCCAGACTGTGTGGGCCCTATTTTGGTGAGTTACAATTCCACCCGTACTTGGTTCTTAACCAGTAAGTAACAGTAGTAGTAAATCTTATCAGCAGTGTGCTAAATATCAGAATCTAGCAGTGTATTAGTGCACAGTGAACTGGTCATATCTATTATCTCCATGTTAGCAAGGCTTCAAACCCAACCATCACTTCAAAGCATTCCTACAGAAATGATCATTCTTTAGCCAGAACATTTAGCCAGAACATTTACTCCTTAAACTATTGCAGACCCTGTTTGTCACTAGTACTAGAAATTCAGAGCAAAGCTCAATTTACAGCTAGCTATGGATAGAGGCTTTTTGACAGCAAACATCACATAAGGAATTATTTAGGGTGACTCCTTTAAAACATTATTTATGATAATTATCATTTCACCTTACAGTAGGCTACTATACATGAAATGCAGCACTTCGGATAACATTAAGGCTGAATGTGACTTCAAAATAAGTTCTCTTTTTGTGTTAATTTATCATTGCAAGGTTGACAGTCCTCCAATTTGTCTGGAAAGCTAAAAAATCACCTTGTGATCACACAGAGAAATGCAGCTTAGTCTTCTTCTGGAAGAATTTGACCACAACAAAAGAATATGCAAAACCTCATTGTGTTGCAGCTAAGAAAATCACAGTTCCTTCCTTTGGCCATGCCCTTCTCTATGCATGCTGGTGTCTACACACAACACCTCGCCATGTGTTTGCAGGTATCTGTGTGCTTCAGAAGAATTAGTTCATAAAGGCTGGACTTGGTGTTTCTTCAGTTAGTCCTCACTGGCTCAAGAGGACACTGCCCAAAGCAGGACACCAGCACAAGAACTCATGTCCCCGGCACACAAAAGATCCAGAGTTTTTACATCAGTAACACACTTTTGTCAAGACTACTCAGCTGAAAGTTGCATTTCAATACACAGCACTGGTGTGAAGATACAGATCCTAGACTGGTTTCCTTCCTCCCCATCGCTGTTTCCCCAGTGGGACCCTGCAAAGACAGCTAGAGCAAGGAATTCTGGTTGACCCATATGAAGCCACCTGTTTCAACATCCAAGCAGAGATCCAGTTTGTGACTGTGTTGATGCAGAAAGTAAGCCTTCAGGTATGTAATAGCTTAGGAAAAAGTGCTCCCAGACTAAAGCAAGCAGCAAGGATTGATGCCCATAACAGGCAACAGGATGGTGCCTTGGAAAGCTGCCCTCATTATGATTTATGTGTATACCTTCCTAGATTCTTTTAGCAACACACAAACAACAGCAGGTTCTCCACTGTGCACGCACTGATGCAGTGTTTCTCAGAAACCCCCATTTAGCTTGTCACACATGACCAGCTCATGGAGAAGTTGCTTCTGTCCCGCCTCCAAGCTACTGAGTCGTTATGAAGAAGAGAGAAGTTTCACAGCACAAGCGGCTGCAAGACACTTCACAGGATAAAAAGAGACAGATCTCTGAAACACTGGAGAGGAGTAATTATGAATTACTAAAACCTCTTGTCTCCCATAATGTACCATAATGGCCTAAGTCTCCCTATATTCAGATTTCATTTGACACCTTCACGGTAAAGTTGCACTATGTGTGGTAAGATTAACAAGTTTCTTATAAACTTTAGATTCTGCACTTTGTCACAGGACCATTTATTATTCTTCATCAGATATGCTAAACCTGATGCAACGACAAGTGACTGTGGCGTGAGAAGGATGAGTTAACATTTGCAGAATTATTTGCACTGTGAAAGCTTTCTGTCCAAGATTTTTTTCTGCTGATATAGGTCTTGCCAAATATTGAAAGAGGTGAATCCCTGACAGACTTTACTGTCCACCTCTGCTGGAAGATGAGCAGTCACTACAGAAAGTACTGACCAAAAGAAGTGACCAACAAATACCAAACAGGCTAAGAACTCTTCAACACTCATTCCTACAGTAAAACTTCAAACAAAATCCTGGAAAAATGGAAGTGATTTTGTACAAATCAAGTATGTACACAGATATGTCATACTCCAATTTGTCTACTTGCTAAACATAGAAACTTGGAGAATCAAGTAAGGAAAGAGCAAAATTATCCAGCAGCAGTTACAGCTGCACATATGAATAAACGAAAATGTAACTCATCGCTTTTCCTTTTCCTTTTTTAACTTGCACTCCAGAAGCAGGACACATAAAATGCATCAAATAATGACTTATGTTACAAGTAGATGTTTTTTTTCCTCTTGCATATTAACCTCAGATATAAAAAAAAAAAA
>VZRX01004404.1:179381-262443 GCA_013398075.1 Notiomystis cincta | reverse complement strand
AAGAGAGCAGGAGCTCACAGGGAGCAAGAGCTCACGCAGCTTGAGAGCAGAGCTCACACAGCTCGAGAGCAGGAGCTCACAAGGAACAGGAGCTCACGCAGCTCTAGAGCAGGAGCTCACACGGAACGAGAGCAGGAGCTCACAGGGAAACAAGAGCAAGAGCTCAATGGGAATGATAGCATGTNCAGGAGCTCACACAGCTCGAGAGCAGAGCGCACACGATGCCTCGCGAGCAGGAGCTCACACGGAGCGAGAGCAGGAACTCACAGGGAACAAGAGCAGGTGCTCACAGGGAACCAGAGCAGGAGTTCACAGGGAACGAGAGCAGAGCTCACACGGAACGAGAACAGAGCTCACACAGCTCGACAGCAGGAGCTCACACAGCTTGCGAGCAGAAGCTCACACAGAATAAGAGTAGGAGCTCACACAGCTCGAGAGCAAGAGATCACACGGAATAAGGAGCAGGAGCTCACACATCTCAAGAGCAGAGCTCACACGATGCCTCGAGAGCAGGAGCTTACAGGGAACAAGAGCAGGAGCTCACACATCTCAAGAGCAGGACCCCCCAGAGANAGAGCTCACACGATGCCTCGAGAGCAGGAGCTTACAGGGAACAAGAGCAGGAGCTCACACATCTCAAGAGCAGAGCTCACACGATGCCTCGAGAGCAGGAGCTTACAGGGAACAAGAGCAGGAGCTCACACGGCTCAAGAGCAGGAGCTCACAGGGAACGAACGAGAGCAGGAGGTCACAGGGAACGAGAGCAGGAGCTCACACAGAACAAGAGGAGGAGCTCACAGGGAACGAGAGCAGGAGCTCTCACAGCTCGAGAGCAGGAGCTCACACAGCGTGAGAGCAGGTAACGTCAACAATTGCTAGAGAGGAGCATAAAACAATGTCTCTTATTTAAACAACGGAAGAATTCTTGGTGCATACCAAATTCTCATGATGCTTTTCTGCATTCATGTTACTGTAACTGAAATCACAGTCTGGCCTTTTTTCAGTGTGTTGATTCCAGAGGACTGCAATGTATAATGGAAACTTTCCCTCCATCTGGGAATGTTATCTTTTCATCCCAAAGAAGCATAAAAAATAGTCAGACCAAGACTCTGAATGTGTAAAATATGCTGAAATTCCATGGTGGGCCTTTACTGTAGCTTGAACTGTTATCAGCTACCAAGCCAGAAAGCAGACTGCACTATTTTGGGAGATAAGACGCTGGCGTTAAAGACACTTTGGAGTTTTTTCAGCAGTACGTACCAGCCAGCTAGTGCCATTGCACAAGCTGGAAATATCATCCAAATATAATTGCTGGATGGTGTGACAGCTGCAATTCAAGAATCTTCTTATTTTGGAGGAAGTGTTTGTTGCTTTGTGATTCAGTCGTTCCTATAATGAAGCATTAAATGAATGATTTCCTGTTTGGCTCCTAACAGAGGTCTGTGTTGAAGGGTTGATGCCAGTTCATTCCAATAACAAATGCATTTTTAATTTGTGTGTGCTTAGTCAAGATTTTCTGGGTGTACAACAGTAGTGGTGGTTTCTGAGAAGTATATGAAATATTCATAACATCTCTCTCAAAACAGTACTAAGCCAACTTCAGATTTAAGTAGATATTTCTTAGTCACAAGCTGTGCTTTGTATCATTTATTTTTAGTAGGGGTGCATGTGGACACAGATGAACAAGTCCCCATCTATTTTGTGTGTCAGTTTGGGAGGCTATGGTGTACTAATTATTCCAGTGTAAGTGGAAAACTGTAATTTACTTCATCAGTGTTTGAGTAATGTGCAAATACATTTTAAGTTATCTCAAATCCCTTTCTAGTGAAATTAGAGCATCCAGCAGAGCAGGCTTCTTACAGTGTAGCCAAAATAGGATGTTGTTAGGGAGTAAAACACTGGATTTACACATCTGTCTGGCAGCAAGTACCAGGCAATATGTTTGTAAAGTTACAGCTTTACTAAGTGAGGTAAACTCAAGCTGTAAAGCTACACAGCAGTTGGCTGTTGCTAGAGAAAGAGTTGTGCTGCTTGTCTTACCGAGTGCAGGTCTCTTTTCTGTCAGCAAGGTTATCCTCCCAGCTGGCAAAGGAGGCAACCAAATACTGGCCAGTAGTTTGGTTGTCATTTCCAGATGGTCTGTCCAAGCATTCTTTCTGCCTTCTTACCATCAGCCTGCCATTGTTTTGGTCTTGCCTCAAAAATCTTCCCCATTTTTCCATTCCAGGAAAGCTGACTCCTTCACCTTTAAAAGTTACTCTGGACAATCCAATTTCCTGACATCTGCTAGACTTCTTTATGTAAACTGTGCTCTGTATTTTGCCATCTGGAAGTGTTGTCTGATGAGGAGCAAATCCAAAAGCAGCAGCTTGCCCAGCTAGTTACAATGCTGTATGTAAACTCTGTCATGGAGACAAGTCTCCAGAGCGTCACAGGAGTCCTTATCCTACTCCACTGATGCGCACCATGGTTTTTGCCTTGAGGAAGGTTCCTGGAGCTATTGTGCTGCAGAATATTGCAGATAGACATTTCTGCTGTTACAGATAACACTGCAGATCCCTACTGCAGTATCATCATTCTGGGAACCATCTTCTCAGGGTAAAGGAAACACTTTGCTCTTCACCCATTTGCTTTTAGCATAGTTTTTGTCTGTTGTAGGTACAGAAATCTGATACTGCAAGGTACCTAAAGCAAGTTGAGTCACTTGTAAAAAGCAGATGTTCCTTGAGATGTACAAGTGCTTCTGATGTTCCTACGTATTTTTTATTCAGATGGCATCACTCATTTGGTCTGGTTGCAAAGATTTGATGTGTAGAACCCATATTTTTAATGTTCCTTGTATACTACAACTTCTGTATGTTGTTACATGGAAGCCTGTAGGAGAAACCATCATTTGTGAAAAAGTAAATGGAAATCCTACCTTAAGGATTGCATCAGCTGCCTTTTGCTTGTGCTTAGGACATAACCTCATTGCAGTAAGAACTGCCGTGGTAATCACTATGGTCAATTTATCTTTAACATAGCTATAGCTACAGGATGCTGGTAGCAGTATGGACTTGAGCAGGGGCTATTCTAGCCTGCCAGATTTCTTGCTTGGATGAAAGACTTATTATAAGTCAGTACCACCCCCTCACTACTGTTTTTGATGCCTAAATTAAGAAGTCTCCGAGTGCCAAGTTATGGCTTTCCACTCTGCCCTCACACTGTATTTTGTAGAGCAGATGTACATTAAGGTATGCTATGGTACCTTGTTGCAAATTTCTTTAATTAAGATAAAGAATCTGCTTTTTCATTAAGCTGTGGAAAGCAATGCCTGTTGGTGGCTCAGCTTTCCAGTTCTTGGCCTAGTATTACCTAGGAATGAAAACCCTGTGCAGCAATTCAGAGAGAAGAACAGAAGAAATGTATTTTCTTCAGTTTTTTCAATACTCTGGTCAGCTTTCTGAATTTCTCCCTAACTTCTCAAGTGTAACTAGAAAAGCAATTATGTATAAAAGGTATAAAAATGTGAGTCTTTCCAAAATCCTATTGATAGATTATCACAGTTCACCAACACAGTGGAGTTCTGTTTTGCTGTTTATTAGCTGGGCAGCTGAATGTGGTAACATTTTTCTTAAGGTGTCTACAATCTTGTTTTCTTTTCAAATCCACTTTCTTATGTTTTTTGGGGGCTTGGTTTTGTTTTGTTTTTTGAACACACAGTTTGTGTTTGTCAGTATTTCTAGTTTTATCTCCTGTTTTCATGCATTCATCTTCTGCCAGGCTCACTTGGCTTGGCCTGTGAAATCCATTATGTTGGGTTCCTTTCAATCTAATTTGGAGTGTAGTTCTTTCCCTAGGAAGACACCTTCTTTGCTTGATTTTTTTTTCAGTCCTTCTGCATGAAAAAAAATTGTAGTCCATCTGTTCTTGGATTAGATTTCTGATTTCTTTAGTTCAGAAAGAATTAAGAACTATTAAGAACAACTGGTAGAGTTGTTCAGATCCAATTTCTCTGCCTTTCCCTGAGTTTGCTGAATTTCTGGTTGTACGCTATATTTCTGAGTCATGATGCTGTATTGTGATCTCACTTATGTGGTTTGCAGTATTTTGATTAGCTTCTGCAATTCTGTGTTTACAGATTTGACTTTGCATCCACTTTCCTCCCAAGTCTGCCCTCCAGCAGTTTACATGTACTAATGATCAGTACAAGTCTAGAGTTTTCTTAAGGCTGCTTTCACTTCTTCCCCAGTTTTACTTTCTGTCTCAATCAGTAAGAGATGATTGAATTTTTATCTGTAGTTACCAGGTGTGCCAACTGTTACACCTCCTAAATTCTTCCAGTTAGTAACTAGGAATTTTAGATTTGATCCTGCGCTCTCAAAAGAATGTGTATATTTTTACTGTATTATTTCAAAGGCTTACCTGTCACAAATGAAGATTTATCATGCTCCCAATCCAGTGCTTCTAACTGGAAATGAACCATTGTCTTGAGCTGGTCTGAATTTGAGTGGAAGCAAGATGCCCTGACATCATCTTTTCTATGCTTTTTACGTAGTTATAATCTAAAACAAATCCAGTTGTACCTGCAAGACTGGAAAAGAAATAAAATTAATCACTTGTAGGGGGAGGGGGTGTAATTTTATTTTTGCCTCTTTTTTCTGTTATTTGCCTTGATTACAGTTACAAATTTTAAGTCTAGGAGGGTCATTTCCTAGCCTAGAGTGTTGGCCCCTGGTCACAGAACAGGTGCTGTTAATGCCTTGCTACTGGTGTAGCAGGTGACACGCCAAGTTGTTTCAGCTTGTCTGTACCTCACTTTTCCACCTCTATAATGGTGGTCCTGGTCTGCTTTAAGAGTGTTTTGAGTGACTCTTTAGTGTGGCATCAATGCCGTGGGGTTTTTCTGTGTTGTTAGCTTGTCTCGTCGCACGCGCCACAGAAGTTTTGCAAGCGATTCACATACTGAAGGGGTTTATTTAGTCAGTTGATTTAGAGGACTACTTCTATACACTTTTTAAAAATCAAGCTTAACCTTTTATACCAGCCTATTTTTCTCCTTGTAATGTTCACTTATTTTATCTCATAGAATGGGAGTGCTAGCCTATAGTCAGAACAAGGAATGTCATGGGCGGACACACAAACGAAGAGGCTCCCAATCTTTTCTAGGTAGTAATCTGTCTGAATTAGGTTTTGTAGATGGTACTGTTGCAGGAAAACCCAGGCTGAAATCAGAGATACTCAAAGCTTCTGTAAGGAACTTTAAATGGCAAAGATTCAGAAACCTGTTGGAATATTTTTACTTTCCTCAGGCTTCAAGAGACCCATGCATGTTTGAAGCCAAGCAAAATTCATATTTAGCAATGAGCAAAGCAATACAGCTATTTTAACCAAGCTGTGTTCTGGCATTGGCCATACCCCAAGCTCACAGCAGCAGTGCTGGGTGTCATGCCACAACTATTAAAGCAATCCCAAAATTAATGGAGCTCTCTGTGACACATCTACATTTTCTTCAGCAATGTCCAAGACTTTCATCTGCAGCAGCATTTCTTCTCATAAAACTACTCTCTTCAGTCAATTTTGATTTCAGGAGTATATTCAGCCCTATTTTAATGCATCTTTATCTCAGCTACTCACCCTTGGCTTCCTTTACAGTCAGTGAAGCCTAACAGGCATTTCCAAGGTGCAGTTCAATCTTATTTAGATTCTTACATTGGTCTGAAGTTAATCGTGCCCAAGACTTGCTCTTAATATATAAGGAGGCCAACTCAGAAGCAGAAGCCCACGGTGTAAAAATTTAAATCAGCTGAATCCTGCTCCATTTGATTGCCAAGAAAGTCTACATAGCTGGGAAAATTTCAAGATGATGTAACATTTTTTAATGCATAATCCATCACATTTGAAAATCCATTCTTCCTTATAAATCTAGAGAAAACATTGATGGTTGTTTATCTAAACACTGTGCAAAGCAATCGGTTTGCTTGTTTCTAATTATTCAGATCTGAATTATTAGCAAAGCAGATTCCTATTGAAAGCAAGTATAATTGATGCACCAGAAAGCTTCTGCTCTCAGCTTCATCCTATAACAACCTTTGCTTTCTAAAATCATCATGAAAATTATAGTGGCCTTTGAAAGGAAGAATTCATGCAAAGCATCCCCCAGTGCTTTTTGAGACAAAGGCCAAGGACAGCCTCAGAAAAAAGCAAGGTTATGATCCAACTGGCCAGCACAGACTGGGATTTAGTTTCAGCTGTCAGATGAAAAGGGCAGGACTTGTTTATTTAGTCCACCCCTTGATTTAAGCAGCAACATGACAATTGCTGCAAAGGAGGACACTTTATTATTATCTTGTATAATCATATTTATTATTAATTTATTATTGTCTCATAGAGATGCAGGTTGGAATAGTTCATCTGAGGTGTTTTAGACTTGGAGGGAAGGATGGGAGGATGGAAAGGTTATGTGTTGTGACTGCATAAATGCCTCTTTGGCTGGTTAATGGAGCAGCAGAAGCGCTTGGCACAGGGGCAGCGCCGAGCTTCACCTTCTCAGCTGGAGGAGCAGCCCACAGCCACTGCCAGCACGGAGCACAGCGGCCTGTTAAAGGAATAAAGACAAAACTGTGTTTGATTTCCAGAATGGAGGGGCAGGAACTCCTCCTGACCCTGTCAAGGCTCTAGTGATCTTAATGGGTCTGCCACAGAGAAAAACTCTGCGTGAACAGCAGAGGGGTGCTGCTCCTGAGGGATGAGTTCAAAAATACCAGCTCAGAAACATTAATAAAAACATTTCCCACTGTTTCTTCATCAAAGCATAAGGGAAACAGCATACTGCCGAGCACACTGGCAAAATCTGTACACTTCTACCATAAAGTACACATAGGCTCATTTCTATAAACTAGTAACTGAGAGTTTCTTGGAGAGTGGATGAATTTGTTACAGTAACAAGTTTCTGGCATAAGTAGATCCCATAAAGAGGTCTTAATGCTTATTTCTAATCTCTTGGAAGGTTGTACAAATGAAAAAAAATGAGGTTAATCACCAAGGAAAATCACGAATGAAGTAATACATCTTTTCTTAAATATTAATTATATTTCATTTTTTCCCATCACAGAATTTACATGGTTCTCATGAATCAAGGATTAATTCAAAGGTTTATATTTATCCTCTGCTGTGAATGGATTCCTTCTCAGTGGAGAGTGAATGAATTTATTTTGTACCAGTTTTCTGCTTGAAAAGAAAATCCTTCATAAAAGAACTGGCAATCTTTGCCAGAGAAATCCAGACCAAGTAAAGCATTTCATTGTTCAGGGTGTTAGATCCTAATGAGTTCTGCATCTAAATGCTTATATTTTTTTTTCTCATCTAATCAGCAGTAGCATAGCAGGTTATGCACTTAAATGTATGACACTTGTTTGGGAGGAAGATTTGTATTGAAGAAAGGCAGCATATTCCATAGTTTTAGTATAACATCTGTTATCATTCAGTGCTGCTCTTAGCCCAGCATGCCCTTCCTCTAAATATCTTATTAATTAAACTGGCTTAGTAGGAAAATAATTAATACTGTAAGTCCTGTACCTACTTAGAAAGGATTTAGAAACTGAAAAAATAGGTTTTGTCTGAGCTTCAGCTCAAGGGTTGCGGGTTTTTCATTCTTGAACACAAGCAGATTACAATAGGGAGTATCTGAGAAATCTGTATATATCTACAGTCTTCCAAATATATATATTCTATGTTTGAAATTCTGCAACTGCAAAAATAGTCCACTACTTTGAGAAGTCTTGGTCACTGCTGTAGGGTCTTCCTCAGCAACTGGTTTGGAAGAGACACTCCTGCACTTTTAAATGTCCTGATAGCCCTTTTTTAGCACCTGATTCCCCAAAAGCCTTAACTCCAGTCCGCAAAATTACTGCGTTTCTTATCAGTACTATGATAATGTGGTGGCACCTCCTAGCCATTAAGTTGGTCATAATTCTGCTGCCTTGCATAACCAGCTCTTGACTGGGTAGGAGGGTGAGACAGAGCACCCAGGTGGATGCCAGTGAATTTGTGTGTAAAATATGAATCTGTTAATTAGCTATCTGTGGTCAAACACAGAAATAGAATTTGCCTGTGTCTTTGTTCTGTGGGCAGTGCCATTGCCTGTATGCAGAAACTGCTGCTTTGCTGCTGATTCACCCAGCTTGGTTTCCCACTGAAGAGCAAGTTCATTTTACTGCTTGTTCTAACAGAAAATTACACTTTTTTAGATCTATTGGAAAAGGTGTTGGGCGCCACCAAATTGCTCTTTAAACTCAGTCAGAATTTTAACAATTTCTTTGGTGGAAGAAGGCTCAAGATTTAGCTGCAGCTTGTTCTGGCTTTTCTTGGAAGGTCTGAGAGCAGCTATTCTTAAAGAGAAAGAGGAAAAAGCTTTAAATGCTTTAAACAACACCCCTTCAGCACAGGGAAAAGGCAGCTTAGGGAGAAGTCCGCAGTGTGACTCCAGAGTTTTATCATTGGGCCTTTCTTTTCAAAAGCATATTAGAAACTGAGAAATCAGTGTTTCATTACAAGTCAATCGAGGTGCCTAAAGCACTTCTTCAAATGGGTTTAAGGCACTCTGGAAAGTGCTGTGGCTGCTATGTTGTCAACCTCCAAAATCAAACTGCACCAGGTGGCTGGTTAATGGGTATGGGGTCTTGTGCTTCAGCAAAGGGACCTGCCTTTAATTCTGATCCACGCTGAAGTTCAGAGAGTGTGTCTCTCCCTGGGGAGATCAGGGGTTTTAATTAGCTTCTGGCTGTGCATATTGGTCATCTTTGTCCCGAAGAGTATATGTTCAAAACTGATTTTAGAAACAGGGAAGCCTATATTTATCCTATGGAGAAGAGTGAAGCAGAGGTGGCCTTGTTCATACTGACCCTAAGTATCTGGCAGAAAGTAAGTTGCAATAAGCAGAGTGTGCTGGTATAAGCATAGCTAATTCACCAGATATGTGTCCCTGTGGGAACAGTCAACACACAGCAGTACCAAGAAAGGTTGCACCCTCCTGTTTCAGGGAAGGAGAGAGGGCTTCCAAGCCTCTTTTACTTTAAATCTCTCTTGGGCAGGCTGAGGATGCTAAGCCCCAGTTCGTTTGTGTGTGCGTGCATCTGTGCTGGGTCTGATAGAGGAGCATATGGCAGAAGCGATTTGCCCTTGACTGTGCCCCTTTTTTGGCAGGCACAGGCTTGTTTCTCGCAGAGCGGGGGCCGTCGCAGCCGCTCCCTCACATCACTGCTTGCGCCCCTGGCTTGCTGGCTTCTTGCTGGCTTTCAGGTCTTTGCCTGCGTGCCTGTCCTTTGTGGTGTTTTGGTTAATGGGACATTGTTTTAATTACTACTGCACTAAAGAAACATGTATTTTCTAGCTGTTGTTTTGCTGCCTCGGTGACAGCTGTCTCCAAGCAGCCAATGCAGAACTCGAGCTGTTCAGTTGAAGTGTAAATTGCAGTGGCTCTCTTGGAGTTTCCCTCCTTTACATCTCCTTAGGGGAAAACACCTCTCTGGAGAGGAGAAGGTTCTATTAAACAGCTCGTTTTTTGCACTGTCCCAAACACCTTGATCTGCCCTCACTAGAACAAGTGGTAAAGAAGCCTTGCCATCCATTGTCTTCCACAGCCTGGACACAGTCCGTGGCCATTTTCTGTGGCCACATCTTTCCTTGGTCAGAGCCTTTGTATTGCCTTCTTTCTTACTTTTCCCACTCCAGCTTCTGCACTAATTTCCTTTTTCTCCCTTTGCTGTCTCTGATTCTCCACAGAAATCAGAAATGCTTGGCTCGTGTGTCAAAATCTAGCAATGGGTGTGCACACATGCCCTCAAATCAGTCAGTCTATTGCCATTTCTGTCAATAACAGCCACGCTACAGCAGCAGACAGATTCTGGACTTTTATTTTGAGATGCTAAGCTGCCACTGACTTGAGGAGGAGAAAGGCATAGAGCCTTTTAAAACAATCATTTCCCTTCTTTTCTATTTATATTGACCCTTATCCTTTGCTTACAGCTTTGGAAAGAAAAATGTCAATGAGGCAAAGCAGAGAGGAGCTTATAAAACGAGGAGTGCTGAAAGAAATTTTTGATAAAGGTAAGTGTTCTTCTTTTCACAACAGTAAATTGACACCTCATATAGTTTTATGGCCAGACATGACATAACTGTATCACTAGGAACTAGGAATATAGTTCTGAATTGCAAGACTGTGCAAAATAAGATTTCTAAACACTTCTCTTGACTTTGCTGTGGTCTGGCCCTCTCTGTTGGATACATGTAATAGTTACTTAGCAAATAAAAATGAAAACTAATCAGAAATGTAAAGCAACAGAAATAAAAATCACAGCAATAGGCAGTAGCTACTGACTGCAAAAGAGCAAAGCATCTAGACTGTGTAGAAGTGTAGTGGGTTTGTGCTTATATGTGTTTCCATTGTCTGGTTGAGTCACTTTGGGATTAACTGTTGTGGAAAAGGGAAACATTTAAAGGATTTGGATCCTGATGAGCACAGAGCCGTGTACTTTCCCTTGAAACAGCTCAGAAGAGATAATAATTCCTTGTTCAGTTTGTTGAGTTTGTCATGTCTTATTTATGCAAAATGCCATTGTTTTACAAACATCATTGTTTTACAGTGGTAACACAATACATAGTTGAGATCTATTACATATATGTGCAGCTTTTATTTGTTTTGTTGCTTCCCTTGTCCATAACTAAGGCAATTAATTCAACAAATTATATAAAGACATAATGAAGTTACCTCTTAACCACAGTAGAACTTATGCATATGCTTAAAGCCTCATTAATTCACAATCTAATAGTTTTTGACACTAGCAGTACAAAATCTGGTAGAAATCAATAGACGTTAGAAACTTTCACAGATATTAGAAGAATTGCCTAAATTAGGCAAAAGTATAGCCTAAAGAAGTATAGCTCCATAAATTCAGGAGCATTTAAATCTGCTACCTACTTTTCAATCTAGCTTATTAGGAATTTAAAAATTTGCTAACCCTGGCTGCTAATTTTTTTTTAATTGAAAAACAGACAATAACAGCAAAAAGGTGCTTATCATTAAATTTTACAGTTTCTGCCAGTTATGTGTTGTAGTGGGCTCTCCCTATGACCTGCTGGCTTAGAAATCATCCTAGATACAACTTCAGAGTAAAAAGAACTCCTGTCCACAGATTTGCCCTTCTCACTGCTTTGTTTTGTAGTGTGACTCAGATCAGACCCACAGCCAGCAAGGCTGGTCCAGGCTGTCACAGCAAGTGATCAGTGTCTCAGCCAGCTCAGAAGGCATCTTTCAGTCACACCTCTGATGTGACCTCCTTCATCCCTGCCTCACATCCCACATGTAGCTGCCCTCTGGACCATCCTTACATACACCTAAAGCATCCCCAGGAAAAATCTTCTCTGTGAAATCTGACTCCGCTTTCCATGTTGAAACTTGGGGAGATTCCCCTCGTACTGCCACCAAAACACTACAGTTTTTTTCTATTGATCAAATAATGATGTAGTTTGTAAACTTCTGTGTCATCTTGTGAAGCAGATGCTAAGTTGTCTGGAGGCATTTGAAAGAAAGAAATTAATTCCTCCTAGTAATTTTTTGCAGCCTTTACAAAGCTGATATGGAAAGAAAGAGGTAGGGCAGAGAAGAAAGTGGTAATACACAAGAATAGCAGCAGTACTCAAACATTTATGATGATACAAGGATATGAACAAGGCAAGAAGTGTAGAGCAAAAGCATTAACTCCTTCAGCAGTGTAATAATCTGAGAGTAATTCTACTAAAGGATATATTTCATTGCAAACCTTAAGTGGAAGTAATACTTTCTTTGTAATTCCTGTTAGGTAACCTCTAATCCTTCAAGAAAACAACAGACCTTTAGCATTTCCTAGCAAAACACTTTATTTGATTACGGTAGCACCTTCCATGCCAAGAGGCATCTTGCACAGACAGCAGGTGTAAATCTCTTTGTTTCCCTCTCCTAAGAGGTGGGTAAAGCAGGCCTGTGAGTAATTTTGGCTTTTTCTTTCTTTAAAAACCCATATTGATCAAAGGAAACTGCGGACAGACACAAGAACAAGAATTTTTGCCTTGTGCTTAGTGTTAGTTTTGTCATATCTTCTGTGTTGAAGAAAAGCATAATTAGCTGGTTTGTTTGCCTGCTGTTTAAAGTGATGCTCTGGCCTTTTTGCTTCAGGATTTGCTGGCTTTTCAGAGGATTTAGTGTCACCTAGCAGGTGAAAGTTATCAGAGTGCAGTAAGTCACAGTATTCACACATGGGAGAGGCACTGCAGTCCAGCTGCTATATTTGGAAAACAAGAAATGCTGATATCATTTCAGTGACCCCCACACTTAAATTAGTCAAGTGAAGCTGCTCCTGACTGAACTGCAGAGAGCTCTTTCCTTGCTAAGGGCCACACTCATGACAGAATCAGTTTCTCTTATCTTCCATTTCCAGGGCTCTGTGACTTGAGTATTCTGAAAATATAGGCAAAGGTTATAATTTTTTCAAATACTCTGTACTTTTGGAAAATAGTAAGTTGAAGAAGTATCTGATGAAGCTCCTGCTGTTCTAATAGTTTGTGGGCAGGTAGTGCTGAGAGGTTAAAAATACCTCTTCCACCTGCATCACAGAATATACTTCAAAATTTAGAAGAACTCACACTTTTGCTATGCCATTGCTCCTACACGTAGGTACAGACTTTGATTTTCACATGAAGGTGTAACCATCACAAAAACATCTATCATTAGAATTGTCCAGTATTTCATGCTACTGGTCAAAGAACTAAATCTACTTGTAGTATTTTGATACCTCTTCTTCTTTCTGAATGTAGATGAGATTGCTTGTAGTGAGAAATTTCTGAATATGAATGTGTACCAATTACTTACTCCAAAGGCAATGGTGCAATGGTTTTTCAAGGAAATATGGGCAATCTTCATCTTTTATATTCTTGTATTTTTATATGCTCTATCTAATCAAAATTATGGATTTAGATTTAAATTTCAGGTAACCTAAGTCCTGACAGGATTCAGACATGTTGCACTTATGCACTAAGGTAGATTTTGTGACAGCAGGTGAGGACAAACTTGAGGAAGTGGCTTTGGTAATGCAACAAGGAGGAAGGCATGGCAGTCACTGGAGAGCCAGATTTGCTGCAGTGAAATTGAAGAGTTTTGAACTCCTTCAGAAGCAGCCTCTCTCAAATTCCATGGGATCCCACAAAATCAGGGGTCTACTTAGGGACTGAAGTTGTGGAGGATCCCAGCTACTGTGCTAAGGTAGCCACCAAGGCTAGGAAACAGTTCCAGGGGCAGGTCTTGACCACATGCAAAAACGCTCAATTTTCAATTCACCACTCTTGGGGTCATGGCAGAGAATGACAATGAATTTTACTCTGCCCTTCCTAGTCTTTGCCATCAAGAATTCTTGCTTGGAGTGTCTACTTGAGAGCAGACAAGTTCTGAAGGAGACAACCTGAACCAAAAATTAACCCAGGATTTCAAATTGTCCATTTTGACTCCCATAGCCATTCTTCCGTAGAAGGAGTGCATAAGCATGGCACTTTTCAGATATGCAAAAAGTTGTGTAGTCCAAGGTATTCAGAGTAAAAGACACAGTGGGAGGGTAGGCAGAGCTATGACAGAGGGCTGGTTTGTGTCAGTCAGTGTGATGCACTATGGGCTGCTTCACAATAGGCAATGTTTTAGAGGTACCTGAGAGTGGAAATGGTATGTGTCTTCAAGAGTACAAACCATGCTTAGGAGCCACAGGTTTTGAACACATCATCTATGTATCTCTGGGCCTTCGTCCCATGCTGTTGTTTTCACATGCTAAGGTGAATCAAAGTGTCTGGGTAGAGTGCTCTGCATCAGAGAGTTTCCTCTGAGGTCCTGTTTCTTCAGTGACTTCAGGTGTGCAGAGTCTCCTGAGTAAGAGAAGGGCAGTCTTCACATGCTCACTTGCTGCAGAGGTCAAGCTACTCCACCATGGACCAGTTTCAGTCCAGTTTCAGGCTCAGCTGATGTTATTAAAGCTCATGGACTTAGGGGAAGTCATTCTCCAGTAAGTAGCACCAGGCTCTGTGAAAACAGCAAAGTATTTAGCAAGCCTGACAACAAAAGATTACATATGTTATCACTGTGCAAAATTAACTTTAAACTCATAGCCAGTTCCCGAAAACAGATCAGTTCATCCATGTATGTGCAATAATTGCATTACAAGCATTCTTTTCATTTGTATGTCAGCCAACTGGAATAGCTTTAATACTTGGAAAATAGTAAGTAATTTGCCTTTTATATCTGGTTGTCAGGAATATCTCTGATGCAGGATTAATTCACACTAAGAGACTCTTCCCTCTGCATATTTTTTCCGCATCTTTGATCTGTTTGCTGTACTTGAGCAACTCCCCATGTAGCTCTTTAAGCAATATGTGATATAGGGTGTATATTTCAGTCATGATTCTATGCCGTGTCTGACGATTGCATTCAAATCCAAGGACAGGTTTTAGACTCTAAATCAAGATTAAAAATATTCAGAGGTAAGATTAAAAAAGGTTACACTGGCAGTACAGAGAGCTGCCAAGCTTTAGTATAATGATAAAAGGTAAAAGCCAAAATTTTATCTTACATTTTACTTTTTTTACAATCATAAGTCTTCGTGGATCATTCAAATGCTGGTTTTTTTAAATCATGATTATATACCTCGAGAAGCAGATAGCACACTTAAGACAGTAGGATGTCAAGATGCTCAGCATATTACAATAGGTATCTCACTTCATGAAAAATGTGTAGTCATCCCTCCAGAAAGCAAATGTTACTGGGTTTGTCATGCATACTTTCTCATAGTTACAGTCAAATTTAGTCTGAATTAATGCACTGAATTAATGAATATACTGCTGGACACAGTCACTGCCTTTCATTCAAAAAGGAGATGCTCTACATAAGAAACAGTTACACTCTTTCACAAAACCAGGTGACTGAAAGAACATCAGTCCTTATCCCAAACACGTGTAAACATGTGTGTCTTTATAAAAGGGAGACAGAGCCAGCATAGAATACATAGCACTTCTACTCAGTCAGCTAAGTCAAAAAATGTTCAGCTTAAATACTGGCTGAACTGTTTTTTGATTTTTGCTGCCTATGGAAGTAAACAGCTTTGTATAGAATGGCCACAGCAGTTAGAAAGGAAGCTGTGCTGCAAACACTTGGCCAAAACCTTTAGGTTTAATTCATGTTGCCACCTTTTAGCCAGCTCAGTTTGTTGCTCTCAAAGCCATGGGTCAGGTATGATGTGGCTGTGTTACCATAATAGCTCTCTGGGTCTCCAGACAGCTTCCAACAAAACCAAAAAAGTCAAGACCTTGGTATTTATAATAGTTCCAAAATAAGCAGGAGACCATCTTCCCTCACTGTAGAGAAGCTTTAAATGAGGGAAACATGATTCTGAATAATTATCAGCTAATGTATTTTCAGACTTGCTAATTGCTGTGTACTAGCACTAAAATGAGACTTAACTTTTTTCTCTTTTCAGTATTGTTTTCCAAAGTGGTTTGTACATTAGCCCTATGAGGGAAAAACATGCACTCATTTGACCGATGTACATCTCCACTCAGTACATTGAGCAGTAACATGGCTAATCAGTGGTGCCCAAAAATCTAAATCCATATTCTGAAATCCTGAGTTTAATTTTTAAAAGTATTTTAAATGCTTAGTAAAACTAGGTTCTTCTCATTTGCCTGCTGGTTTTCAGTCTTACAGGTCACATTTCAGTTATATTTTCAGACTTCGATTTGTAACCATAGGGGCTGAACGCTTTGCTTTATAAAACTCTAATTGTAATGTCCATGTAGCCATTGCCTCCAGGTACCAGAGTGCTGTGCTTAACAAGTTCCAACATAAAAATCATGCAGGTCGGCACTACAGAGAATAGTCTGAATCCTTTCTTCTGCTCTTTATTATTTCTAATATGAAGTGGTGTTTGATAGGAAAGAAAATGCCAGCTGCTGTCACAGAGATTTTGCTCAGATAGAGGAGATATTATTAGTAACTATAAAAACAGGTTTTCTAAATGGAATCTGATATATCCCAGTATCAAGACCTTACATCAGGCAACTATAAAAATTATTCTCTCCCTTACATAAAATGTGGTTATTTGTATGTAAAATAGGGACATACCCCTGTGATTTTGCTTGTGTCCCTTATAGCATAAAAGTTGGTGTAGCAGAAGATAATAATTCTTGTTGTTATTACTTATATATTATATAATATATATATTAATATTCTTTAAGAAAGCTTCATATCTACTATTCCAACCAATTATCATTCTTGACTTCCCAGATTCAACAGAGAGAGGGAAAACAGATTTTTTTTTTTTTGCATTGGATGGGACTGCATGTCCACATGGGTCAAGGATTGTCAGGAACCAACCAGCTTAGACCACAGTTCATAATGGTCATTCCAGGGTAGAGCACAAGATCAATACAAATATTTGACATAAATTATGTTACCCCAGAGGTGATGCCACCATCGCTGATGGGCTCAGCCTTGGCCAGCAGTGGGTCCAGCTTGGAACTGGATCCATCAGATATGAGGGAAACTTCTGGCAGCTTCTCACAAAAGTCACTCCTGTAGTCCCCCTGCTTTCCATGTAAACCTAGTGCATGTATACATAGAAGATCTCAGTCCAGGTTCCTTGTTTGAAAACAATCTAATGGAGATAGATTTCATTTAAAATTCCGTCTACATCTTATTTATGTCTCTTTTTTGTCATTCTTCTTTCCTCCGACTATGAACAGATGGAGAACTTTCCATACCAAATGAAGAAGGAGCTTTGGAGAATGGGCAGCCTCTGGGCTCTGGGCTGAGCTCCAGCCAGGTGTCCCTTCCAGCCCTAGCAGAACTGGAGTCAGTCCCAGCATCTGTGGAACCCTGCTCATATGAGGTGCTCCCAACCACAGAGATCATGGATGGGACAGGTAATATCTTGCTTGCATTATGATGTAGATACTATAAGCTGTTTGAAACAAGTTTTTGACTTCCAACATCTGGTGTTTAGCCTTAAGAAATCCTTGTCAAAATGAAGATCTTCTGGTGTAGAAGGAGTTGACAGAGTAAAGATTGTCACTGAATGCTCCACAAGAAATTTTAACTGATGTGATGTAGAAATAACCCCTACTAAGCAAGTAACCTCTCTTGGAGTAAGGCAAAACCTCTGCACATGTAAATGTAGGTTTCCAGCTCTCTGCCTACATCTCAGATGTGCCAATGAGCTCTAGAGCAAAGAGCTTACAACATGTTTGAACCCTGGTGTACAGCATCGTGCCCTCTACCTGCCACGTATTGCTGGGTGATGTTCCCACCACACATCTCACAGCAATGCTCAGCATCTAGGTTAGGCTCCTCTTTCTGCATCATTTTGTGCTGCTGAGAGTTGTGGACATAGGTCAAATGAGGAAAAGTGAGCAGTAGAAGTTGTCATCTATGATCTTGCACAGCTATACAGCTTTTTTGAAAGAGAGTAGGCCCTGTGAGGTGCTTTTTACTTTTAACAGGGTAAGTTTATAGACCACCTGCTAGCATATCTGGTCCTGGGCATGCTGTGGTGACAGACCATCAGAGATGTGACATTATAAAACTTGATTTGTGTTCCAGATGTGGGAGTACATCCCAGCCTTGATACAGGGGAGCTGGCGTCTGTCAGAAGTAATGGGAAATTTGGCTGTTGTGTAGATGTGTGTTATTCTTTCTCTTTTACTTTCTTTCTTTCCTTCTTTCCTCCTTTCTACGTTATACAATGTTTGAGTGAAATCTATGAGTCATTCCTAATCTGCATTGCTGCGCTGCTTTTCTTGTCTGACTTTGGCTGTATCGGCTGCTGCTTTGCTCGTAACGTTGTTGCGTCTGTGATGTGGTTGTGTCCTCCAGTGTCTGAAGAGAGCCCCACATCCAATGAATCCGGAGTCCTCCTGTCCCAAGATCCTACAGCTAAGCCAGTCCTGCTACTTCCCCCCAAAAAATCTGCCGCTTTCCCTGGAGACCATGAGGACACCCCAGTGAAACAGTTGTCCCTCCTCAAACAGCCCCCTGCCCTGCCTCCTAAACCTATTGCCAGGATTGCCAGCCACTTAACTGGTAAGTAGGTATTCCTGGACCCTCAGCACCACCATTTCCCTTATAGGACAAGCTGCCTTTGTAGCAAGGCTCTCAGTGTTCTTCCTCTTTCTGTAATGCTGTTTGCACCTGTTGTGTGTGCTGGTAATGTACGTGCTGTACCTAGGGCAGGGATCGCGAAATCTTCACGCTGCACCTTCATCAAGGTTGCTGCAGGGCACTTCCCCTCTCAGCTGTAATTACCTAAGACCGCTGTGGCATTTCCTAACCCTCCTCGCTCCTATTCATCAAGACTTACCATCACCACTGAAATTGCAGGATGTGCTCTGATAGGAAAGGAAGTATAAGAAAAATACTAGGATAGCTTTAAATGCCCTTAATGAGGAAGGGCATGAGAGTTGAGGGGAAAGGGAGAGTTTTCTCCTTTTTCCCTTTGTTGCTTGTCCCCTCAACTGCCATATGGGCAGGTCCCCCTCCACTCACCCTGTATCTTCCCATATATTTGCCTTTTACTTGCCCTCCAATCCTTGCATAGACAATTCCGTCCCATGGCTTCTTGCCATTTCATCTCAGTACTTACATTGTCTCCCAGACTGTTCCCCCTTTGCATCCCTGCTCTGACTACTCCCCTCCCACTGGTGAGTCCAGCTCCAGTTCCTGATGGCCAGGATTTTGATGTCCTGTGCTTTATGATGCAGTTTAGCCCTCACTGCATGGAAAGCAGCAGCAGTAAGCAACACAGGCTCTGTTTTGTGTTCCACATGTTTTCACAAATTTCCAAGCGCTTTGGGATTCAAAGTTCCAGGTGGATATGGAAGGAGGATGGGTGTGTGTCCTCCTCCCAGTCTCTCATTTCGAGTGCTGAAGCAAAGGATGGCTATATTTATGCAGACCAAAATAGTTCTCTAAATGCTTGTCTGCACCTTTTGAACAGTCTGCTCATAATTGCAGCCGCTGTAGAGGAGGCAGCACCTCAAAATCCTGAGTTGAATATGAGGTGTGGTTCATCTTTGTAGTGGGGCAGCTACCAGTCTTCCCCCTGGGTTGACCTTGTGTTAATCCTGCCCTGATATTTTCAGAGCTGATGTGAGAAATGCTCTGCCCACATTTATTATATTGTAGCGCTTTTTTTCCAGACAGTTTAAACCCATTTTATTCAGGTTTAAGATCTATATCAGGAAAGAGCTCATTAGGAAAGAACGTGTTCTGGTTTTCTCTCATCTCTGCATAGTCTCTTCATGTTTCTGTTTGGATGAACGCACTTTTTTGTCCTGTATAGTTTTGTACATTTTGTGTGAAACCTCTTTACTTTCTTACCTGCCAAAATCTGCACATAATGGTTAATATTTTGCCTTTTGCTTCAAACTGAATGGGCAGTCCTGCAGCCTGCAAGGCCAGGCAGCAATATTAATGGCATCACCTAAGGACAAAACCAGCTTCCTATAATCTCCCATAAAACTTTGTCCCAATTATAAGAAGTTGCTCAGAAATGAGGCCAACATGGAAGAAATAAAAATATAGGAATAGCATAGGAAAAACACTTAGGTACTAGATGTCCTTGAGTCATAAGCCATTCTTTTGTAAGAGATAACAGAAGAATCAGAGAATGAGGGCTTCTGGAGTAGTTTTGTTTTCTCTGCAGCTGCAAATTTTGTGTGAAATAGAATCAGGCTCAAGTTATCAGCATAAGTCAGTTGCTTGATGGTGATGACTTTCGAATGAAAGTGAAACAGAGCTGTGACTCTCATACTTTGTGGTGGCCTTCAGTGATGTCTCATCTAGTCCTATATAAAGTCTTGTATGTGCATACAGATAGGCTCTTGAACATGCATATACAGAACCTTCAGGGTAAAGGATAAGAGAATCAAATTTAGTCACAGAGCTGTAATTTAACTGACACTTATTCCTGCTGGAACTGAAACCCTCATTTATACATTCCATATAAATAAAAGAATTCAGCTTGTTCTTAAGGGTCCATTTACTTAGGTGGTCCAAAGGATATACATGTTGCTCAATGCCTTGTGTTCTCCACTGGTAATTATATTAGCTGTGTACAATCTTTGGAAATGAGCAATCAATCCTAATGAAGCATCCTCCTCAGTGAGAGGCAGAATTAATGCTATTCTTTTTCTAATTACTCCAGAGACATCCTCAGCTTGTGAGCGAGAAAACAAGCAAAATCTGAATTCTGGCATTCAAAATAAAAACTTTTTAGTTCTTGCTGCATACACATTTTTCTGCTGAAGAATTTTTGAAAAGGTTGAAGAACAAATTAAGACATACCAGGCATGGCTAGGGGAGAGTGACAGAGGTTTAATGGTCAGGTAGCTCTGTTCAAGAGACTAGGGGGGAGATGTGATCCTGTGAAGGGTTCAAGTAGACATGTGAAAATGCAGAAGCAACTCAACTTCTGTCTACATATATATGTGTGTATGTGTACATAGTATGTTTTATATAAACATATATTAAAAAATCACTACAGACATCATCAGAGGCAAAAAAATAAAAAAAAGAAAAATATTTTAAATACAAACCTTGAGGGGAAAAAAGTCAGACCACCCTTTGCTGTGAAAATATTCCAAAGTTCTTCAAAAAGTTTTGCAGACTGACTTGCAGGGCTTGACAAAGAACTTATTACAGGTGTTAGAAATGGAAAAGAAACATTCCTTTCCTCTGAAAGCATTTCGAACCATCTCAAATATATATCTTCCTGTGCCAAGACAAAGATTGGCCTTTCAATTGATAAGAAATGCACATAAAAGAGAGGGCCTAAATAAACACATAAGAGCACATTTAATTTCGTGGAGAATGAAAAGGAAAAAAATCCATTTTAAAGGTGGAAGGAAGAGAGAATTGCCTTTAGCAAATATAAATCACGCAGCCTTGGCATGCTTCTTCTCAAGGCTGAGGCTCTGTAGGGATGGGACAATGTAGAAACAGGGCCAGAGCCAAGAGCAGACTGCAGGGCAGCCACTGGGAGTGGTGCCAACACTGCTGCAGAAGATGCTCCATGCTTTTCCTCACACCATGTCCTGTGGTCTTGATGCCTGTGCTGCCTCCATGGGGAATGTCCCAGTCACAGCACTGGGTATGGAAGTGCCCCTGTAGCCCTAGAAGACAGGCAACTCTAGGAGAAAAACATGAGCCTTAACTGTTTTGATACCATCATTTCACTGCTCTGCATGTCCTGTTGGCCAGTCACCTCCTGGTGAGCCTTCTACTGGTTTTCAAACATGATTAGTATTAGACAATGTTCACAGATAGAATTTCTTTCGTTGTTGTTTTTCTCCAATATCCATATGCAGAATCTAGGCATTCAGGACAACATTTCTAGCTTCCTTCACTGAAAATTTAGGAAGAGTTGAAATAATCACCAGGGACCAAATTTAATTGAGATACTGGGAAAAAGTCCCCAGATTATCACAAAATCTTTAAAGACCAAATGACAGTAAAACTAGGCATGTCTGATTTGATAGACCCCAGTGTTGTAAAGTTCCCTTTGATCTTGATTCACTAAGCTGTTAATTTTCACCAGACAATGTTTTCTGAAATTAATGAGGTATTTTCCAACTGAATCACCAGTAACCCATAAAGGTCCTAAAACACCAGAGAAGAAAATATGTGCCACTAAGATGGGCTCTCAGGAACACCTGAATCCAATTGTGCTAAAATTTAGCCTAATATTAGAATAGGGTGTAGCTTTGGTTGTATCTGGCCATTTACCTATTGCATTTAGCTTTTTGCATTCTTTTGCTTTGTTCATTCAAGATTTTGAAGAGACACATAGCACATTTTTTGTTCTGATATTGTGCTTCCTAGTTATGTCTGTATAGAGTCAGAACTAATTTATAATTAGAGGCAAACATTTAACAGGGTAGGAAGTGTTAAAGGTCCTCAAAAGTTGCTTCTGACAATGCAGACAAGACAAAAATGAGGTTTGAGAACATGAGTGCCTGGGCTCCTTCTGCCTTACCACAACAGAGCTGGTTGTTAGTGACAGCTTTATAAAAGTTTTTGCAACTACAATTTGTCCAATAAATACTCTGCAGTATTTTATAATGCAGTACTCACATAAGTATCAGAAGACTCCTCTGTAGATGAGCCCAAGACATAATCTAGAAGCTTCCTCCACTGTGATGTTACCTCCAGCTGTCTGCTCTGGCAGGCTACATTCATGAAGAGAGGCTACATTCACGTGAGGGTAATGGACAGTTCTCTCACTGTGTGTCAAGGGAGAAGCAGCAGAGCAAAAGCAATTCTCCTTCACCAGGTTCTCATGGGAACTGGACTCTGATGCAGTTCCTCTATACTTCCTCTCTGTGCTGCTTCCTGGAGAGGAGGACCTATCACATTCAGGCATCAGGAAATCTCGTCTTTGGAACCCTCTTCAAGGCCCTGCACAGGAATTAGTGTAGAGCTATACTTTTCAACCTTTAGCTAATCATGCCTTGCTTTTGTTCTCCAAATTCAACCTGAATCTTGGATGCATATGTGGTACAGAAGAACAAAAAAGAATTTGTCTCAAATCTTCCCCTGAAGAGGGGATGGCTGCAGATCTTGCTGTAGTCAGCAGGAGATGCATGGCAAATCTTTGAGAACAGTTTTTGACTTGTCTTTATGAATCTGCTCAAAAACTCATTGAAACAAGAAAAGAGGCTCTCACCATTTAGGCACAAGTGATTACAGGAGAGAAGAGCTGAAAAAGCAAAAGCTACTTATCCAAACTGTGCCAGCAAGTATCAGGCATATCACCTAATTTCCACTATAGAGCTCCCTCAACAGGTCGGACTGGTTTTTGCACTGTTTGTTGGTCTTTGGAAGATTTTTGCACATTATTTTACAGAATTAATTGCTTGGAAAGAATTCAAAGAGTATCTCACTAACTTTATGACAAGCTGCATTACTTGTATATAGTACAGCAAAGGTCACAATATAAGGTCATTCAGGTGAGGAAGAACCTCAGCAGGTCTTTAATCCAATCTCCTGCTCAAAGCAGAGCCAAGTATGGGATCAGATCAGGTTGCTCAGGCCTTTGACCAGCTGGTTCTTGAAAACTTCAGAGGATACCAGCTGTACAACCTGTCTGGATAAACCTGCTCCACTAACTGGCTCTTCTCCTGGCAGGGAAGGCACTTTCCTTATAATCCAGTCTTGAGCCCCTCTTGTTTCACTTTTGTCCACTGTCTTTCCTCCTCCCACCCTACACCACCTTACTGATAACCTGGCTTGTAGGTCCTAGGAGGCTGCTCCCCCACAAGCTGTCTTTGCTCCAAGCTGAGCACACCTCAGTCCCTCAGGTGCTCCAGCCCTCAGCCACTGCAGTGACCCTGTGTTCGACTCATTCTGGATTTTTTATGTCTTTCCTGGTGGATACTAATCTTGCACAGTAGTCTAGGTACAGTCTAAGGACTGGTGCATAAAAGGGGATCCTTTTACCAATAGAAGAACCCTTTGATCTCCTGGCTGTGTTTCTCCTTGTACCACCCAGGAGTGTGTTGTCCTTCCTCACTGTGAGGGTACAATACTGGCCTACATTTAGGAAGGAGTCAAGAAAGAGCATTTCTGCCACTGGCAGTATGGCAAACACAGCCAGCTCTGCCACAAGCCCGGGATTCCCAGGCATGTCCATTTTCTCCATGCAATAGTTGAGCTGTGGCAGAATTTGAAGATTTTAATGAGCCTTTCTACAACCTCCGCTGCAGCAACATTTGCTGCCATACATCCAGAAGTTCCTAGCACCCCACCTGCAGCAGTTGTATCTTCAGTGTGTGCTGACCAATTCTCCAGCCATGTTCAGTGTCTAAGAAGCATCAGATTTGGTGTACTTGGTGCACAGCTCCACTGTACCAGTAACACTTCAGAAGAACCATACAGCAGCAAACCTGTGCAACAAATAGGCATATATTTATCTCATGAAAACCCCAAAAGAAATGCAGTTAACTATAGATGTTAGCAAAATTATCTGTATGGAAAGGGTAAGGGATGGCCTGCTTGTCAAAGGTCTAATGTCTAGCAAATATTGTGGCATCCACAACTGTCTTTCAAGTAATTGATTGTCATCAAGAGTGGAGAGGTTGATGTCTTAACATCTTTTTCATCAATTCTAGCATACAAGTTATTACACAGTGCTGAGTGGTCACAACCCCACTGGGAATCAACATCTTGCAAAATTGCTCGTTATTCTCTTGAGCATGAAGAACCTCAGCCAGAAGAGATTAATCAAACTTGCACACCTGGCTTCACACAGCTTGTTTCTTTTCACAAGTGCTTTGTGCAATGATTTGAGACTCTGGTAATGTTTTGCTGAGAAGACACTTATCATACATTCCTTGTTCCTATTTCCCCTGTCCAGCTTCCTATTCACCTACAGATGCCCATGGCTGATGTATATTCCATGCTGAAGACAATAATTGTTAGCACCACTGGTTCATAAATCAGGTACATAGGGAAATTAAAACAAACAGAGGAGAGAACTGTGAAAATCAGTCACCTCACTGTTACAGACAAGGAGAAGTTGTTCTATCCTTTACAGTAGATGATGTCAGCACAGTTTCCAACAGTATGCCCACATCCAGTGGATTTGGGCAAGGCCCCATTTGTTCAGTGTAGTCACTGATCAGACCACACATTAAAATTTGCAAAACCAAGGTCTCAGTGAAGACACAGTTACATTTCTCAGCAAATGGATTGAACGCTCTTCCCATTGTAGTCATTCTCTTTTTAACCATTTTATTTAAACAAAGTAGAATTCTCCTGAAGGTGAAGGACAGACAAGTAGATTTAATGCCTCTGGTTCATTTCCAAGAGTCTGTTTTCATATTAGGACCATATTCAGATAAGTTCAAGAACCTGGATGTAACACAGTCGGTCTGAATAGACTTTAAAAATAATGGGCAAGATTTTTGGCAGGTGTCCAGTGGAGTCACCCAGCACTGGTACCATAGAAAACATGTTGATGTGAAGCATTTGATTAAATTTAAGTGGAAAATTAAAGGTCCATACCTTCGCTATGCAGAGTTGGAACCAGAATGTGTGCATCTGATTCATGATGCAATGAATATGTGGCTACTCAGGATAATTAAGCTAGGCTTGTTCTCCTGTGCAATTCCAGAGCTGCAGTGCCTGTGCCACAACTCTACTACATGAATGCTCGCATGAGAAAAGAAATTTTCGCTATATTTAGAAGAAAGAAGGAAGGATTCCTGTTTGCTTTATACCTGAGCTATCTGACATGTCATGCTCACTTCCAACAGACAACATTGCTCTGATCTTCAGGATCACAAAAGGCAGCAAGCGCAGATGATACTTCCAGTTATTCTTTTGTCAAAACTAAGACATTCCTGCAGTTGGTATCTCTTTAAATTCACCATTAAGGACGACTGCCACAGAAGGATGGGGCATCCAGGCACAGGCATTGTCAAATGAAGGCTTTAATTGACATACTGCAGAAAAGGATCTTAATCCAACCTGTATTTGTCGAAATGGAAGTGCAGATCTCAGTGTAGTCTTTGTAATTCAGGACAAGCTCTAGAAGTAAAATTGCCTGAAGCATAAATGTATGAAAGAAAACCCCACCTCTTTTACTACAAATCCCATAGGAACTTTATTCTCAGGGCTCTATACAATTTACTCTTTACTCTTTCTCTTATTTACCTTTTATTGAAGAGTGTGTTCTTTTATGCAGGATACAAAAGAGGAAATACATGCAAATAACATGTTTATAAAACAAATAAGGTGACTTGAAGACCTTTGTGTGCTTGAATAGAAAATCCTGAATGTGGGTTTTTTTTTCTTTTACTGCTTTGGCAAACCCATGAATTAAATTTTAGCCTTGGTAGAGACGTTATAAGAATTTTTGCCTGCGAGAGACAACATGTTAAGTGGATTTAATATTACATTGAAAGGCAAAAGACTGGGATTCTATTCTATAATTCTTCCACTCTGCAAAAAAGATATTTTGTCTGTGCCCCTATATCATGGTGTAACCCTAGCCAGCAGCCAAGCCCCACTCAGCCCCTCACTCATTCCCTCACCAGTGGGGAGAGAATCAGAAGGGTAAAATTGAGAAAATGAATCAGTTGAGATAAAGACAGTTGAATAGGGAGAGCAAAAGCCATGGACACAAGCAAAGTGAAACAAGGAATTTCTTCCCCTAGGCAGGCAGGTGTTCAGCCATCTCCAAGGAGGGCAGGGTCCTATCACATGTAATGGCTAGCTGGGAATAAAAATGCCATCACTCCCAACATTTCCCCTTCCTCCTTCTAACCTTCACTTTATATACTGAGCATGATGCCATAAGGTCTGGAATATCCTTTTAGTCACCTGGGGTCACCTGTCCCAGCTGTGTCTCTTCCCAGCTTCCCACGCATCCCAGTTTTCCTCAACAGTGTTGCAGTTCAAAAATCAGAAAAAGCTTTGGTTCTGTGCAAGCCCTGCCCAGCAATAACAAAACATCTCTGTATTATCAACTCTGTGTTAAGCACAAATCCAAAACAGCCCCATACCAGACACCATGAAGAAAATTAACTTTACCCAAACCAAAACCAGCATGTAGTACTTCATCTTTGCACTCCCTTGGATCCCTCTATGTTGTTAGCCTATAAACACTCTGGAGATGGGGAGGGCATACACTGTGAATGTGTGGTTCCTAGCATAGCAAAGCCGCTAATATCAAGTGGATACTGTGAAAGATATCACTAGCACTGAAATAACTCAAGAGACAGATCTGAACTTGGCTCATGGTCTTTGTTCACCTTACGATCATTAATCATTTTCAAGAAGTGTTACTGCTTGCTAGTCCTCCTATCAGCCTTGTGTACCTGGGCTATTACATATGGATAGAAGAACAGGCCAGGAAGAAGGAGAGAATGAGGGGAATGGGGAAAGGATAGTTTAAACTAAAAAGAACCATCTGAAAAAGGACTTTAGAATTCAAATAATGCTCAGAATAGTTTTGGAGGGCAGCATCTAAATCCCAAGCTTCCTCAGGTCAAAAGAAGATTCCGGCCCTGCAATTCCCTTACCATGTTGTAGCAAGAGGAGTGGACTGAAGCAGCAAGAGACCAAAGGTCATGCAAGCCTTGCCCACAGAGCTACATTGCAGAGACAAATATGCACAGTATTCCAGGCTGGAAAGGGCCTGCCCTTCCTCCTAGAGACAAACTCAGAGTTGTTGTTCCCAGGGTATATAATTTCTCTCTCTTTCACTCTTAGCATGTGTTGTGACCATTTCCCCCACCCNCAGATCTCAGTGTAGTCTTTGTAATTCAGGACAAGCTCTAGAAGTAAAATTGCCTGAAGCATAAATGTATGAAAGAAAACCCCACCTCTTTTACTACAAATCCCATAGGAACTTTATTCTCAGGGCTCTATACAATTTACTCTTTACTCTTTCTCTTATTTACCTTTTATTGAAGAGTGTGTTCTTTTATGCAGGATACAAAAGAGGAAATACATGCAAATAACATGTTTATAAAACAAATAAGGTGACTTGAAGACCTTTGTGTGCTTGAATAGAAAATCCTGAATGTGGGTTTTTTTTTCTTTTACTGCTTTGGCAAACCCATGAATTAAATTTTAGCCTTGGTAGAGACGTTATAAGAATTTTTGCCTGCGAGAGACAACATGTTAAGTGGATTTAATATTACATTGAAAGGCAAAAGACTGGGATTCTATTCTATAATTCTTCCACTCTGCAAAAAAGATATTTTGTCTGTGCCCCTATATCATGGTGTAACCCTAGCCAGCAGCCAAGCCCCACTCAGCCCCTCACTCATTCCCTCACCAGTGGGGAGAGAATCAGAAGGGTAAAATTGAGAAAATGAATCAGTTGAGATAAAGACAGTTGAATAGGGAGAGCAAAAGCCATGGACACAAGCAAAGTGAAACAAGGAATTTCTTCCCCTAGGCAGGCAGGTGTTCAGCCATCTCCAAGGAGGGCAGGGTCCTATCACATGTAATGGCTAGCTGGGAATAAAAATGCCATCACTCCCAACATTTCCCCTTCCTCCTTCTAACCTTCACTTTATATACTGAGCATGATGCCATAAGGTCTGGAATATCCTTTTAGTCACCTGGGGTCACCTGTCCCAGCTGTGTCTCTTCCCAGCTTCCCACGCATCCCAGTTTTCCTCAACAGTGTTGCAGTTCAAAAATCAGAAAAAGCTTTGGTTCTGTGCAAGCCCTGCCCAGCAATAACAAAACATCTCTGTATTATCAACTCTGTGTTAAGCACAAATCCAAAACAGCCCCATACCAGACACCATGAAGAAAATTAACTTTACCCAAACCAAAACCAGCATGTAGTATTTCATCTTTGCACTCCCTTGGATCCCTCTATGTTGTTAGCCTATAAACACTCTGGAGATGGGGAGGGCATACACTGTGAATGTGTGGTTCCTAGCATAGCAAAGCCGCTAATATCAAGTGGATACTGTGAAAGATATCACTAGCACTGAAATAACTCAAGAGACAGATCTGAACTTGGCTCATGGTCTTTGTTCACCTTACGATCATTAATCATTTTCAAGAAGTGTTACTGCTTGCTAGTCCTCCTATCAGCCTTGTGTACCTGGGCTATTACATATGGATAGAAGAACAGGCCAGGAAGAAGGAGAGAATGAGGGGAATGGGGAAAGGATAGTTTAAACTAAAAAGAACCATCTGAAAAAGGACTTTAGAATTCAAATAATGCTCAGAATAGTTTTGGAGGGCAGCATCTAAATCCCAAGCTTCCTCAGGTCAAAAGAAGATTCCGGCCCTGCAATTCCCTTACCATGTTGTAGCAAGAGGAGTGGACTGAAGCAGCAAGAGACCAAAGGTCATGCAAGCCTTGCCCACAGAGCTACATTGCAGAGACAAATATGCACAGTATTCCAGGCTGGAAAGGGCCTGCCCTTCCTCCTAGAGACAAACTCAGAGTTGTTGTTCCCAGGGTATATAATTTCTCTCTCTTTCACTCTTAGCATGTGTTGTGACCATTTCCCCCACCCATTTTGGCAACTACAAGCCCTCATGTTACTGCTTTTCCCTTCTGAAAATACTTCACAGTGCAACTCCAAAAATCTCCATCCTGCAGTTGAGTTTTGGAAGAGAGGTTTGCTTGCGGACCTCTCACTGATTTCTCGTTGTAGTCAGGGAAGTCTTTGCCTGACTGATCAACTAGGAGTTTTAACTAGAACATTTTAACTAGAGCTAAAAAGGTAAAATTCAGTGCATGAGTCCAGAGAAAAGTGCCTGCCACTTCTATAAAAAGAATACATTAGTCCTAACAATATACTGCCCTTTAACTTTTCTCCTCATGTACCCTCCATTTTTCCAAACCTGTCCTGTTTAATATTCAAACCTTATTTCTTTTCTCTTTTGCCCTGTAATATAATTTTTTATGCCAGATGTTTTGCACATTGCAAAGCTGTAAGTGTGACTTGTCGTAATTGCACTGCAGTGGCTGAGATGGATCAGGAATCCCTGAGCTTTTGCTCTGGCAGTGATGGTGGTGAGTCATCCTGTAACTTCAGACACTGAATCGCTCTCATCCTAATTGCTCTCCCCCTATTTGCGTGCCTGTTTAGTGGAAGAAGTTGCATCTACCTCACAGGGCTGTTTTGGAGGATTAGGGCTTTAAAGCATCAAAGTGTGCCACAAGCCTTGTTAAGTATTGCTTAATGTGTTTATTAAGGGGCATGCACAGCCCTGGGATGCTTTTTGTGGGACTCAGGAGCACTGCAAAACAACAGTGGTTTTTCTGGAGATCATGCTGAGCATACAATAGGAGTTGTCTGTCACAACAGGGAAGGTATGCACACTCCTGTGTTGAGTGCAGCAGTCTCAGTACCTGCTCACCCAGGCAGATACTCTCATCTCCATCTTACTGACATGAAAATTAACACCAGTGCTCTCTTTCTCTTTTTTAGATCCTGGCGCTCCTGTGAAACTGCCTTGTATGCCAGTTAAACTGTCACCTCCACTACCTCCAAAGAAAGTCATGATTTGCATGCCTTTAGGGGGGGCAGACCTCTCTCTTTCATCCTATTCCACGCAGAAGAGCTCCCAGCAGCCTTTGACCCAGCAGCATCACACTGTCCTGCCATCCCAGTTAGCAGCTCACCAGCACCAGCTCCAGTACGGCAGCCACAGCCAGCACCTTCCGTCTGGGTCCAGCACATTGCCCATTCACCCTTCAGGGTGCCGGATGATCGAGGAACTCAACAAAACCTTCATGACCATGCACAGGCTAGAAAGGTAATGGAACAACTTTAAAAATTACATACTGGAGTGCCCCGTTTCCTGTTAACCTCAGTATCAATAGCATCACTTGAGTAAGGTGTCTCCCCTGGGGTCTAACAGCTTCAGGGCAGTGTCATTTCTGGAGAAACAGAGACAGGCTCATTTGACAAGTTTGTGGCAGAAAGGAAATAAAGACCAAATTTCCTGAACCCCATTCAAGGAAGTACATAATACAGCCAGTGGAGAAGATTTTAATAGGACATGCCTGACTTGCAATACATACTGCTGAGGTGTAACTGCAGAGCTCCAGTTGTGTGGAGGATTGCTAAATGCAAGGAAAGGAAGATTCATAAAAGAGCAATTAGAATCCAATGTGTCACTCCAGTAGGGCATCTGATTAGCATTACCAATTAGCTCGAAACAATCTATGCGGACTTCCTACAGGTCACTTAGAAGGGTTGTAATACAGTATTTAAATTATTTTAATTAATTTAAATTAAATTATATGTTTGATCTTAAAATAGGTATTTAACTCATTCCACAGCAGCTACCTTCTTAGCCATTTGCATCTGGCAAGAGGTAGCATATTTGATCAGAAATGCCTTACCCACTTTGGGGCTGCTTTTTGTTATTGTGACTTATGAGTATCTCTGAGTGTTTCTCCAAGTAGTTTGAGCAAGTGAAGCATGTTGTATAAATGCAAGCTACCCTCATAGACTGCAACATCAGCAAGCTTTGGAAAATTTATTTCACCTTGCAAAGGAAAACTGAGAAAGTCTCAGAACAGGGAAGATAGTCTGAAAAATTACGTTTTATTTAGTACCAAGGACAGTTTTGTAGCCAGCTTGTTCTAGGAGCCTCAGATCATCCTTCTGTTATACAGGAAGACTTGCCAATACAAAATACTTGGTATAACAGACAAAATGCCTAATGATTTACCCCAGTATTTCTTTCTGATAATTCTACCTTCATTATATTCCATAGTTGGAAACAACTGGATTATTGATGGCAGATTCTCCTTACGGCCTGCAAAAGAGTCAGGAGACCAGTGGCTGTCTCAGACTGCCAGCGTATTTTAGATTAGTGACATACCTGTGATTACGTCATGGGGCTAATGTTTCTACAGGATGTGGGAATTCTCAGCTGGGCAAAAACTACTAGGGCTATGAAGGAGATTGTTATTCCCATCAGTGAAAGAGCTGTAGAGGTAGGATTAGATAGAGCATCCACATTGCTCCCCACTGCCATGCCCAGTGACAACCCATTTATCTCTAACATTGCCAGCATGGCTGGTCTGGCGCCTCTGCATCACCCCAAAATTCAGTGCACCTGGCACAGAGCATCTCTGTTGTCTCCCAAAGGCTCCTTTGAGGCTGCACTGCCCATGTCATCCCTAGCTTAGGTCAGACATCTTAATGTCTGGCTCACACTGTGTGCAGAAGGCCCTTTGTTATCCTGAGCCCAGTGACATCTCTCAGAGTATGACTTCATTGTGGCATCTGTTGCCCCACAGCAATGAATGCTTCGATTTCTAGTCATCCATCATGTTTATGTCTACAAATACATTTAACTGATTTAAAGAAGGTGATGCTGGTTGGGTTTAACTATTAATTTGAAGCTGAAGCTCTGCTGTTTGTTAAAAATAAGCAAGGATTCATGTCTCAATGTGAAGCAATTGCTTCCCTTTGCAATTAACAAGAAAATAAGGTGTGGCGCTGATATTTCACATTTTAAATTAATATGAATCCTAGTTCATGGTATTGCAGACAGATTTTTCATAGCCTTTTGAATGTTGATTAACTGTTATTTAAATCATGGATTAACGTATTGAGTACTTTGGTTGTGCTCCTCGTCAAAACAAATCAATAACTTTGGCATTCACAAGGGAGAAAATAGGTCATGATCATTTCCTCTGCAACAGCAATTGTTATTTTTGTAGTATATAGAGGTAAAATTATTTCAAATCATTTAGAGGTCTGTGGAGCTGATCTTGCTGTTAAATTCTTCATTTGTTTTTTTCAAGCCACATTATGATCTAGATAAATTTGCCAACTTTGCTTGAAGATTGATGCAGATATTTTAAATATATTTATTTAACTTGGGGAGACTAGGATTTGCATGAAATGTCACTGTTTTCTACTATTTTTGACAATACTTACTTTCCCTTATCATAAGAATCTGCATTAAACCCAAGAGAAATTATACTGCAGTACTTGTCATTGTACACTTCAGCCCAAAACTCTTGAGGGCCTGTTAAAACTGCAAAGACCCTAGATCACCTTCCTCTGTTTGAAATTTGGTAGTGTGCTCACATCTGTATCATGCACAGGATGTGGAGTGACATCCTACACTTTGCTGCTCCTTCCAAGTTAACAATGTACCAGGCCACTGCTGTTGGGTCAATAATCTTGAGGAGATGAGAGAGCCTGATGAGTCTCTGAGGCATCTTCTGGTGAATACTAAGGGATTTTTTCTTCTGACTGGCAATTTGGAGGATTATTTAGAATAGTGTTTTGGTTTTAGTAAGGAATGATCATATAGACAAGTACAGATCAGGTTTCAGCTCTAATTTTTTTCTTTTCCTTACAGAATTTTTCTTTTTCTTCTTTGGTCTTGGTGCAGTGGAAGTTCCTCAAGGTCATTTAAGATCTAATGATATTTGCTGAATCAGTTTGTATCAAATCCACATTTTGCCCAGTAAACTTTTCTTAGACCTCTCCCTCTTCACCAGGTCTCTGAGGGTCGACATGAACAACAAATTAATGGCTAAAGCATTCCCTTCCTCTAGAAATCTGGATTTTTTTGCTTACACAGTTAAGGTCTCTGGAATTCAGATAGTCTAACAACATCTGAAGACTGATAGTTGAAATCAGTGCTTTGCCAATGAGCCACAGGCTTGCCAGAGAAAAATGAGCTCTCCCTCTGTACAGACCTGGAAGCCAGATTTTTCTGTCTTCGACCTTGAGAAAGTTACTGAGTATCTCTATTTTCCCCTCTGCAGGAGTGATTGCATGTAACTGCCTCACCTAGATCTAGTGCATATTAATAAGTTAATGTCTTAAGGTACATTAAAAAGCATATAATCGCTATTCAAGTCCCAGTTGTTCTTATGATTTAAAATGGCAGTTAATTCCTGGATTTTTTTATTAAATTTTATTACAGACATTATAGAACATTAAGTTCATTTATGCACTTAACACTTTTGATTGCAAACATTCTCTGTACTCATAATGTCTATTCATAACCTATTCTCAGAAGGGCAATCCACCCCTTGTCGTAGTATGACTATTATGACATGTCATTTGTGCTGCCAGTTTGCCTCTATTTTCCCTGATAAATTACCAGCTTTATGGCAGATTAAGTTGAAATAGAGAAATGTGTAATTTCCATGTAACCTTTTTTCTACAACCTCTGTTGCCGATTTGTGTCCTACTGCAAATGACTTTTCCCTTCAGCCCAAAAGGTGTTCAGGTGTCAAGTATAAGTAAAACTCTAGATTTGGACACTATTTTTTACCATTTCAGAATGCATTTTAGGAGTTGATGAAAATCTCGTAAGCCCTGCCACCAAAATACACAGATTTCATCCTCCTGACTGAAGTGATTTGCGAAGAAAGACCATGCTCCAAAGCTGAGCATCACAAACAGTGGCTAAGGAAGCTTTAGAAACTCTCGTGACACCGAAATGTGTCTTTAATTTTGACTTAGTGAGGCAGTTCCTTGATCTGAAATAGCCTGATGTTCTGCCCTGCCTGTATACTTCTCAGCCTGTCTGGAAAGGTGACAATTAATTTCATTTACTCTGTGGGCTCAGATGAATCCAGGCCTCGGTTTGTTCAATGTAAGCACTAAAGAGCTGTTAAGTGGCAATATCTCACTCTGGGCTAGAATTGCCTCTGTGGCAGAGCAGCGAAGAATCACTATGTCCAAAAATACTTTGTGTGAGACCAGTTCCTCTGGGACACCCAGCTCAGCTTCAGACTGTAGATTTATGAAATGAAATGCATTAGACATTACTGCCAGTGTCTTGTAAATCTTATGAAACATATTTGAGTCAGAAAACATTTATCTTCCATAAAGCTTGTCAAGAGAATTGCATCTTGTCTAAACTTTAGCATTGCCTAAGGATAGAAACACTTAATATTTATAGCTCTGCCTTCTTTCTGTGTTTCTCACACACATTCCTGTAGTAGAAATGTATATACAATGGTTTGAAGTTTTTTCAGAATTTTTGTTTTAACTGGTAAGTACAGAAAAGTGTACTGTGAATCTGAAAACATGCTGATAAAAATGCAATCCTTGATTCCAAAAATTTAAGGGCTTGGGATGACAGACAGGAAGTGTGCAGTTTTCCCCACTAGATTTTACAGAAGGTATTTTACTTTTTACTTTTTTTTATTTTTTCTGTACCATGAGTCACTCATATGCTTAAATTGTGATATTTCATCAAAGTATTTTCTCACCAGAAACATTGTAAGCTATAGTGGTATAACTTTTTTGCTGTTTTGGTCATTTAGAGATGATGCAGCAGTAATTGCAAGTTCTTGTACTGGGGAGCTATGAATTGTTCAAATCCATGCATTAAGATCTTCTTGAAACAAGCACTTGCTTACCTGTATTTTTTTCTCTAATTTTGTTGTGAAACACAAAACTGGTTTAAAATGGGCTTTTTGAAGCAATAGTATGCTTTTCAGTGAATAATGCTAAAAAATTTGATGGTGTAGACCACCTGACCATGTGGGAGTTTTGTTAATGATCCAGTCATTTATACACAATGGATATATCCAGTGACCTTGATTTGTCTTTCTGAAGTATACTGCAGTACTGCATGTATTTCATAAGCAATTTGCTTGGACAGCTGACTTAGTCAAATTGCTGTGGAAACGGCTGATTTTAATCAAGAACAACACAAAACAGTAAGAAAAATGAGGGGCTTGAAATAGAAAGTAGTATTATCAAGAAAGTGGATGATTCAGAAAACTTACAATGAGATGAGAAGCTGCCTATTTCTAGATCACTAGTTCAAATAAAAATTCTCTGTGGTAACTTGTAAATCTTGTTGCCATCCAATATCTGCTCAATAACCTAAACTGATGGATCACTTTGATATCTGCTACCCTGTGTACGTACCCATAAGGATGCATCCAATATCCATGTACCAATATCCATCTTTCACAGAACAGGGAAGCACCAGATAGTCCTGGATGCTGAACTACTTCTTGCTCCTTCCATTTGTACTTCAGAAGGGGCTTAGTGAATTTGTACTTACTCTCTGTGTATGTATTGTTTTAAAATTAACTGAATGATCCCATGGTTGTGTGCGTGCAATTGGAAGGTTTTGGGTATTTTTTAGCAATGTTAACAGAATTTCACAATATTATCATTTTTCTCAGAAATTTGATTCCAGACTTTTGAATTTCCTCCCTTTCCTCTTTAAAAGACTTACTTAAAAATTAGCTTACAGAGAAAATAGATTTAATAAAGTTCATAATACAAAAATCACAAAAGCATTTCAATAATTAAAGGTTAGTTCAAAGTTTTTAAAGATTGTAGTGTGTTGATGTGTCATTATGAGAATTCAGCTGATGAATTCTAAAACTGCATCTGGGATAAAGGTTTTTTGTGTCAAACTCCTTGAAGTCCAATACAAAAATTTGCAGGCTAGTTCTTCACGAATCTCTCTGTGATTCAACACATGGACTATCACTAAGAAAATCAAGCTTCTCTCTTCAAGGCATCCAGTAAAGCTCTGCAACTCATTGTTGGTTAGTCTGCAATAATAAATATTGGAATTAACAAAATTATTTCTTTGAAGCTGATGATGATATTAACAGCATAGTATGGTTTGTTCACAGGATCTGAAGCCTTTTCTTCTCTTTAATCCCGTATTTTGGAGTAGCATTATATTCCTAGAACTACATTTTTTAAAGTCTCTCTGGAATATTATCTGGCAGCCATTTAAGAGTCCATTCCAACTTTTGGGTTAGAAGAAAGCAAAATGTTTCAAGTTGAAGACAGTAGATTCCAGTAGAAAATCTTTTAAAGACAATAGATTTTGTCAAGATGCAGAACACCTCTGGCATTCAGGCTAAAATATTCAAGGCAGTTGAGGGTACTCAATACTTTTCAGATCTAAGTTTGTGTGCCTCAAGGTCAACTTGGCCAGCACATCTGCTTTCACACCTATGTTCTTCTGGAAAGTAAAATGGGAGTTTGACATAGAGAGGGTGTCCAACAGGCAAATGTTGCCCATTTTTCATAGAGCTGCTGCATCAGCCAGAACTTCAGAGAGAGGGCAGTTTCTGCTGTTTCACAAATGAGCTGCCTGTCTCTCATTCTGCTTTCATACTGGAAAAGCGACGTAAGCTATTTAGATAAAATTTGGATGGGAATCATGATTCTCTTCCTGACTTTTCCTTTGATTTTGTGTTTGACTTCGTGTTTGACTTCGATCTTCACCCCCTCACATTCCTGTTTCCCTACTTGATATGTTATTTGGTAAAGGGCTTTGGATTTAACACATAAACAGAGCTAGATGGTAGCACAAGTCTTAATCTGGTAAGATGCAGCAAATAATCAATCACGCCTGTGACAAAAGAAATATGATGTTAGCGCCATTTCTGATTGATCTTCAGCACCTGGCTGGATAAGGAGCTGGAGCAGCAGAAGGGATATCATCATGGCCACCCCCCAAGATATGATTGTGCCATTAGCAAATAAACCTCCCAGGTTTCAGCTACTTCCCTGGTTACTCTCACCTGCTCCCAAAGTCTCTTTTCCCCAAGCTCAGTTTCACATGCTCCCCTGCATGTCAGAGAGTTGTACTTTACCATTCCTTCAAGTCACACAACATCATCTTGCCCAACTAGTGCAAGCCACTAGTTTTCCCTCTGCTTTCTACAGTTATCCCCTACAGTCTATATGTCCTTCCTCCCAGTCTTACTCCCCCTTTTGCACTCAGGTACAACATTTCCTCCTTGCTGCCTTCACATCAGTGGCAAGGTCACACAGACCCCAGGCTGAAGGCGTGCTTACCGCTGAGTGGCTGGTGCCTACCACTCTGAGTAGCTGGTCACTAAGAATTTGCCACAGATCTTTAGTGCTCCGTCCTGGCTGACAGTATTTCTGCCTGCATGCTGTCCTACCTCTCCCTAATAAGTGTTGTACCCTAAATCTAATCAGTACTCAGTTTGAACCCATTAGATGTCTTGCTGGTCTTGAAAATATTTCTGTTCTGATTTCTTCTCAAAAAGGGATGAAAGACCATTACTTTCCTTCATACAGTGAGAGAGGCAACTCTGCCTTTCATTGAACTGTTTCCTTGAGTTTATTTGCTTTTCTTTCCCAACAGCTCTGGTTTACACACCAGTGACAGCGTTACAAAAGCAGGACCTGGGGGCCTTCCAGACATGAGACAAGTGCCAACTGTTGTGATCGAATGCGATGACAATAAAGAAAATGTGCCTCATGAAACTGACTATGAAGATTCTTCCTGCCTCTATCCAAGGCAGGCAGAGGAAGAAGAGGAAGAGGAAGAGGAGGATAGCTCATTATTTGCAAGTAAGACTCATTCTGTTTTTCTTTCCCGCTTATTTACTTTTTACTGTGAACTCACAATACACAAAGGAAACACAAGGCCTGTGTCCTTTCTTGACTGTGGCTTTTGCATCTCTCAGGGCTTGACTACATGGGGATGCTAATTCAAAATAACAAATAGTATGAATTTATAGTGATTCCCCTAATATACATGAATCCCTGTCTGGGTGGCACTCAGACTAAATTCAAATTACAGGTTTGGGCTTATATTAGTTCAATTACAAATTGGCTTTTGGATTCACTTTCCCAAATTCCTGTGTTGAAGAGAAGCCCTGCCTTTGGCTTAAGTCAAGATCATCTCAATATTACTTCAGGAGGATGAAATAAGTGCCACACCTAGAGAATCAGAGCTTTTATATATAGTCAATATTAAATCATTTTGGAATCATAAATGTGCACATGCTTTGAAAGGAGTCACAATCAGAGGATTTGGCTCAGATAAGAAGAGGTTAATTGATAGCCATATCATACTTGCAGACTAGAAAGGACCTGTGGCCTTCCTGACCTCTGGATGGAAACCCAATTCCTGCCTCAGTGTGGCATCATAGGACTGTCCCATGAAGACAAGATACAGTACTTTATGTGTGACAACTGCTTCTTATCTTAGGCACTGAAGCTCGAGGCCCTTGCCTTTCTTTTCTTCTGAGAACTGGAAGAAGTACAATCAAACAACATTCCTTTTAAAACACACAGAAAGAAGATTCTAAACCAGGCATATTTCATCTCCTCAGAACCTCACCTTACCCCGCAAGTGAAATTAGGCAGTGTTTGCTCTTAAACTAAAAACAGAGCAGAACTGACAAAGGCCCAAACCTCTCATGTGTTTGTGTCTCTCTGTGTTTGTCTTCCTTGCTCAAACTGCTTTGGACACAAGCCTAAGAAAGCAAATTTGAGCCATAAAAGGCCACTGGTTTTTACAGTGTCTTTGCTGCTGTCACTGCCTGGGAAGCAGTCAGTTAATGTGCATAGAGATTTGTGCTGCTTCTGATTGACTTTGATTCCTTCTAGTGCTGGCTTAGGTGTCTTGGTATTACATTACAAGGGAGATTTGGATAGCCCTCTCTTTTCACATGCTGTAGCTCTGCTGCCTGCCCAGATTCTGAGGTTGACGTTTTCATTAAATTATGTAGAAATACTGTGCTAGAGAAAGCTACAGATGCTACTAGCAATTCTGAAACAAGACCTTCTTCTCCACTCCCCTCTATGGAGCAATACATTAATTTCTATTTCCTGTATACCTACCAATTTCAACTTTTCCTTATGATGATACGGATTGAGGTTAATTGAGCACATGAAGTTAATGACGCCCCTTTTCCCATAGTCCATACCAGTGTAAACGAGAGCCTCATATCCTCCCTTGTCTAGTACTTCTTTGCCAGCTGCATGCTGTAATGAAATGATGACACCTCCTTTGGCAGAGCCTCTCCTCTCTCCCACAGCCCCCCTGGCAAGGAAACTCTGCAGGAAGGACTCTTTAGCAATCAAACTAAGCAACAGGCCTTCCAAGCGAGAGCTGGAGGAAAAGAACATCCTCCCCATGCAGACTGATGAAGAGAGGCTCGAACTTAGGCAGCAGATTGGGACAAAGCTAACAAGGTAAGAGGCAAACATTTTTTTAACTCTTGTTTTTGGAAATACGTGGTGGGGTGTAGTTTTTTCCTTAGCCGTTAAACATTTGAGAAATGATCGGTTACAGTGTTCAAGAGGAAAAGCCATGGAGAGGAAAAAAATGGTTCTACACATTATTTGTGGTCCAATAAGCCTTCCCATATAACTCCCCATTTCATTTTCCTGGCACATGCTATGGGAACTTTGGTTCAGCATCAGCATAAGCTATGTGAATTTGGTTCTTTTTGGCACATCATTGGAAAATGTTCAGCTTTGATAACATTTTGGACTGTAGCCGCAGTTGGCATTTTATAAGCTCTTAGTTTGGCCAAAGGTCAGATGTATAACTTTCCCTTCTGACTGCACCTCCTGTGAGTAGCTGAGACTTCTGCTGGTGCAAAATAGATTAAGTGTTTCAGTACTTGCCTTTATTGGGTCAGGTTGGACAGATTTACCCTGTCTAGACACTTTCTTCTTCATAACAGTGTTACTCACCAACTGTTCTGGCTTTCTGTATTGCATGGGGTATAAAAGGGTGACCATTAAATGTGGAGGATTTCTGACAAGAATTAATAAACTGAGGTCAGACAGAACTGTCTAAGAACCTTCTATGTGCATGTCATGATTTCTGTAATCAGTTTAATCATCTTACATTGTCAACTTGGTGGCACATAGAGCAGGTGAATGCTATTAGTTGCTCTCCAGTGAGAAAACCACAAGGAGATGACAGGCCAGTTGATGGGAATTTTCTTGCAGGTTTTCATTTTTTTATTTTGAGGGTAGGTGAGTGGGTAAGGAGGAAATGCTGCTACCATATTGTGGAGACAGGAAGAATAGGAGCTCCTTGTAAATACCACTTTCAGCATTTTATTTACTTTCCTTTCACGGCCTTGTTTATCGCCTCTAACCACACCTTTCCAACCTGCCTTTGAAAAAACTTTGGAAGTTTTTGTGCTGGATCTTGCTCAGCCTGTTCCAAGACCTGTCTAATTCTTCAGTATTCTTGTTGAGAGGCTTCAGCAAACATGCCCAAAACATGTAAGATGGTGCTGCACTGTTGCTGATGCTCTGATTTTTCAGTTCAGTCTTTATTCAGCTTTATTCCAACCTTGTTAGACTGTAGCTGCAATAGAGCTCTGGGTTCCAAAGAGCAGCACAGGACAGCAAGGTCCCAGTGTTCATATGATTAAATTTGAACTCTTTTGAAGCACGTGAAGAATTTAAATTTTTGTACCTTAGTGTCTCTCACTGCTTGACCTTGCAATGATATTGAACAGCATTTCTGCTGTGTTGCCCATTTGCCTAAATTACTTAGATCTTTCTGAAGTTTTCCAGCTCTGGCTGATGAAGGAAAGTAGTGTCATTTGCAAACATTGATTCTGCACAGCTCACTGTGCACTAGGTCTTTTTCATTATAAGTATTTTATTTTTCACTTTTCCAAAACCTGCTTTTTTCCTCACTACACAATATTTTTTTCAGCATATGCCTTTTTAACAAAGGAAATTATTTTTTGCAATATCCAAACCCCTTCTTGTCTAAGCCCCATATTTTCATAATGTTGTTTTTGTTTCTGCAATTGTATCTCTGCTAATTTGAGTTAATAGTTTGAGCTATAATGCTTGATCTTGTCTTCTAATATAGCTAGGACTTAGAGGCAATCACAAATAGTTTAAATAATCAGAACTGTGTATATGAGTTCAAAATATAGCTGAGCTGAATGAATTTGCTGTTTCATTCCTCCTTTATATCAGCATAACATCACTGAAAAGGGTAGAATTTCACCAGCCTGAACTCCAGTGGTATAGTTGCCAGTCTGACCTTTTAATTACTAGTATTTGCAACTTAGTATCTCATCCTTTTGAATAGTTGAAAACAATCAAGAAATATGAGGAGGAAACAATTTTGCTGATATCTAATATGCAAGAAGCCACAGGCATTTTGGCAGTAAAGGAAAGGTGCCTGTCTTACCAGTGCTTTATATCTAATTGTGATATATCCATGTGCACAGACTGATGAATATTAGGTTAAAATAGAGAGAATATTTCAATTTGGACAGTATTTCCTTACTGTCCAGACTTTATTACTGAATCAGTCCTTTGCTGTTGTTTGGTAATTGTCACACAGTGATGCAAATGCCAAGCAAAATTAAAGTAGTGAAGCATTTATAGTCCTTAGAGAAGATGCTAGATGCAGACTGTAATTGCAGCTGGCAATTTTGGATTTCAGAGGGATTTGTACTGCTCCACCAATGGTCCCCTAGGGCTTAAAATATCCAGCCAATCAAATCACATATGCTACTTACAGAAGTAAAAAATGGAGAATAAAAACTTCAGCATATAGTTATTGTCTGTAATGGATCAATTAATTTTCACCAAGAGGCTGATTAAGATACTTCAGTATTTATGCATAATCCTCACAGTATTTAGTTTGGAAGAGCTCATTGGCTGCCACATTTGGCAGATCAGAATTTAGTACTATAAAGAGAAAGTCTTTTTCAAAGATGCCTATATCCAGGCATATTGAGATTGGCCGTTGACATATTGTGTGGGACCAAAATCATCCCAGGTGCAGTTCCTCCAGCCTTATTAGAGTTGCACTGGGAATCACTTTGGCTCAGAAAGGTCTGTTCAGATCCTGTTTAAATGTAGCTTGGAACCTCTGAACCTCCTGTTATTCCCAGAAAATTGTTACGACTTTAGTGTTCCATCAGCCAGCTGGAAGAGAGCCTCCAAGCAGAATTCAGTTTCCCGTGCTGGCAGAATGGAGCCGTGACTTACACCAGGCCAGTTGTAAGGGTGAGGCTGCAGGGACCATATCTTACAGCAGCACCTGGCCCACTGCACACCTCAGTGTTCACTCAGCCATGAGACTAATTCTTTGTGCCTGTCATTGGAACACTTCACATGAATGTTGTACTTCGCTGGTCTGTGTCCTGTATCAGGCTCAGCACGTACAGACCCAAGCAAAAATTGAGCTTCTTGGCCAAGGTGGCAAAATACGACCTAGCAAAGGCAGGAGATTCCACATCATATGAATTCCAGCCACATGAATAGGCCACTGCACCATAAACCATTTCTGAGGAGTCCTTACATAGCAATTATGGCAATTGATTACAGCAATTAATTAGAAGACCTCCTCCTCTAACCAAACCATAATGGATTACTGCAGAATGTGATATCTCCTATGAAGCAAGGAGCAAAAATAGTGAATAAAGATGCAGATCTTTCAGCTCAAAACCACATGTGACATGGGGATAGGAAATGGATGCAGGAGGCCATGTTCTTGGCTGCTAAAAGCCTTTACAACTCTACTATCTTCTGTTCTGAAATGCAAACCTTCTGTGCTAAGTAAATCTTTAAGTGGGTATGGTGTTCCTTTTTATTTTTTTTTTTTTTTTTTCCTGTTCATCTTTTCCCAAACTCCTCCTCCATTTTATTCCTCTGATGCCTGCACAGCTTCACAGCTGCTCAAGTGTGCATGTGTGACTGTAAGACAGAAAGGAGAAAACAGGAGAAAACACAGGGCTCTGAAAGTTAACAGGGAGAGGGAGGGAAAAGACAGGTGTCTTTCTTCTGCCTGTCTCACTGGCTGTGTTGGACCTGCTGGGAAGCACGGGTTCCCTGGTTATTCAGATTAGAGAAGCAGCCAGGAAGACTTGGATTTAGCTCTCAGTGGCTGTCAGGTGAGAGGAATGGGGCACATCCAGGCTGTGACAGTGAAGCTTGGAGGTTTTCCTGGGGCAATGATAAAGGCCTGTCTGGAAGCCCTGGTGAGGAGGAGGGCCAGCACTAACGGGTGATGGACAGCAGAGCTGCACGTCTCCCAGAGCCTGCAGGAATGCCCCCTGGTACTGAGACAGGTGCTTCAGTGCCAGTCCTTGCACTTCTGTTTCACCAAGGAATCCTAATGGTGGCCATAAGAGACCACACAGACTTTCTCAGTCAACATGTTTCATAAACACAAGAGCTCTTCACAGAAACACCAGACTTTGCTGAGGACTTTGCACTCCCTTGGAATGGTAAGACCTGGTTTCTTTGTGCATCTTTAAAAAAGTCTCCCCCATACCTTGAGACAATGCATGTCTTTAGACTGACTGATCTGCCACACATCCTACAAGGGAGGCTTTCTAAAGCATTCAAGTATTTTTGAGTCTCTTAACCCACCAACTCTGGTGAAGGTGCTCATTAGCAATTAGATACAGGAGTAATAAAATTGATATTTTGGTCCCTTGCTTTTCAAGAACACAGTGTATTTATTTGTTTTCCCTGATTGTTTCCACCCTGGCTTCTCCCACCTGCTGGAATTGGGTGATTTAATAAGACAAAAAGTCTGGTAATCCAATGTGCTATCATCATGTTACTATTAATCAATGTCAAGGGAGCTTCTTGATAGTCACAGTATTATAAACGGTCAGTGTCATGTCATCAGCACACTCCTGCAGGTCTGGAGGCAGATGAGACACAAAAAAGCTGTGCAGGGGCAGTAGTGCTTGTCAGGGGACTGCCACCCTACACTGGAAGGTGCCACAGGCAACCCAGTAAGATTTTGCAATGCAATAAGAGTTTGTGCTTCACTGCAGCCAAAAGGTTTTAGTTGTAGGGGTCATATTTATCATGCCCAGTGTGAAAGTAAAGAGAGATGAAATGGGGGAGCAGCCTTCTGCACATTAGCTAACTAGTAAAATGAGAAACAAATAAAGGAGAAAGTAACAGACTACCTATTGCCTCTTTGGTGACTTTGAGGGTTGCTCTTCTGATTGCTCCACTGAATCATGTGTGTGTCACTATATATGTTCTGCTGGCTTTAAAGCAGTGAATTAGTGGCAAGTTCCTCTGCCAGATATACAGCAGTGCTCTACATTGTTTTTTGTATAGCCCTAGATTTATTCACTACAATACCTTACGGGGTACTGTCCTTACACCACCAAGTGGAAAATTGTGATCTGAAGCAATATAACTAGTATATTGCAAGGATCATGAGGCAATAGATCACAGAGACAGTCTGTGTGCATATGGCTGTAAATAAGTACACTTGAGATTTGGACATGCACACCTGCTAGATGTGTTTTTATAGCCCCATTGATGTTTTGGAAATAGTACCAAGATGTCTGTGACTGAGAAGCATAGCATGAGAAGTCATAAAACTTTAGGGAATGGCAGCTTTGACAGATGGTGGTCACCTACTACCTTGTTGAGAAAGGTAATCTACACATTCCCTGATCAATACCATGTCTTCCTCAGCTGTGCTGAAAAATGCTGCTTAGAAACAGAAATCCTGTGATGGAATGAACTTGGTGAATTCCCACAAATATAAAGATTTGTCATTGATTTTTAAAATGTCATGAGGCTGCTGCAAGGTTTTTGGACTTGTTCATATCAGATACTAGAAAGAAGAGTAGAAAAATTGGATAGTTTGGGAAGAGGATTGGACTGTCAGCATCACCATGAAGGTGACAAATATTACCAGTACTGAGGAAGGGTCAGTCTGCAAGGCTTGCACAGTCATTGAAACATGCAGCAGTTCCTTCAGAGGTCTGAGGGGACTGAATAGTTCAAAGGAGTCATTTTTATTTACCAAAATTTAGGCTGTGGAGAGATTCAGTTTTTTGAAATGGTTAATTCTTTAAGCAGTGTTGCCATCCCACTAGGGAAGGGTTTATTCAACCAGAGGATGGCAGCATGATGGCCCCTGTTGAGCATGGCTGAATCTCCTCATGGCTGCTCCCCATCCGGTGCTGTGGAGGGCATTTTATGCCCTCCCCATCTCCGAGTCATTTAGGGATAAAAAGAATGGGCAGACAGCAGGATTAGGCTTTATTCACAGACCTAATTTTGCTGGGTAACGTGAAATAATTTCTTCCTAATTACGTTTGACGTCTGCAATTCTCACACTTATTGTTAGCTTCCACTAATGAGAGCAAAGCAAGTGCCTAAAGCAAGAGCTCATGCCTGACGGCAGCACGCAAGCGCGGATGTGCCTGAAGCTTGCCTCTTCACATGCAGGGTGCTGGGATAAATCACACAGAAAATGGGATTGTGGTAAACAAGCTCATCCTGGATTAGAGGGGGCAGTGAGACAGCATCAGATACATGAATGGGGGTGACGGAGAGAAACTGCAAAGGCTGAGCCTCGGTTTTAGCTGCAATGGTACCTAGGGAGAACAGCATTTTTTCCCTTTTAGTTTAGCTTCACAAGGAAGCTATTCATCTGTGGAAACCCCAAGGGAGCTATCAAAATTGCCCTTAGCATCAGGAGGAAGGCAGGAAAAGCAGGTGATTATTTATGGGTGACAAGCTGAAAATGAGCTATCATTATACATCTGGACTCAGCTGCTGGAGATAAATACTCTGAGCAGAACTGGTCTGGGTTCTCTGCATGGGTGCAGATGGGAGATGGGCGTTCAAGGCCCTTGTCAGCCCTCTTCTGATCCATGTCCTGGTGAGCTCTGCTCTGCTGAAAGGAAAGGTGGCTTTGTAGTTAAAATACTCCAAGAAGGCTGCATCTTCCATCAGCTTTCCAACCTGAGGCAAGCCACTGAAAGAGACACACACACGTATATTTATTTATATTTGTTTATTTATTTGTGTTGGGAGTCTCAAAAAGTACACACTTGCCTATGAACTTTGGAACATGCCATTAGTTGACAAACTCTTGTTGACAGCAACGTTTGTGTGCTTTCAAAACCACCCAATACCAAGATCTTTTTAGACATCTAACTCTGTTTCAGTAGGAGAGGGATCATCATTTGTGAGCATTACCTCTTTGAGGAATTTCCATGGCTAACATCATCATTCATCAGAGGAAAAGGCATGTCTAACATCATGATGCTCTTACTATTGTTTTGATAGTTGATGGTTGTTTTGCATTTCATAGCTAACAACATGAGTTTGCTTTGTCTGAGTAATTTGCTATGGCAAAAGGCCAGTGGAGCAATCAAGGGAAAGGGGACATGACAGTGTCACCACAAAACACGTCACCTCTACATACTCCCTGGTTTGGGGGATGCACAGTGTCCTTAACCTTTGCAGCTCCACCTTGGGATGGGATAAGATCCTACCCCCACAAATTTTGCTTAACTGAGGCCAGCAGATGTTTTGTTATTTATGGAAGCAAAGCCTTGCAGAGTAGATATAGTCTGTCCTTGGGCAGATGTGTCTCTCCATGTTTGGCGGTGGAGCTCCAAATGTACAGAGACATTTTATTTATGCTACTATAAAGGAGGAGAAGCGTTGTTCTAAGGAGAGGGATGATTTTAATGCCAGGCAGCAGGGAGTGGCATTTGAGGGCAAGGTCTCCCCAGAGGCACCTGTGTGACCACTGATGAAATGGAAAGTGTTTTCATCATGTCAAAAGTTCATTTCAATCAGAAATGTCACCAGCCCAGAAAGGAATTTGTTATTTCTGGGATCTGTCACTGTTCCTGTTTCTGCTCTTGCAGTGCAAGTCACACTGTCCTGTCATTGCAACATCTGTTTCTCCCATCCTTTCTCTGCAGAAGTCAAGACAAAATGCATTAAGGGGTTACAATTTCCCTTCATGCTTTCCATACTCTTCAGCCCCCTGACACAGTTTGTATTTGAGGTCTAATTCAGGCTGTCAAAACAGCTGAGACACATATATTAAATCTACCTTAATTTCCTTTGCAGTTTCAGTGGGGTGTGATGTCATTCATTTTCTGCCCCAAATGATTGCAGTTTTGCTTTTAGTTGTCAGACTGTCAGCTTTTATGTAAGAGGAAGCCACATTTCTCAGCTGGGCAAAATAATTCATGGTGATATAAATAAAGCTTTTGGTAGTAACAGGATAACATATTTTGGTAAGAGAAATAGTCTTACTTCTCCAGTAAACAAGAGGCCACATGGAGTCTGTGCAGTACCCTCATCTGAGTAAAAGAGTGGCATTAATAAAAGCAGGTGAAACAAACACAAGCAAGGAAGTAGCTGCTTCAAAATGTTATATTCTATCTTTAAAAACAAAGGTGGTTTATTTGTTGGGTTTGTCTTTTTCTTTCACTGCTTAATACTGACAAATTTAGGGCAGCTTCATTAAGAACCAGCTCATAGATTTCCACCTCTAAAAAATCTAATCATAAATCTTCATATTTTTGTACCTCCCGGTTGTAGGTAGTTAATCACAAGCACAACAGTTGCTTAGCTTGGATGACCTTGTAATTTCTGTAAAGGAAACAAATCAGGTGGGAGTACAAGTAGATAAAAGAAGCAGACTGGCAGGAATAAATTTCTCTTTATAGTCTGATGACTGTAAAATAGAGAAATTGCTCTTTGAGCAAAATATTTAACCTCTCTCAGAAGTTACAGTTTGCATTTCCCCTCCAGTGTATTATGGCCTATTTAGCAACACATATGCAGGAGATTTAACAGAGACAATCCTTGTAAAGCAGTCAAACATATTTAAAAGCTGATTCAAGTCAGGATTTAAAAACTGTGTTTATATATGTGCTCACATATGCTCACTGTGGTTATTACTATGAGTACAAGCAGAACTGCTAGAGGAGTAAATCTGACTTGTGTACATGGTCATCCATCTATACCCAGAAATTCTGGAGTCTCACGAGCAGGCTATTGTATGTGAGTAAACAGAGATGACTTTCTGAAGAGTAAATAAGATTTAATATTTGTCTTTGTTTTGTGTAGGACTAAGTGTCTTTTGGACAAATGTATCAAGAAAGCAAATATCCATACCATTACACCTGGTATAATTATGTAATGTTGGAATTTTGCATGTTTACCCTAAAACATAGTGTTAACAAAAGGATCACTTAGAGATGAATGGGATCTTTTTTTGCATATGTGCAGAAAAGTTACAAGTGATGTTTTAGGGCAGGTTTGCATAAGAATTATGTTTCAGTGCACCAGGATTCACAAGCACTGCACAGACCATATGTGGGAATTAAACTAAGTCCTTAGCCTCAGACCTGACCGTGTGAAATTACCATTTATGTTAATAACTTCAGTGAAGAGGAAGTGCTCTCATGTGCATCACATCAGTGTGTCTCTAAGTGGCAACCTGTAATATTCATTACTTGCTTTTCTTATAATAAATAACTTTCAAACCAGCAAACTACAGGGAAAGCATATTAGCACCAAGATTAATTCAGTAACTTCGTTCTTCACTGACATCCCTGAATTCAGGAGGCAGCAACACTACTGGTTAATGAATAATTAATAAAATAAGCATTCAATATATTGTATTTACTCAGTGAGCAAGCATCTATAATGTCAGGCTAGACTATTTATCCCCCAAAATATTGGATTTTTTCAGCATGCTGGAAAAGCCTTCACGATTTCCTTTATTGCAGTAATCAAGACAGAAATGGTCTTCCTGCCTCCCTGCAATCAGCTGGCTTTGATTTAAAAGCCAGCCTTGCAAGTAGGGCCCCTAATCTCAAACATCAGGGGCACCAGCCTGCTTCTTCAGTGGGAAACAGGCATGGCTCCTGGACCAGAGCCCCATCTCTTCTATATGCTCAGGGTTGGCAGATGGCAGCCTGGGTGCACCCAGACCCTTTAGGGGAGCACGCAGGGAGGTCACAGATTCATGTCATCATAGAATGGTTTGGGTTGGAATGGTTAGAGGCCATCTGATTCTAACTTCCCTGCCATGGGCAGACACCTCCCACTAGACCAGGGTGCTCAAAGCCCCATCCAACCTGACCTTATACACTTCCAGAGATGGGGCATCCACCACTTTTCTGGAGAATTTGTTTCAGTGCCTCACCATCCCCATAGCAAAGAATTTCTTCCTAATACCTTATCTAAACCCTCCCTCTGTCAATTTAAAGCCATTCCCCATTGTCCTATGACAATGACCTTGTAAAAAGTCCCTCTCCATCTCTCTTGTGGGCCCCCTTAAAGTACTGGAAGGCTGCTATATGTAAAGTGTGAGTAAAATACCTCCTTAGGAGCTCCTCAGAAGGTACAGAGAAAGGTCTCTGGTCATCTGCCATGAAGGTATTTTCATAGCCCCATCAGCTGACCCACCTTCAGTTAAACCTGCAAGCAGCATGGGAAACAAGCTCCTTCAGCCTCTGGCTGCACTGGGAAGTTGGATTACCCAAACTGTGCTCCAATTCTGGTTTTCCCAGAGCACTCTGTGCCTCTATACAAGGACTTCCCTGCCCCAGAGGAGCTTTAATATCCAAGGTTCAGCTATAAAAGAGGGCAGGCAGCCCCTCTGACAGGAACTGCTTTGTTTGGAGCCACACATCAGTCTCAAAGTGGGGAACAACTTCTCTGACAAGAGTTTGGTGCTTTTATATCTCCCCATCATGGGGAGATGATCCCAAAACCTCCCTCTACTTCTTTCAGGGAAAGGAGTGGCTGATGTTCTAAAGCCAGAACATTCCCTGAGACTCTACCTTTTCCTGGTTAACGACTGGGTGTAAATGCCTGATGTCCTTCACCCTCAGGTTGTGCCAGAACCATTCACCCTTCCCTTGTCTGAGCAGACATAAAAGATGAGATAGAGACCTGGGCAATTGCAAGCATCATAGAGTCATGTGATATTCCACCATCCATTTCCTCTTCCCCTTTAGACTAGACTAGCAAAGAAATCCTAATACTCTTCTGCAGTTAGGAGAGCTGCCAACATTTTGCACCGCACTGTTCAATGCCAGCAAATGGCTCCATCATGTTTTCTAATGTGACATGACAGATTAAAAAAGGCTCAGCAGTGGAAAGATATGATTTTTGCCCCTGAAAACCATCATATATGACACATTTTTGGGAGGTACTTTTATTTCTGTTTGTCTTGAGTAATTCTTCTCTTCAGAGTCTTTATTCTGTCCTATTTCTCATTGTATTTCAGTAATGCTAGCAGCCCCCCACCACCTCACCTTGGTTCAAGATACTGTGCAGCACTTGGCCTCAGTCTGAAGGATTTTGGAGCAGATATCAAAACAGTGATGGGGAAATGCGAGGCATCAGTGGAGGAATACCAGGCATGGCAGCTCACTTGTCTCAGATCCTCCCTGATGGTTGCACACTTGACTGCCTCAGATTTGATTTTCCCACCTGCCCATCACTGTATCTCGCCTTTCTCTCAGTTCTGCGCACTTGTCACTAGACGTGTCATGTTTTAACAATTAGGGCATGTGTTAAAGTCTTCCAGAGCGCAGTGCTGCCTCGCTATTCAGCATAAAAGTATGTCTGAAAGGATGAACTTGACCCGGCATTACTAAAGATTCAGTGTCATCCTTATTTTCTTTAATATTTCTTTGATTGGTCGTGGCAACTGGGAGAAGTGCTCAAAGACAAGAAGGAAAGCAAATGTCACTCCTATATTCAAGGAGAAGTCAGGGAATTATAGGCCAGTTGACCTCACCTTCATCACTGGGAAGATGATGAAGCAGCTAAAAACCATATTCAGACATGTGAAGGACAAAAAATGTCATCAGTAGTCAACATGGATTCACAAGGGCATGTCGTGCTTGATTAGTGTGATGAACTTGTGAAATTACTGACCTGGTAGACAAGTGGGGTGTAGTAGATAATGTCTGTGTAGATTTCAGGAAGGTTTCAACACTGTCTCCCATAAGATTCCTCAAGTGTCCAAGAATGGGCCCAGCCATTCGGGCTTTCCAGTCCATTTACCCATCCAGTCCAGAGGTTGGTGTTCAGTGGCACTGAGTTCAGCTGGACTCCAGTAACCAGCAATATCCCCCAGGGGGTCAGTACTGGGTCCAGTACTTAACATCCTTCGTTAATGATCTGGATGATGGGCAGAGTGTATCCTCAGCAAACTTGCTGGTGACACCAAACTGGGAGGCGTGGGTGATGCACTGCAGGATAGTGCTGCCAACCAGAGGGACCTTGGCAAGCTGGAGAAATGGGCAGACAAAAGTCTCATGAAGTTCATCAAAGGCAAGAGCTAATTTCTGCATCTAGGAAGGAACAATCCCAAGCACAAGTATATGTTGGGAGCTACCCAGCTAGAGAGTAACTTGGCAGAAAAGGATCTGGGGGTCCTGATGGACATGAAGTTGGACATAAGCCAGCAACTTGGTGGGGGGAAAAATTGGCTAATGGTATTCTGGGCTGCATTAGAAAAAGTTGCCAGCAGGCCAAAGGATATGATCTTACCCCTCTACTGAGCACTAGTGAGGCCACATCTGGAGTGCTGTGTCCACTTCTGGCTCAGAATCACAGAATATTCTGAGCTGGAAGGGATCTACAAGGATCATCAAGGCTCCTCCATAGAAAAGAGATATGGGCATAAAGGAATGAGTCCAACGAAGATGATGGGCATGATGAACTGGAGCATCCTCCCTGTGGAGAACAGCTGAGGGAGCTGGGACTGTTGAGTCTAGATAAGAAAAGGCTCAGGGGATTTTATCAACATGTATAAATACCTGAAGGAAGGGTACAGTGGGGACAGAGCCAAGTTTTCCTTGGTGGGGCTAGTGACAGGACAACAGGCACAAATGAAACAAGGAGATTTCCTCTGAACACCAGGAAATAATATTTCTGCTCTGAGGGTGACCAAACACCACCACAAGTTGGCCAGGGGGATTGTGAAGTTTCTCTCTGTAGATATATTCAAAAAGTCATTTGGACACAGTCCCAGCTCTAGGCAGCCCTGCTTGAACAGAGGGCTTGGATTAGATGGGCTTCAGAGATCCCTGCCAAACTCACTATTCTGCAATAGCACAAGGTGTCAAAAGAACTGACAGTGTCAATGTGTATTAGTAATATCTTTGGTTTGAAGTTGGCTGATTTTTGGTTTTGTACCTTTGACCAAATTCTGTCTCAGATTTCCCCAAATCCTGATTCCCTTCACTCTCTGCAGTGTAAGGTTTCTGTAATATGTTTCATAAAGCTATTCTGTTGCAGTGCTTGACTAATTTCTTCTGATTTGGGTTATTGCACAATGGCTGTGCCAGCACAGACAATTTAGTCAGGTCACAAGCTCTGCCAAATGCCCATCTATACCATGTAGACTGTAGGAGTTTTTAGCTTACTTCAGTCCCAAGAGAGTGTGGGAGTAGCTCTTGCAACCAAACTCCTCGCGTTCTGCTCTATGGAAAAAGTTACCAGGACTAAGTTCCTAAACAAGAACATCTCAGAGACATGTTGCATTCACAAGGAAATTAACTCCAGACACCCAGCTTCCTTCAACAAGCATTTCTCTCAGCCCTGCACTTCCCCCATCCTTTCAGTCCACCTCTGCCATAGCAAGAAAACCCCCAAAAAACAAAGTCCCAGTCTCCCTTTCAAGAGATTTCAGTGTCCCTGCACCCTTGTATAGCTCTTTTCTTCTTTTCTAACTATCTGAAGCAGAACCTTCAGATCTACCTTCAACGCTGTCTGTGGGTGAATCCAGAGACAGCAATCAGCAAATTATTGTTCTTTCTCAGTCTGGGGAATTGGGAGCTTGGTCCTCTCACAAACATCCCAGACAGCCTGTAGTGCTGCTGCCTGGTATCTTTACAGCAGCAATGATCTCCAGTAATGCATTGTACAGCAGTGCTCTGATGTCTCTAAAGAAGAAAATAGAGTGGAAGTGGGTATTTAATGCACATTTTGCTAAAACACTGCTCAGAGGAGTTTGAAAAGCTGATAGAGTGTAGTAGTTGTGAGACATCCCCCCCACTCCCATTCCTTAGCACCTGGTGTTCATTAGCTGGTCTCAGCAGAGCAAAGTTGTTATTAGCACTAGATAATCCCCAGTCATGGGAGTAGGCTTACCACCCAATAAACTCTAGGGTACAGATGTAAATTCAGTATGCCTGTAAAGCAAAACAATGGGCTGTGCCCATTGGGGCTGGAAGGAGGGCCCAAGAGGGTGTATCCTTTTACTTATGCTCAGTGTGGATGAATGAGGAATTGCATGTTTTAAGCTAATAAAGAAGTTGAGCAGAACTGGGAAGTAGGCACCGTGTCTGTTTGCCTGGGCCATCCTAGCCAGCATGTTTTAGTCCAATCTGCAGCCTCTTAGAGCAGTAGGTGCAGTTCCAGCTTTATGAACACATTGTGCTTCATCAGTAAATACCCAGAAAGGATTTTTGTTGTGGTGACTGTGTTAATTTCCTTTGCTTCCTTTTTCCAAGCCTCCTGTCCTTGCCATCACTGCAGCAAGACAGGCAGAAAACAAGGGTGTGCCACAAAACCAGGGCACTGAATGCCCAGGACAGAGGTATTTCAGTCCTGGCATTTGAGTGTTCCCTGCAGGGAAATCCAGGCTTCTGCTATGGCATGTCAGCAGCCATGAACAAACATACTGTGCTCGTCTTGAGTACAAAGTATTTTAAATATTAATTCTCTTCAGCCTTTCTGCCTGAATGCCAGCTGCATAACTATTCACTAAGGAGCTCAAAAAACAGTCACCAATGTAAGGCAGTCTTCCTTAGAGGGCAAGCAATTGCAAAAATTGTGGATTTTGTTAGCACCCTCATTTGAAATATCACAGGAAAGACATCTACAACACTTTCCCAATGAGATTTAAGAAGTGAAGTGTCTAAAGTGTAAAGGAGAAATGATTCTTTGGGTCAGCAGTGCCAGGAATAGTTTTCTCTCCCATTTAATGTAAGGAAGATGAAAGATGTCATTGGGCATTCCCTTCCCCTCCACAGTTCAACATCACCTCTAGTTAGGGAAAAAAATAATGTAAAGAATACAGGTATCGCCCCAGCAAATAGATTGTGGTAATGAAGCAGGTTTTCACATTGATAAAGTGACAGGTGGAACAGGGGAATGTGCAGGCAAGAACACAGGCATCTGATGTTAGTCAGAAAACTGAGAGTGGAGAAACTTCGGTAGGGGCTGAACTGAGCCCTCAAAAGTTCAGGGGGAAAATGTAAAAAGCTGGTGTCACACTATGCAGGGGACAAAGAGAAAAGGCTGCAGCCTGTTCAGCGTAGCACAGAGGGTCTGAATGTCCCTCTGGAAGTCTTTTGTTTCACAAGGGGGGGGGGGGGTTTATTTTGAAGTTAAGCGTATTTGCCTGGAAATAGGATCTTTGTTACTTTGGAGATTATTGATTCCCACTGCTAATTCCCTATTTGATGTGATAAGCCTCTTTATAGCATTCCATTTGTTTTGCTGTGAAAATATGTACAAAGCAACAACAGAAAAAAAGCTTATCACTTTGTGGTCCAAATTTAGCTTCCAGGTAATTATGTGCATCTCAGTAACTTCAAGAGTAGAAAAGGCAGATGGGATGAGAATTCTCCTGAGTAAAAGATATTTTGTCATGCTTTTACTGCACTAGATTTGAAACTAAAGGCGATGATATAACTGTGAAATAATCATGTCTAGAATCTTTTCAAAATAACAAATATGCCGTTTCCTAAGACATGGTGGGGGGGGTAATTTTAACCAGGTAAACAATTTTATCTCTTATTATTTTTAAAGCTAGACATTTTTGCTATTTTCTGTCTCTGGTGCAGCATGTTTTCATTGATGTGCCATGAGATGCTAGGATTTTTAAAAAGTTATTTCTGACCTTTGTTAATGCATGGAGGCAGAAGTAGGCTCTGGCAGTGAAGGTGTTAAATATACACAAGCTGAGAATTTGTACAATGAGCAAATCTCTGGATAGGGTGGTGAAACATGACATTCTCTAGAAAGATAGGAAATTAATGTGCAGTTGGTGATGCAGATACAAAAGAATCAATGTTGTAAAACATATGCAAAGACTGGGTCTGACCAGCAAGTATCACATTAAAAGGTGAGGAATGACCAAGGCACCTGCACTGAAGTTTGCAACACAGGTGCTGGGGAGAGTTCTCCTTGTAATCCATCTCAGTAGATTTGTGCTTGGAATCACAGTTACTGGAAGGAGAGTTGTGTCTACTGAATTTGGCTGAATAAGGTATATTTTGCATTGGTACTCAAAAGGAACAAAATAATTAACAAGTGGAGTAGGGAAGACTGACTAAAAATAGCAAGTACAGGCATCATTAATTTTTCATTACACACTGAAAACTAGCATTTCAGGTCAGAATTAAATATTGTCCAGAGCATTTTTAATGCTTTTTCAGTTTTATTGTTTTTAAGAAAAGTGTGTCTAGTGAGGGTTTTTTTCAGCTGAAACTACTCACTAAGTTTGACCTCACCTTGCAGATAGTTTCTGACCTTTTTGAACTCAATTTTCCAGCAATTTTAGTTTGTCACAAACATTTCAGCCAGTCCTAATTCTTAATCTTCAGGTGAAAATTTTAGGCATAGCCCTTTGTAAAAAGTTACTGCTATTTATCACCTGCCTTTCATGAAGTCAAGGGATCTGAAATCCCACAATCTGGGGATTGAAATCTCTCTGTCACAAAATAGTTAATTGCTCTTAAAGCTCTCAAATTTGTAAACTTCCAGGAATTTTCCACTTCAGTGACAAGACAAGGTATGGGCACCATGCTATTTCCTAGGCATCTTTTCCAATAGAAACTGAATTGTTGTGGTTTTGAATAGCTAACACTGCCAACTTCTGTTATAAAAGCTTTTATTTGGAATTCCTATATTGTGGTTGTTCCAAGTCACTGAGTATTTTAGCTTTTAATTCATTTAGCAGAAGGTGTGTAAGTTGCTTTTTTTTTTTTTTTGACATTACCAGTGTAAAGTGCCTTCTTGGAGTTGAATTTTATTTCTGCACTGTTGTGTATTTGCCTTTCTTCATGCTGGCAGTGGTAAAATGGTCTACAACAAACTTACACAATCAGGGAGGTGTATGTGATACAGTCTCAGAGAGCTGAGGTTGTTCAGCCTGAAGAAGAGAAGTCTTCAGGGAGACCTTAGAGCAGCCTTACAGTGCCTAAATGGGTTTCTCAAGAGAGATGGAGAGAGACGTTTTACCAGGATATGTAAAAAGGGGCGACAAGGAGGAATGGCTTCACACTGAAAGACGGGGTTTGGATTGAATATTAGTAAGAAATTCTTTACTGTGTGGGTAGTGAGACATTGGAACAGGTTCCCAGAGAAGCTGGGGTTGTCTCATCTCTTTAAGTGTTCAAGGCCAGGTTGGATGGGGTTTTGAGAACCTGATCCAGTGGAAGGTGTTTCTACCCATGGCAGGAGGGTTGGAACTAGATAATCATTAAGGTCCTTTCCAACCCAAACCATTCTACAGTAATTCCTCTCTCTGTACTTTGAGTGGTCTGTAGCTGCTGTAGTAAGAGCAGAGACTTTATCAAGTTGGCCATGTACATGTTGAGATTGACATCAGCAAGATGGTGAAGCTGCCCACCCAGATTTCCTTCCTTAAAATGAAAGCTTTTTACATTCTGGATTGAGATTTTCCATGATGGTCACAGATTACTTGGACTTCCAAGCTAACTCAGTTTATTTGTTTACGTGTTTAAAATGTCTCTGGCTTGATATTTTAGGGTTACAGTTTTGTTAGTGCATATGTGAATAAGGAGGTAAGGTGCTGCTGCTTTTTGCATTGAACAAATGGCTTATTGGCAGTGCTAGAAGTGTAACACACCTGCTAATGCACAGGTTAGGTAGTGCAGTCACTATGGTCCATAGATGAACACCATGCAGTCACTGTGGTCCACAGAGGCCCATCAGGGGGTCTGATCTTCAAGCTAACTAAATATAGGGAAGATGATTCCTCCATTATATGTTTCAGCCCTCAACCCTTCCTCAGGGCCAGCAGCTGCTTCTTGGGGTATGTTGCATTTAAGTTTGTGGCAGCAGATTTCTCAGAAGAGGATCCTTAGAAGAGGATGTTGCTGGGGAAGATCACTGGGGCTTTAGAAGGTGAAGAGCTTTGGGGAGTGCAGCTGTACTTTCATTGTCATCCCTCAGCCTCCCTCCATGTTTTCTTCCCTGGTGCCACAGATCTTATTCCCACCTAAAGCACTGCTTTTTGTCTCCATCCCAAGGCCATGCTACATACAAGGAGGAATAACTGCTTTATTCCTATATCAAATATGCTCCAACATCCAAGCTTCCCTGAGCATCAGGTGCCAGGGTGGGCAAAATTCTGACAGAGAAGGGGGCTCTGCTCCTCTGGCTCATACTTGGAGATGGCTTTGCTTTTAGGTGTGTAACTTTTATGGTAAAGAAACATCTGTGTGCTGGAAACTAGAGAGAACCCCAGATTTGTTTAATCCAAGTTGCTAAAAATACCAGGAGTGGTGTCACAGCTCCAGTCACAGCTGACTTGGCTGGGTGATAGGGAGCCAAAGGGGTCTGGGCCCCTGGCTCAGGTCTGTTGTTTGGCAGGGAAGTCCATGGGATAGTCCATGAAACCCTGCAGCAGCAGGAGATGGAGGACACCTTTGCAAATATACTAGTGGTGATCTGGTCTCCTACAGATCTTCCAAATACAAGGTTGCACCTCAAATCTGAGTAGATGAAGAAGTTGGTAGGAGAAGCCTTCAAAGACCAGTGTTTGGAGGAAAACAATGTTGTACTTAACCAGAAAAAAAATGTAACTTGCTCTGAGGTGTAAGGCAAGTAACCTTAAGGCCTAAGGTTCAGCTTCTAGATCTTTACTTCAAAACTGTATCTTCAAAGACTTACTGCTGTAAGTATGTCTGTTCACAGATACGAAACAACATTACTGTAGAGAGATTTTAAACCATTCAATAATGCCTATAGACAGCAAACGTATCTGTTCAGCTCAGATTGATTTTCATGGTGCCATTTTACTCAAGTCATTCATAGATTGACCTTGAACTGTGAATTATGATCTCTGTAGCTTTGTAAAATCTGCTTTTAATTAAATATTATTACATTTGGTGAAGCAAGCGTCGTCTCACAAGGCTGTATAGACAGCAGAAGGACAATCGCTAACATTTTAGAACATTTTTTTCTCTCTTACAATGGGTGCTAACATCCATCTGTTTTTCCTGGCATGCTTTAGATTTTCAACCAGCATTTAGTACATTTTTCTCTCTGGATTTCTAGTATTCAAAAATATCCCATTTTTATTGTTCCAAAAATACATTCTTGAATTAGATACATAGTAAATTCCCTCTTCTAAAAAGGATTGTTCTTTGTTTCCTACTGCAGTTGCTGGATATTTGTTCTTGGAACTAGGGAGAGGAGATTTGAGAAATAATGCTGCAAAGCTTATGTGGTATAACTATCTTAATTCAGCCATGCTTTTTTTTTTTTCCAATCATTTAAATTCACGTGATCATATTTTATATGAAGAGCCAGCATTTGGCTCAGAGCTTTGACGTTAATAGAACAGCACAGTAATGAAATGGAGGAGGCTCCACTTTAGAGCTTGAGTGTGTGGCATGATCTTGCAATGTTCCACAAACCAGTAGGCATTTTGCAGCTAGTATTATTGAATAGGGGGCCAAAATCTGAATTTGTGTGTCTATCACTGATTGGTGTTATCTTTAGAAAAGAAATTAAGTTGTTCCTTAGGAAAATGCAAGTGTCTGCATTGTGATAGTGGTCCAGTGGAAGACTGAATACTGGGATATTATTCACACTGTTTCTAGTCAGAGTTATAGGGCTATCTAGTCGTTGCTTTATTTCTTTTAACAAAATACAGAGTTCATGGCCCAAAGTAATTCTGCTTTATTCGGGTATTTTAAAGAAATTTATTCCATATGTGATGAACAAGAATTAACCTTATGCAAACAGAGTGAATTGTCAAAATCTACATTTTGAATATCATTCCCTTTTTCCCAGGAGACCTACTCTGGGCAGACAGTTCTTTCTCAGGAAGCTTGTAACTTTCCAAAGAATAAATCAAAATCATAATAATTCAATCCTTCAGTGAACTGAACCAGAAAAAAAAAGCATCTTTTGAGCCATAACTCAAGAATAGATTCACATGATCTAAAGAATGGGAAAACAAATTGGTCAGTTGTAAGAGTTTTAAACAAAGAGCCAGCTTGGTTATATTTTTCACTTATACACAGATGCTTGAGCAAGCAGAAAATTTGCTGATTAGTTTTCCCAAAAATCCTCACTGCAATCTAGACTAATCGGAGCTTTAAAGTCTATATTGAAGCTGTTTCTCAACACAAAATCAAGTCTGGGATAAGGATAATTTTGGGGGATAGTAAATGACTGCTTAGGGCCTGAATTAAAGTCTGAATAATTTTAGTTGTAAATCTGATTTTCCTGTAGAGCCCAGCTGGAAACACAACTGCAGATGTATTACGGGAACTGTAATTTGGTTGGCTCACATTCCAGACAGTTCTGTGTTTCTTGCAGTGCAGTAATGCTGAGCAAAAGCATTGCCTCTCTCCTCCAGGATATGGGACTGTTGTGGCTATCCTGGATCAAATGGTCCAGTCCAGGGAACACATTGGGATACTAAGGCAGAAGTAGTACCTTGCCAGTAAGGCACTGTTAGAAAGTAATTTTATCTTCAACTAATACTTAGCAATTTTTTGAATTTTCTTCAAAAGCAAACACCTCATGCCAAAATTGTCTAACTAGTTCTCTGCTAAACTCCATCACAGTGGTGCTTCACCCCTTTTCCTAGCGATGAACAGGCCTCTCTGCCCACGTTGGTCTGCTTTAGGCATTGCCATAGGCTTCTTTATAGCTGCAGAAGCACCACCATTTCCCAGAGGCTGAATATTTTAAATCAGTGAGGAAGTGGAGAGCAGTCATTACATGATAACTGAATCTTGGCAAACACTCCTTATGGTTTTATTGCCCTAATTTCTCAGGAAAAGGAGTTGTAAAGAGTATTATTGTGACTGATACCAGAAGACTTGTCACACTTACCTGTGAGTGAGCTTAAAGAAAGTGATAATCCTACAGATTAGCAAACATCTTAATGGAGCCTAGTACAAGGATTTTATTGGTATAAAACTGTTACACTTGCTTCCTTAGGTAGGGATTTTCTATTTAATATGCCTTCCATTTATTCACTCATTGATAAAACTGTATTTAATCCCATTTTATAAATCCTGTTTAGGACAATTATAGTCCTCTGTAGCCTCTACAGTCTGGCTGGCAATATCTGGGCTGACACTTCAGAGAAAGTGAACCTCCAGGCTTACAATGATTTTTTGCTCATTGATGTAAGGAAAGGAAGTAGTTCATTGCTGCCCTCTGCTAACAGTTAACTGGTAGAAGAAAATATAAATTTTCTCTAAATTTTCTGTACATGGCACAGCAGTGCAAAGAGCCCCTGATAGCCTTTACTTCATCAATTCTGCTTTGCTATCAGCATTATTATTATTGGGAAAGACAAGATAAATTAAGACTTTTTACTCCCATTGAATTTTCCTCATGTGGAATTATTTTGCTGATGTAAATCAGCGCAGTTCTGTTGGCTTCAGTCACACTCATTCATGTCAACTAAAGAGCAATGTGACAAGTAGTTCTGGCTTCTCATGTGCCCAGCTCAGATTTACTGCTCTGTTAGAACAATGTCTAGGTTAGTATGAGCCCAGTTGCAGCTGATTAAAGATATTTGCACATACAGAATAAATTCAGGAGTTGCTCCAGAGGTTATGCCTCACTGTGCTCAGAAGTTATTTTACATCAGGGTGACTTAAGTCATGAGGACCAACTTTATGAGCGTGACTTGGCTTAGAGATGGCTTGGGGATATTCTGGACATCTCACCATTCTGCTGTGTGCCCTGTCGTGTCCACCAGTCCTGTTCATGAGTCCCACACACCAGATGTCCCCATTTAAGCACTGGAGAGCTGCTGGGTTCTGCCTTTCGTGTCTACAAACACTCCTGGTTAATAAGCCTGGTAAGTGTGTGGGGAATCATTTTCTGGCAAGCCCTGTGTTATATCCAGCCATTATACTTGAATATGACCCCACACTAGGCTCTTAAATTTTCTTGTCCTTTGGACAGAGGCAAAGATGAATTCCTGGTACACAGAAAACCCATACCCCACATTATCCTGTTCACATAACAACAAGCTGGATGGCATGAACCAGCTTTTTCTTGGAGCTCACCCACAGCAAAACAAGAGATCAAGGAGAGAAAACCCATGACTCCTGGCAGGGGACAGCCTAGGCAGCCAGGAGCATCTTGCTTCAGAGGTGCTGCCAGACAAAAGGGCTGCACTAATCTGAGCCGAGGCCCCACAACGAGTTGGCTGCTGTCCTGAGAGCCCTCAGGGAATGGCCACACTGCAGAGCAGGGTAAGCATCACTGTGTGCTTCATTTAAGTGTTTTGTCATGCCCAAGGAGATGTTTTTCCTTTTATTGCTCCTGCAGAACATTGACACATGGAGCAGAAACCTTTCGTTCTGAGTTCCTGCTTTCCTGGGGAGGCTCCAAACAGTAGCATCCATCAGCAAAATGCTGCCTTTCTTTCCTGTTGCTCCCTGAAGAGCTTACACCCGCACCAGCCAATATTTTAGATCTACAGCAATTGATTTTGTGTGATTGTCCCTTCTGGCCCCAAACTCCTACTCATCCACCATAATGTGACCAGCCCAGCCCAGAGCAAATTCAAAAGAATAAGCAAACAAACAAAAAGGAAAAACACCCAACAAAATAAAGCCCCACTGTACTCTGTCCTTCTGAAGAACTGCTTGGCTCTTATTGTCTAGCACAAGGAGTGTGATGCATTTGATCATGCAGGGAATTAATTCAGAAAATTGGTTTGCTGTCAAGTTTATCTTTGTAAATGTGAGCAAACTTTATTTTTCACTGACAATCTCATTTAGATATGATTTTTCCAGGGAAATCCCAGCAAGGCTTTCCTTATGTCACCATAAATCTTAGGAAGGTTTCCTTTGTAGTAAAACCTTTGTCACAGTGTACTTGCAAAACTGTTGTAATCAATATTGCAAAAACGTAGGAAGTATAAACCAAGCAATACATTGTAAAGCACAAATTACAAAAAACTTTCCCATCTTCTTGAATGCCTTAAGCATGTTGCAAAACTGTATGGATGGCACAGTGAAGGTCAGGGATGTTCACACAAGGGATTTTAAAAGTGCTGTTAGAGGTGGTTACTTGTTAAGGTCTGTCTCACCTGTTCCTTTGTTAGACGCCTGCTCTCAGTTTGATGAAACAACTGGAGTTACCCATCTGATCAACAGCAGCACCACACATCCCACTCCACCCTTACACCTTACACAAGCAGATCCATTCTTTGCCATGGCACCCGGTTCCTTCCTCGCCTCCATTTTCTCCAGTTTATTCTGATTGTGCTGCTAATGAGACACCTTGTTCCTGACCTGTGGCCTCCTGACTGCCTCATGCAGCCCCTGTGATGTTAAACGAAATAAGGCACAGCAGCAAGCCAGCAGTCAAAGCACTGAAATAAACCTCTGCAAGCTAGGTGGGCTTCATTAATAACTTTTTATTCTGGGCAGGACAGGAAGGAAGGCAGAAGAGGGGAGCTGTCACCACTGGTGTTTGCCAAGGTCAGAGCTGTATGCTGGAGATGATGTACTGAAATTAAGTGTGAAAGAAAAAACCATATCTTTGCAGCCATAGTAATGAAGCAAAAGCTGCTTACATTTCTTGATTTAGATTATCTGTAACTAGTATCAAGACTTTTTAAGATTGACAGAGATGTTAACAGCTGTTCAACGTCTAGCAAGCCTAGAAATTAGGCAGCAAGAAACTAGAGCTAAAATTGTGCTGTTCTGAGGAGCTAGTAAAGCCCCAATAGTTTAGGGGCAGAAGTCACAGCATGAGAAGGAATTAAATTAAATGAGCAAGAGACCATGAAAAGAGATAATTGGGAGGGCTTGGAAGGGAAGGGTTGTGGAAGGGGCTGGGTTTGTTTGAAGAGCTCATCAAGGAGGGACTTAAAATGAAGGAGCGGGAGCAGGCTCATTCAGTCTCAAAGGATGTTGGAAATGGGAATGTACCAGCAGTTCATGGAGATGAAAGCAGACACTGGTACTGGAGGCCAGGAACCTCCATGGCTTCTATTCATGACCTTCTTCATCCTCCAGTGCTGCGTTACTACTTGCGCTGTAAGGACTAATTAAGATTTTGTTCCACTACAAGGATACCTTAGCTTTTCCTACTGCCTAAGTCACAATATTAAAAATTCTTGGGATTATAAAACTCCAGAAGTGATTGATAATCCATGAATGAATCTATCCAAAGTGGCATGGCTTTTTCTGCTGTGCATCACTTAAAAGTGGCAGTCACCATTTAGGCAGGAGCGCTTCGCAGACTGTAAAGGGTGGATAATGGGATGTACAAAGTAATTTGACTCTTGATGGGAAACAAGGGTATCCTTGGCTGGCTTTCACTAGGAGCCCTACCAGACAGTGTGGGGAAGAATCCCATGGTCTATAGGTCCTGAACAGCACAGCAGTAGAGGGTGCATATAATAACAAGGGCATACTTGGAGGAAATCTCTGTCCTCTTGTGTGGAAGCAATGAAATGGTAACATGGAGTGAAAGCTTACTTTAAATATGTGTGCTTCGTGGCAAGAACCTTACTTAAACACATGGAAGACTTGATCCTTGTTGCAAATCACTTCCATAGGTAGATAAATCTTCCTTTTGTTAGAAATGTCCTAGTGTGAACTGTTCGTGATGGAACAGTTATCTGAGTCTTTCAATCCCTGTTTTCCTGGAAAGGGGAGGACCTTTTGGGGAGCAAACGCTGTTCTTTCTCCTTTTACTATGATGTTTGTTTCTGTAGAAGCCATCCACTTGTTCATCCTGAACATCCCTCTGATGCATCCTCTTGAAAAGCATCACGGCACAGGGGATTAAAAACATTTATAACACAACCTCTGCAGACACACATGGTGGGGCTAAAAGTGGCAACTTTTTCTTTTTGGTTCTCATGTGCTGCTAGAAATGAAGTAGTTTCATAGTCCTAAGGTGAACTCTTACATTAGCAACAGTTACTGTATCTTAAAGATGGCAATAGCAAGCACTTGAATAGCTTCTAAGTACTTTGCAGATATTCTTTACTTCTGAATTAAGGATCAGCTTCTGTCCCTTTTAACTCTTTTCTAATGAGATAAATGTTCAATCTGCAATGAGAAAGGGACAAAGCTCCTGACTTCAAATTCTACGCTGAAACACGGCTGTGTTCTGCTGGTTTGTTTTCGTGGTGTGAAGTGCCCCCAAAGGACATATGGCTGGTATCACCTGTGCTGGTGGAAATCTTCAGACTGCAAAATCAGGTGCCTGTAAAGCTTCTGCCTTCAAACAGCTGGCATGGGAGGTGCTTGTGCTTCATTCAGCCCTGTGCTCTGCACACGCTGTGAGGGGCAGGGGTCTTGAACTGGCACACACATGAGCTCCTGGCTCTGGAGAAGGCTGGGGATGTGTGTACACAGCAGCTTAGCCCCTGTGTGGTGAGGTGCCACTGTCAGACATCTGTCGTCCAGCCTTGCAGAGCCAGCTCCATTTCGGGGAGCTGCTGTGCCCAGGGTCGGGGGAACATTCATCGCAGAAGATGAAGCCATGCAGCATTCCTGTAATTTCCATCAGTGCCCAGGAACTCACAAGGAAACTGCTCCAGCTGGCGGAGACTGGGGCCCTCAAGTTGGAAACATCTCTGAATGACCAAGTCTGAAGGAAGAGACGGCTCTGTCCTGTCATTGGTATCATTGACAAAACTCCCTTTGACTCAGATAAGAGTATGAGGATGCCCAACAGTGCTGAGCTCTGATGTCATCTCTCTGGTTTACTGTTTTGCAAAGACCCTTTTGTGCTTGCTTTGTATTCTGAATATTCAGGTCATTCCTCTGTACAGAGCCCCCATTTGTAATTAGATTGTGGAGTTTGTGACCCTGTTACATACAGGTTGACTAGCAAATCACACTGACCTTTCAATATAGGATTTAATAATAGCCACAAGAGGAGGAGGAGGGAAGTGAGTGTGATGAGAAGTTGCTATTGTTGCTGTTGTTCTGCCCTCAGTGCTGCCAAAGAGTCCCTTGTTTTTTCTGTGGACTGTGTCTGTGTGTTGAAACGCCGTGTGAACAAACAGGGCGCAGTCAGGAGGCTGGCGAGAGGGCAGTGAGAGGGTTAGCTGGATCCTAGCTAGAAATACTTGTGCAAGTCAGGAAGCAGGCATGGAAGGAAGGAAATTAAGTGGAGACATCTGTGTGGCTTAGCTTTCAGCAGCTCTGCCTGGGGTAGGGGTGGGAGAGTCATGCCTAAGATGACATAACGTATTTTGTCTTTCGTGGGTTGGAAACAGAGGAAACTGCGAAAGCGAAGCATGGTGTGTGTCACGCATGGTCCGGGCATACCAAGTACATAATGGAGCAGTGTCAGGGCTTTCTGTTCTGCCTTTCATGGCCCAAAGTAACTCTTCAAGACAGAGAACTGAGGAGAATATGATATGGTCCAAAAACTGATCTTGGACTTTTTTCGCAGACGACTGAGCCAGAGACCAACTGCTGAAGAATTGGAGCAGAGGAACATACTGAAACGTAAGTCCTGATTCTGCTGACATTTAACCTGAAGCCAGATAATTTGGGTTAGATTTCATGTACATATCTGGTATTTTTTATAAACATCAACTATTCTGTGTAAGCATCACTAATAATAATTAAAAATAACAAAGGGCATCATAAGTGCAAATAAGCGTGGAAGTCTGTAATAACATCTAGATCTGCAGAAACAGCAGTTTAAAATCAGAGTAAGTAAATTTACAAGAATAAACAACCTATGCAGGAAAAAAACCAGATGTTGAATGACATTCCAAACAGGGGGTCAGTCATCCTGAAAAGCCTCCTTTATGCAGCACTTATATAGATGAGCATCCCACTGTAAGTTAGTAAAGACGTTAGGGCATAGCTTGATTAGCTTTCCTAAAAAATCTTCACAGCAATCTACGCTAGCTGGAGCCTTTATTCAGTTTTAAAAAGAATCCAATGTGACTCAGGGTTATTTCCCTGAAAGGTTCCCCAGAAACTCTCCCTTTAAATCAGCCAAAAATTTGCTGGTAGGTCCTCAGCATGTCATATTTTAAAGGGACAAAACACCATTCAGAAACCCTGAACCAAGTTAAGTTAGTAGATACATTGCCACTGACTTCAAGGGAAGCTGGACTGAGTCCAACTTTCATAACCTCATGAATGAACAGGAAGAAAATCACAGTTTCTTTACTCACATGGAAGTGGTTTGAATGTAAAAAAAAACCAAAAGCTGTTTATCTAATTGTTGTTGTTACTTTGGAAACAGGAAAAAAAAAAAAGAAGTTCTTCCCCTTTTGAGTTAGTAAATGCACATTTCCAGGAAAATTTTAAAAAATTACTACAGAAAAAAGTATTCTGAAATGGTACCTTATACATAATGTCTCTTTAGGTAGGTCCATAATTCACCTTTTCTTGTTCGAATAACTGCACTGTATAGAATCATAAAAGCGTGGTAGCAGAATAATTCGCTGAAAATCGGCAGAATTCATTTTTCAACTACTTCAAAATCAATTTCTTAGCAAATAAATGATAATGTTAATGCCTGGCAGGGTCTTTTCATCTGTTCATGTTATTACATGTGGCAGACAGAGAGAGAGAGAGACACCACTGTCAGTGCAAAGAGGAGAAAAGACCGGGCAGCAGAGTGGCATGGGCAAGCCTGAGGCTGCCAGAAAAGCCATTTGTTTGGGACCAGCCCCTTCTTAATAACTGTGCTCCTGCTGTCTGCTCCTTAACTCCAGTGGCTGGGTGCTGGAAGAAGTCAGGGGCTGAACCTGAGGAATTATTTGACACATCCAGATGTGATTGTTTCACAGGGGTGTAGCAGAACAGCTGGAGAAGGGGGGACCTGCGACGTGACTGATGCCAGGCTCAGGCACAGAGGGACAGAGGCCAATTCTCTGGCAACTCATGCTGTCATCCCAGGACCTATGAACAAACACATCAGGCACCACCTGGCACTGGTGTGTGACCAACAAACACTGCCCTGGCACTGGGGAGGTGGGGTCTTGGGCACCTGCTTTGAACCACTATCAGCAGAGAGAAGCATCTCCAACGCTGGGTGCCTTGCAGACATTCCTAAAGGTCACGTTGCCAAGCACAGCAGTCACAGAGTACCCTAAAGATGTCTTGTATTTCAGAAGATTTACCCCCCTTGAATAACTTCAGTTTCTTTTTTAATTGAATAAAGGCTCTTACATGACATGGATGTTTGGGAATATTACCCTGAATCCAGAACCATATTGTATTTCCTAAATGGAATTTTTGTAGCTTGATTTAGCACAGATCTGCCCCAAAACATGTGTCTTGGTAGACAAACAGCTTCCTAATTACAGGAAAGAGTAATGTGGTATTTCCGATGCATTCCAGCTTTTGGTGAACAGCAGGAAAGAAAAAAATTAAAATAGTTACTTAACTTAAAAAAGAAAGCATAAACGTGCTCTACCCTTAAACAAGTAAATATAAATGTTTTCTGGTTTGTACATCACTTTGTGTCCTTCCTCTAGACTTCTCAGAACAAGAATTATAATAAATATAATAGAGTGTAGGGAAAGAGCGACTTAGGAAATGATAATAAAAAGAGTGTAAATTCTCTGCATAAGCAGGTCAAGCAATTTGCAAAAGCCCAGCTCAGAGCACGTACACACACAAAAGAAAACCTACCAAGCTCTCGAGTAGACTAAACAGGATTTTCTCTGCAGTTAAAGCTGAAATCTCCCTGATGAAAATGTCGTGTCTGGTACCATGATGTTCCTATTACACGTGTAACTGCATTACTGCCCGTGCTGATGGGAAAAAATGAGGCAAAATGTTGTTGGACAGCCAGTCTTCATACATGAATTGAATGCTTCCTAGGTCTGTGCTGCTGCAATAATTATGAGTTATCTTTACGAGGGCAAAGCATCCATTGCCAAGTCCCACTACTTGCTGATAGCAGCAGTAAAATCACAGCAGCCACAGCAAGGAAACAGAGCAGAGACAACTGGTTCTTGTAGGGTCCATCCCTGAAGTATACCCCATTCACTGACTCATATTTAGGTCAGAGGCATGTAGTGGGAGGAGCTGGGACCTGCAGGGTTAGTTTGAAGACTAAAGAACACTTAGCAGTTATACTTGCTGTTTAAGTGTATGAGGAAGGATGCCTCGACCCCCTGTCATGCACCACTCCTATGCTACTTCACAAGTGGATAAAAGTAATCCAGTTGTCAGCCTGGCACATTCAGGGTTGCATAATTCTTCACAAAAATGATGGTTAAGGTAGGCTCTGAATGCCTGAAATGGTACTGGGGGACATTTCACACTGGCACAGAAATGAGGCAGAAAATTGTGCCTACATCCAACCACTCACCCTTACACACAGATTTAGAGAAACAGAGAATCTCCTGAACACATAAGATAAAATAAAGCATCAGTTCTGTAGCTTCACAAGATTGGCATGACTTAACTTCAAAGAAATATCTAAAACAAAGTCACTTTCTAGTTTTGAAGGAGAATGTGTTCCTATTTTCCAGCTTTTACCTGCCTGAAGTCTTAAGCTTGCCTGGATGTCTCTGAAGGTGGGTGGCCAGGCTGAGAGTGAGGAGAAGAGAAAAATATCAGATGCCAAAGACAAAAATGAATAGCCATAACTAAGTTCTATACATAACTCCTTGACTGCTTGCAGTTCTACCCTGAATCTGTGCAGGCTCTTTTCAGTGCTATGTCTGAAAGCAAGCATTTGCAGGACCAATTCCTCCAAGTTTGAGACACAAAGGGAAGAAAAAAATTGCTAGAGGTTCAATTGCTAGAAGAGTATCCAGCCCAGTAGGGACAGAAACCACTGAAAGAGGAAAATTACATTTATTTGTGTAGATACTCCACTGATTGCTTAAAAAGACAGTTGTGACTCCCTGCTGTCTTATGTTCTTTTTATTCCCCTACTGGTTTCCTCCCATCTGAAAATATAAGCAGTATTTTTTGTAAAATCGCACTTAAAGATCACAAGTGTAGTGTGAAACATCATAACATCGGCAGGTTCTTTGTCCACTTCAGTGGAGATTTCCCAGTCCTGCTGAAGTCAGTGAGCAGTTGTGATAGCACTGTCAGCTCTACTCTCCTGAGCAGCAAGAAACCTGGTTTCCAGCCTAGCCCTCCTCACCTGCTCAGATGCTTCTGTGGTCTCTAAACCTTCGGTCTCATTTCTGTGTGGGGAAGGCCTCAGTTTTCTAGTGGGAGTGCTGGCTTGTGTTCTCACAGCTGGAGAAACCATGGCTGGTGGATTGTTACTGCCGCTCTGCAGGAGGTGCCTGCTCCATCTGCAGGATCAGCAGAGGCCAACATGGGATTCTCCCCTGAGTTTAGTGCAGTCCAAAGTTTAATCATTTAAATTAAGGACCTATCCTTAGCTGGCCTTTGAGCCTCAGTTGGCCTTTGGCCTTGTCCTGAAACATTAATATACTGCAGAGAGTTGTTCCTGCCTGAGCTAGTCCTAGCTGAGCAGAACTCAGATCCCAGCAGGGGCACAGAGTACTTACTGGAAAAGCTGGTGAGTTGTGTTTGTTCTCACCTGTTATGCGCCAGCATGATTGGACTAAGGAGCATTTAAGCCAGCAGTGGAGACAGATCCTAACTGATCAAGAAGCTGAGTACCTGGAAACGTGGGATTTTAGTGACTTTTGGTAAATGCAAAGACAATGCATGGCAGCCTGCTCCTAAGTTGCAGTGTACTCAAATGTTATTGCGCTCTTGAGGGAGAAGAGTTGAGGCATGCCCTGGTAAGAACTTGTAGCACGTGATCTTTTGGTTTAATATTGAAAGTTAATTGCCCTAGCATGTGCTTTTTTGCTCCACTGTGATACTTTGAAGGCTCTTGATGGAAGGACACTTTCTCCTTAACTCTGCTCATGCCATGGGAAGTTGCACTATTTGCCTGCAACCTCTGTTCCAAAGGGTTTTTTCTGTTATCTCCAAAGAGTAGCTGCAAGAAATTATTCTGCAGATGGAAAAAAAATGCTCGTGTTTCTTTTCCAACCATTGACCTTGCAGAATCTGACCGTATCGTAGCTGAGCCCCCTGAGGCCACCAGGCCTGTGGGCAGGGAGATAACATTTTTTGAAGAGCTGGCTTGCTGCCCAGCCCTTCTAGAAAGTGACACACATGAAGAGGTGCCAACACAAGGAAAGGAAGGAAGCTGTAGATGTTTTATGAAGCGTGTGAAGAAGCGCGGTAGCTACAGATCGAGGAGGTTCACAAGCCCCAGAGGGACATACTGTGCATCAGAGAAGTCCTGAAACATTCATATACTGATGGAAAGGCTTATTTTGTTGCAAACTGTGCATGCCTGATGAGTCCACAGTCTGAGATCCTTGTAAATCTTTTACAGCCCGGAATGAACAAGAGGAGCAGGAGGAAAAACGAGAGATTAAGAGAAAATTAACACGTAAGGTGAGAAGCAACTTTGATTCTATTATGACACTACTGTAACTTTCTCCCTACTGCACAGCTGTTTGCCTTTTTCCTTTTCATCAGCACCATTTTCAAAAGTAGAGTGTGAAATAAGTCTTTAAAAAAATCTTTAAAAGAAATCAGCAATGTTGCGGGGTGTAAGTCCGCAGAGAGTGAAGGAAACCACTTTTCAGGCTACTGCTGGTAACATTCCAAAAAGGACAAAAGAAGATCTAGTTTTCATAACTGAAGGAGTTTTGATCAGTGAAGGATAGAGATCAGCATTTACAAGGACCAATGCCCCTTGTAAATGTAATGGCTTCTGAAGCCATTATAGAGAGCAAAGTTAAAGCAATGCTGATTTGAAAATTCCACAAAAAAAAAAAACTCATAAAACTGGAAGCTAAACATTTTCAGGAAAGGGAGGTTGTCAGTTGAGGCATTTGGGCTAAATAGAGACAAGCATTTGCAAAAAAGCGAATCATGCAGAAAACAATCTTGTATTGGCAGGGAAGGACAAACAAAACAGCATCGCTTGATTCAAAAGTCATTTACTCTTAAAACTGAAGAACACTCATTGCAGATATACACATTCAGTTTTGCAGCTGGCATAAATGTCTATGGATGCCCAAACATACACAGTGAACAATCCATCCTGTTATTGCAGATTAACTTTCTTTTCTTTTACCACTGACATATTTCCTGTCTCCAGAGTTAAAGAAAGCTCCCTAAAAACTCACATGCTTGTGAAACAGCACCATTCCCTTTCTGTACAATTTTAGATGGCTTAGATTTTTTGACCTATGTGATCACAGCTTTCATGGTATAAATAATAACAAGGAAAGGTCTCTAAATATATGTGAAAATGTTACATTCTGAGAATTTAATTGCTTTCTTCCACGGTTAAAAATCTCATGCCTTAGTTCATGTAAATAGGTACAATTCTTGGTCACCAGTGAGGGGATACTGCTCTTGTCTGCAGGAGCTAGAGAGCCATAATATTGTTTGTAAAACACTTATATTCCTGACCACAATGACAGGGATGATTTTGCATTTCCTCTTAGCACTGCCTGAAAGAAAAGATCCTAACTGCATTGCAGATGTTTCATGGGATTGAGGCTCTGCGCAAAGGCTGGAAATACCGTTTTACCAGGCTTTCAATTTCCCTGTACATTGAAGGGTAAACACGTGCAGGAATCCAGTGCAGAGCTCGATGCCATTTGAGGAGCGGCCGTCACGGATACCGAGCAAAGCTCCCCAAACCCCGTGTGCCACCTAAGAAGGGAGGGCTTGGTGGCTGAGGCAGCATCATCGCCACACGGTTCCCATCCTCCACTGTCCTCTAGGAAAGGTTCAGAGCGCAGGAGTTGTGTGTCGCAGGCAGAGGCCACAGCTCAACTAAAGCCCCCAGGCTGCCACTGCTTCACATCAGTGTCTGCTCCCTAAAACCTCAGCAGTTTTCTGTGAGATTTGTTGCTTTGTCTTGTTTGCACTTTTAGGTACAATGGGGAGAGCAGCAGCAGTCCAAGGCCCTGGCTTTTGGCTCTTTAATGTTCATACTGCTGTTCCTGATCACATACCTTTTAGTCTTTTTTTTTTGCTTCTTCTCTAGTAAAGATTTTTCTCCCCCACATTTCTGAGGTTGATAGCAACACAACTTAACATTGTTTGGTTTGGATCATCTTTTTAAACTGTTGTAAATTGTTCTAGTGACACATGTAATTTTAATGAAAAACTGCAGGGCTGATCTAAAAAGAGATTTTGTTCTCACCTACTAAACATACCATCATAACAACTCAGAAATCACTAGAGAAAAGAAGTGAATAAAGTGTGCAAGTGTTTTAGGTAACAACTAGAAATGCCAACAACTGAGTGAATCTTGCAAAAATAGTTGTTATTCCCCAGCTGTGTGTTTCATGAGCCTGTCCCAGATGTGTCGTTGTGTTTACAGCAGAGTGGCAAGCGCCTTCTGTCGGTTTGTACTGAAGCCTTAGTACCAAAGGATTTTAAACCTCAGATCAAGCAGAAGTTTAATTGAGCACAGCAAGTGTGTTGCCCAGCAGCCCTTTCTGCTTGCACTGAGTTTTCGAGCCCACACGTGCCTGCAGGGTAAATTCAACATGAGGAAACTCTGCCATGTTGCCTCTTTTGTGAACGTGTGTAGTTGGGAATAAGAAGGGAAGTGGAAGTAGAAGCCACTGATGAGACTTTTGACCTTGCACTACAGAAACTGCTGCTGTCCCCAGATTTTTTGGTGGCAACATTCCAGTTCCAAGGGAAGAACCCACTCCATCCATAAAAAAAGCCGTTCTTAAAATTCTGTCAGCACTGACATTTTGTTACAGTGTTATGATGATAAATTGTAACATGACGTGCTGTAATAAGTAAGATTACCTTGCTAGGTCTAGATGCCTTATTAAAGTCAGCAATAAATATCCAGTTGAATTCGTCATCTGGACAGGCAATTTCTAAAAAAAAAATAATTACCAAGAAATCAGGTGACCTATAGTGAGCTGCGCCTTTTAGCACTTTCCATCCTCTCTGACTCGTCTAGCTCCACATTAACTGAAGTGAGCAATAGCTATCATTCAAATAACAAAAGGAAGGCACATAATGTTGGCCACGTTTCTCAGCAGCTCATGTCCCTCCTGCCCAAGGAAGGAGAGGGGAAGCATATTTGCCTGGCACCTGAGATGCCCAGCCACCCCTGATCTCTCTCTCCCTGCCCCTCAGGCCCACAGAGCACCCTTGGGCACAGGGACTTGTGTCATTAGGGTTGAAGGACGTGTGGATTAGGAAGGTTTTTTCTCTGAGCACTGGTCTCAACCTCCAGCCCATTCAAAGAATATTAATGTGCAGAAGCCCTCTGGAAGTGTTGCAGATGGGTCACGTCCACAGGGGGATCTAGGCCCCCAGGAATTACTACCAAGAATGTATCTTCTCTGAACCAGGACAAATTTGGCCAAGGACCAAGGCAATTAACACAAGCCTGAATGTCCCCTGGGGACTTCCATTACCGAGAGAGAATCGTAGCCTGGATTAACAGAACACGTTACAAATTACTTGCAAAGTGGAATAGAACTCTTCCTACCTTCTCTTAAATGGCACCATGCTTCCCAATCCCCAGAGCTGTTTACTGGTTCCTATCCCCCCACTGCCAATAGCTTATTTTTCTCAGAGGTCTAGCTCCAAAAGGAAATCTCTCAGAGCCGTGATACAGACTACCAAATTGAAAAGGTGTGGCTCTTTCTTAAAATCCGTTCAATAATCTGAAATCTTGCTCCTGTTAAATTCCTGCCCTGGTCCAATTTAAATGCTCTATTCACTGGTGCCTCTCTGGGAAACGTCTCCCTTCCTTGAAGATATTCAAGCTTTTCTTTAACTGACCTCCACTGGCCTGCATCAGCAAAAGCTGTTGAAAATAATGAACTCTTGAGAGAGGTGAGACTCATCAGAGGGAGGTGAGAGAGAGGCAGCAGGGAAGAGAAAGGTCAGTGAAGAAAAAAGGTTAGTGGCTAATTTGGATAAACTGCATTTATAGTCAGAGGGAGAGGTCTTCAGGGCATTTTCATCACATCCAGCTCCTATGTCTTTACTGCAGAAGGTGGGACGCAAAGGGGGGGACATTCTGCTGGATGGGGGTTGTAATTTTTCAGCTTGTTTTCTTCCTTAAATAACAACTATAACATTTTAATGAGGTTACAGAGCAGGCAGTGATGACAGGCCAAGATAACAAGCTTCCTTGTGACTGAAGTGGAGCAAACTCAGCATTTTGCATTTGACTAAATCCCAAGACCAGACTGGCAAGAGTAAGCCTCTCTCCACTTTACTTGATGGAGGTGCTTGAGTTTGCTTCATTGCCCATGCCATGGACAAAGGGGGTTGTGTTAAACCTTCCCTTTCAAATTGCCTTAGTTTCAAAGCCTGGAAAATGCCCATTTGTATCTTCAATGCTCCAGAATATACAGAAGAAAATTTGACCTCCTGTGACAAGGCATGAGAGGCATGAGAGGTCCTATCCTCATTTACTGCTCTTGCATTAATACAAATCCATTTATTTTGAAAGGGAATGTTACCCTGGTACACACTTAAATAATGAGTCACTCACCATAGAATTACCTTGTTCCCTCAGCTCCCAAATCTTCACAAATGGGTAAATAGAAATGTAAATGCCCAGGTAGTGCATACAGAAAAATCCAGACACACTCGTGCACGTACATCCCTTTGACATTAACAGAAGTAAATTAAAACAAGTCCAGCTCAGTAAGAGCCCCTTCTCTCTGCTTGGAGCACCTCACCTTGTGCAGACAATTGCGCCGTGCCCTTGGCCGTGTCCTTGTCCTGTAATTTTTGAATGTGCCTTATTCTTTCTGCCTGTTAGAAGAGGTTGCTCTTTCTGCCTGTTCTCAGGTGTTGCTCAGTAAGGACTCTGTAGCATTAAGCAATTTAGACCCAAGAGACCACAGCTCACAGGTCATAAAAATAAACTGCAAGATGAGATCTCAGATGAGCTGTGCCCTCAATGTGGACACACATTGAACTGACACCTGCAGTGGGGCTGTTTACAGTCTGTCCTGCAAAGCTGGTCCCCCCAGCTATTCAAGTGTAAAGGGAGCTCTGGGCAGCCCAAACATACTGCAAGACCCTCACACTTAGAAGGTCACAAGAAATCTCTGCAATGGCATGAGAAGAAGGCAGGGAAATTTGTTAACCATTCAAATAATGTAGCTTTAATTAATGGCTTTTAGAAAATGACTTAGTGTGGTTGTCTCTCTCGTTACACTTAGCATGATCAGATTGGCACTTTGGTTTAATGTACTGAATATATTTGGTATGCAGGTATTTATATATGGAAATATATGTAGATTTATGGCTACACATGAACTATGTGATACCCACCATGGGTTTCAGGACTCTTTCACAGCCAGAGTACTGGCACAAGAGTCAGTGCATCTTTTTTCCATCCTTACTCCCATTCTCCTGAGCATCTCACGGGCAGGACATTAGTGCAGCTCTGCACACTCTCCACATGAGGTGTTTGAACCCAATTTGTGGGTGCATGCTCAGGGATGCTGGTGTAAGGAGAGCAGCCCCACTGCCATCTCTCATCACAATCTTCTTTCTAAACAGAGAAGAGAAAGACAACCAACCATGCCAAGAACAAGCACACAGGCTTACAGCCAGATGCAGGATAGGGTGGTGGAGCTCCACCCAAGTGCTGAAGAAAGGAGGGATTTTTCACCCTTCATTTAGTTATCCTGGCTGTTTTAAATCTTAATTCTCTCTCGAAGATGAAATGCATGGAACTGAGATACTTAATTTGGAAGAAAGGTGGATTCAGGGGCATAAATAATGTTACAGAATAGAATCTCAAGCATTGTATTAAATATTTAGACCTTTCACCCTTCACAAGGGTAAAGTATTTCAAACATCTATTCCTAGTGAGTGGGAAGAGCATGATATACTGTGTAGGAAATTGTTATCAGGATATTATTTTTCCTGATGTGTGTGGGTTACAAATGTTCTACTCTAACAGTGAAACTTTTCAGCTAATCTACAGCCACATGCACACATTTATGTAGCACCTTCAGAAATGATTGTGTAATTGCTTTTGACATTCACCAGCATGCTGTGCATCCAAGGAGAATTGATCCCTGAAAGCCAGCTCCTGTCCCTGCCCATGTAACTGGCTATGCAATGCATGGACTATCAGCACAATAATTTAAGAGGAGTTTTGCACTGGAGTTGCCTATTCTGCTGTGGAATTTGAAAGAAATGCTTGAAACAATGAAGATGCTTTTCTGACATGATACAATCCACCATTGCCTTTTTTTTTTTTTTTGCTTGTAGCATGCAGCATAAACTTTTAAAAGTCAAATAATGCTGTGACACAAACCACAGCTGTCCGTAGATACAGCTAAAAGTTCAATGAGCACTAATTATCCTGCCTGCCTTTTCTGGAGGTAAGGACAGGTCTGCAGAATATCAGAGTGGTAAAGAAAGTTGTTTTTCACCTTTTGCACCTAATTCAGGGCAGGAGCCACTCCATGCCTTGGCCTGACTCTTCCCAAGCAGTGCAAAAGTACAGACAACAGCAGCAGAAGGCTGGAAAGTGCACAGCTTGTGCAGGTAGTGTTAAAGTTGTGTTATGGTCTCTGTCTCTTCCTGGGACACCAGTGCACAAGGAGACTTTCTTGCATTACATCTCATTTCTGCCAAGGGTGATAGACCTCAGCTGGGAATTAAGGCCTCCAGCCACAGCAGCTTCCCAAAGAACAGTGGGCTGCTCTGGCAGCAAGGTGAGAGAATATTCAAGGTGTTACAAGAAGAGGGCATTTCCCAGGTAGCAATTCTGTGAAAGGCAGATAAAAACAAAGCACTGGGAATGTCCAAACCCTCTTTTTACCATAACCACAGTTGTAGTAAAATAAATCCCCAAGCAGAATTCTGTAGAGAAAAAGCAAAGTCCTGATGTCTTTTCCCACTCCTTCTGCAAACCTGCAGCTGAGTCAAAGGCCCACGGTAGAAGAGCTACGTGAGAGGAAGATCCTCATCCGCTTCAGCGACTACGTGGAAGTGGCAGACGCGCAGGACTACGACAGGAGGGCGGACAAACCCTGGACACGACTCACAGCTGCCGACAAAGTAAGTGGAGCAACTCTGGGAGAGCCATGGCCTGAACAGCCAGAGTATGATGTGGCAAACAGCATCCCTTGGGTCCCACAAGTCCCAGGGCTGTCAAGGAAAAAACATCCTCCTGACATCCCTTCCCAACACACCTGTGTTTTTTTCCCATTCACGAGGTCGGTTTGTTTGTTTGCTTACTTGCTTGCTTGCTTGCTAGTTTGTTTGTAGCATAAATCTTTGGCAAGAAGGTTTCTATATGCATGGAAACCAGGAAGCAGAAGGAATCCCAAGCCCCTTGAGGAAAGGTCTTGATGACAGCCCTGTTATTTGTTTGTTGGTTTTGGTCTTGCCACATTATGCTGCCAGCTGAGAGCTCTGGCAAGACTTAGCAGAGCAGTGAGACAGGAGTATGTGCCAGAATGGCTGTGCTAGGACAGGACAGACTTGGGTGTGAAAAGGCCAGCAGGTCCATTTGGCAAATGTACCCCCATCCCTCCAAAGCCAGGTCACTTCTCTCTAGTGTGTTACAACAGGGGTCTTTGCTCAGGATTTCTGTTACAGAGTATTTTAAGCACTGAACTGAAATCACATAAGACCTGCAGATGAAAAAAAAAGATGTTTGGTATTGAGGGCACTGCCCCCTAAGCACTGGTGGAACTTCCACTGAATGGTATCTCTGGTGTTGACATTGAGGGCAGAAGGACTAAATTGCTGGCAAATTGTATCAGTCACATGCTGAGGGTCTTAATGGGACCTCAGGAAAAATATTTAAAAGATTTTATGGATGTTGTAAGAAGCGAGGACTGTGAGGCTCAGTGATTCAGTGAATTTTACAGTACTCTATAATGCCCTTGTAATTTTAAAGACTTTCAGATACCTGAATTCAAGCCTTGACTATTTCTTTGCCATGGAACTCACTCATCCAGCAACGGAGAGCATGATGTCCAATGTTCAGAGAATTAGAAGAATTTCCAGCCATGCCACTCATCTATGGTGCTCTCAGTTTTATTCACAAAGGACAGCCTGTTACACTTGTATAATTCAGCCAAAGGACTTGTTTAGTTTTGTGACATTGGTCTCCTCCTTGATAGAGGGATTTTTTCCATTTAGCTTTGGTTAAGTTAATGTATCATAAACTGATCTGCAAAAAGAAAAATTTTGTCTGGACTGTCCATAGACCATAATATACTTAAATTATCTTTTCTCATTTTACTTCACCTTGTTTGACAAGATATTAGTCAACTGACTTAGTTTTATTCTCTTAATTGGTAGATGAGGGAGGAAATAAATCTCCCAACTGTAGCCTTTGAGAGATCCCATCTGGGATGAAAGGCATAGAGAAACTTCAGCTGGGCATGGAGATTTGATTTCCAAACAAGTCCCACTTCATTCTGTGTCTCTGAAAATAACAAGCATTGAATACCACTAATAAATGTAACCTAGTAAAGAGTTTAGTATTAAGGCAGAGTTCTTTGATGTCACTTTTTCTTTTTTTATAATGCATGTGCAAGTTCAGTAGTCAGAGAAAAGGGTTAAGTCCTTCAAATTAACCTTTTCTCAGGAAAGCACCATCAGAAGAGATGCTTGTCATTCTAATATTAATGCCCTTTATGGCATAAGGAAGCAGATAGATTAGTTTTTGTTTGGGTCTTCTGGGCAGTATTCTGATTTCTGCCATTCAGGTGACTTGCTTTTCCTCAACTCTAAGTCCACTGTTGGAAAAAATAGCCAGACAAATTGAAACAAAATTGCATCATCCTATATGGGATTATTTTCTTCCAGAGCTGTGATTCAATAGCTGTCTTCACTGGTCAGCACAGGCTAGATTTATTGCAAAAACAGATTTTAGCAATGTTTTTTTCTGTTTGCCAGTAAATCTTGCTCTGTGTGCTGGGCAGAGGGAAGTGCCTTCAGTCAGAGTTTGTCTTTAGCACGTCTGACTCTTAGGGGAAGGAAAAGTGCATTTTTGCATCTCTCCAACAGATGAGGGATGGAGGGGAGAATAGATCTCAGTCCCTGTGGGAGTCAGCAGCCCCTGTGGCCTCCTTCACAGTCACTTCAGTAGCAGATTGGTCTGCTGAAGGCAGCCCTGGAGCTGCTGCATAGCCATCAGTCTGTCCTGATGGATGAGGCAGCGCCTGACAGGCACTTCTAAGGGAAATAAGAAACCAAAGCTGTGGAGAAGGAGCAGAAAGGGCCTTTTCTGTAGAAAAAAACACTTGCAAAATCCATCACTTAGGGCTTGTCAAAGCAAAGGTAATTGGTGACCAGAGCAGTGGCAAAAGTCCTGTTTTGGGCTTGTGCTACTCATAATGGTTTAGATTTCCTTCACTGAGAAAAATTCCTGACAGATACGAGTACCAGTTACTGGAGCACCCCCTTTCCACCTCTGATGCTGATGTTTTCAGCATCACACAGAAAGGCAGAGCACATACCTCGGACCCATGGGAGCGTTTGGCCACAGCAGACACCTCTCATGTCCCCTCCAAATGCTCACAGTGAAATGACTCATGAGTGACAAATATCACAGGGCTGACAGAGCTCTTGACTCTGGGCTTGGGACTTGAGCCATTTCTGCTGAGCACCATCTCTACCATGCAGCTCAGTCCCTCCAAGTCACCCCCTCTGTTTTTTTCTTTTTCAATATTTCTTTTCTGGCCAGTGCCCCTGGTTTTCTTTTCCCTCACAGACAAGCCACAGAGGCTGAATACCACCACACCATGGCAGGTTTTCTGCTGGGTTCATTTGTTGAATCAGTGGAATAAATGGCACAGCTGGTTCAAAAGGGAGGAGCAGGGCAGAGAGGCACAGCCCAAGGCAGAGTAGAGGGCAGGGAGCCAGGAATTACTCCTTCCTTCCCAAGTAAGACCAGTCACTTTAGGTGACTTCACCCTGAGGAAATTCAGGACCAATAAAGGCAGAAGACATCTCAAACACAAGTCTGTCAGGATCTGGACCCAGTCTAGTCACAGACCAGCTCTGGAACAGATCATAGTGTTTCACAAAATGCAGTGCACATTTTTTTTTCTCATGCTTGCACTAATTTGGATTTTGTACATGTAAATGTTTACATAATAAGCCAGAATTGGGTTCTGTACCTGCCTGGTCTGTGATATGTTTTCAAATAAAGCCATTCCACCGAAGTGTTTCTCTCTTCCCTTTATGTGATTTAGAACATGCTTGTCTCTGTTCCTTTTCACATTTTAAAGTCTTTATGTTTGTCTTTGTCTCTCTGATAATGTTATCTCTCTGCTTTACTTTTAATACACTGTTTTGAGAACAAAGTGAACTTATTTTGATCTCTCTCATTTATACATTTATGAGTTTATTTGTCCTTTGCAGGCAGCCATTCGAAAAGAGCTTAATGAATTTAAAAGCTCTGAAATGGAAGTTCATGAATTAAGTAGGCATCTAACAAGGTAAGCTGAGAGGTTAATTTTTTAAGACTACAAATGAATACTGTTGTTTTCAAAAAAACAAAAAAAAACCACAAAGCCAGCAGCTGTTTCTCCAACGTGCACTGCACACACCATGAGGTCTAGACAACATTTAGAACTGCAGGCTGTAAAAGCAGCTCACACAGATGAGCACATGGTGCCCCATTATGTGGCGTTATGCAGGCACGTGCTGTTTAATGAAGTGGACACTTTTTTTTTTAAATCATCATGCTGCATATCTGTTCTTCTGAGACCAAAGGTTAAAAATAAGAGTTGGTGTCTGAAGGAGGACAGGGAACCCTTGTAGAGGCCGTAGCAAAGTCTGAATGAGCCCAGAGTAAGCCCTGCTGTGTGTGCAGCTGCTCCACACCACGCACTTCCCACCCACAGATCTCTCGGTGTTGTCCTCCACGTCAGGCCATGCACAACCCAGTGGGGCATGGCAAGATCCACACTGTAGGAGAGGCACTGTTATTTACACCTTGGGCTTTTCTTTCTACTTTAAAGGCAGAGACTGAATGAATTATCCATGAGCCCAACCAACCATCTTCCTCTCTGACAGTCTAAGGCTGAAGCCAGAACTTTTTAAATCAACACTTTAAAGACAAGTGTTGGGTACTGAAGACAAGTGACAATGAGATCTGGTGCAAAACTGGACCTGCCCTTGTATTAATGTGTTCATCAGCTCAGTGCTCATGAAAAATGCAGGCAGTGCTTTTAGGAAAAATACAGAAAAGCTTAAGGCAAAATTAATTTTGTATTAGGGGATTTTTATGTGTATAAATTAATAATTATATTAAAATTCACCACATGTATTATGCATATATTACCTTGCAGAAACGATCTCCCTTCTCCATCCTAGCATGTGCTAGGCTGGTTGCACTGGGGTTTGTAGAGACAGAGTGCTGCTAGAGACAAGCCAGCTCTTCCTGAGCCACAAGGTCTGGGAGAAGCCTTAGGATGTACAGTTGGCCTAGATCTGTTGACCCTGGTGACTGAGCCTTTGAGAGACATTTGGCTCCTCCAGGGCAAGGTGACAAATGTAGAAAGGATGAGGCTGTTTCAAAAGGGGTATTGCTACAAGTAGTCGAGCTCCATTGAATTCCATTAAGCCTTTAGCTTATCCCACACCATACAGACTGGTTTAGTTTTCCAGAAGTCTCTGGCTGCTTGGCTTTCACAGGTTTCTGGGCAGTATCTTCCTTCTCTTCCAGTGTTGGAGTGAGCAGTGACCCTTTAAAGTTTGTATCTGAAAGCCATTGAGCAGCTTGGATCTGTAAGTCTGGGCCAGGCATACAGAGAGCCATAGCTCATATAATAGACACTGGAATAAGGGTCTGCCTGAAGAACAGTAGAACTCACTGGTTAGACAAGTGGCTTTGGGAAATACGCACTTGAAGGAAGCATGCTTAAACAAAAGAGAGTAATTCCCTTAAATAAACTTAGATAAATCACCATTATAAAGTCATTAGCAAGGTAATGAGCTCTTCATGTCATTAAGCAGTGGCATGAGCAAAGAATGTGAGTGTCACTTTACTAGTGGGACACATTAATTAATTCATAATAGAGTGAAAAATCAAAGCTTAAAAAAAATGTATTTGCGGATCTGACAAACCCAGGCCTTCTGACACAGGGTGCCTTGCAGGAAGGCTGGCCAGTTTATCTCCATTTGTCTCTTTAGCCTCCAACATTAAGGAATAATCATAGCTAAACTGTATGTAAATCTTTCTGGCAGAATAGCATAAGGTTTGTCTAAACCAGACAATTTTTGTGGAGTCAGGCCTTGTATGGCCTGAATCAGGGTGAGCTGATCTGCTGTCGCCCACTCCAGGATCCCATAGGATGGACCCAAAGTGTATGAATGCCTCTGGTAGATTTTGGTGCAAACAGTTTATGCCTGTGAACTGTGAGTCTGGCAAGGACCAAGGAAGTGTGAGTGTCTCCCTGTTCTGGGTCCTCTTGCCAGCATGGCTAATGTCAATGCTGCAGGAACTGAACTGCCTAATGGTGTCACTGTAGCAATCAGTTCACCTATTTTTTTATGTGCAGTACACATGTGAGGATATTGTCTTACTGTTTCTCTGTTGTTTTTTTCCCCTTGGATTTCAGGTTTCATAGACCGTAGCAGATCAATTCTACCTGACTACTATGCCATCTTCAAAGCATAACTAAAAGGAACCATAAGTGCTGGTATTATTCACTTCCCTGTTACGTACAATGTAAATCTTCTGAACTGCCTTTTTAAAAAAAAAAAAAAAAAGGAGAAAAAAAACAAAC